>CM074488.1:213231-455121 GCA_037389245.1 Oryzias sinensis
TGTGGTTAAAACATTTTGCGGTGAATGTCTCGGTCATTACTGTGTTCTTCCTGTTTGGGCACATTCATGTTTTTGTGCAGGACAGAGAAGATCTCCCAGCTTCACTCCTGATTGTTAATAAGCTGATTTTCTTGTTGGCTCAGTGCAGCAGAGGGGGGGGGGGTGTGTTTGCTTCTCTATGTTCTTCTCTCATGTGACCAATTACTGAGCTGTCAGGACATCACCATCAACGGTGTTATACATCCGTCATCTGCAAGCCGTGCCACTTCTGTCCTTGGGGAAGAAGGGGTGAAATGACTCACCCCTCCTTCCTCTCAGGCCGGATCTGTCATGCTTTGGGTTTCTTTTGTCTTGGTTTTTGCTTCGTTGTTTTGTTCCGTTTCCTGTTTTATTTTGAAAGGTGTTCTGTTTGGTCATGTTCCTGAGTTTTACTTCCTTGTCCCTATATGTCCTGATCATGTTCACCTGTGTCTTGTCTGCCCTGTCTGTATTTTAGTCTCGTCTCTCCCTTCCTCTTGTGCTGGTCCATTAACATCACTAAGGTCTTCATGTCATAGCGTCATTTAGTTCTTGGATGTTTCCATGTTTCATGCCACGCCACAGCAAGTCTAGTTTTTTTTTTTTGGGTTATCCTGCTCGGCAGCGCCTTTTGTTTGCAATAAACCCTCTTGCCCTGAAACCCTTTGCCTCCTGCCTCTGCGTCTGGGTCCTACCTGCTCTCCTGCCCCCCTCAACCTTGACAGGATCAGTGCTGCTTTTTTTTCCCTCCAACAATGACTGCTTTGACAGAAAAACAGTCCAGAATTTAAACGGGCCAAGGGAAACATCAAAAAAAAGGTTTTCAATTCCAATGTTCTGGTCTTTTTTGATGATCGACCTTGTGTTTTACGGGACACCCTCAAGGGAACAGGCATTTGCTGCTTGATGTGAAGGAAAACTTGCAGGAGAAATAGGAAAGTTTAGAAAACTGAATTGCTGCTTTGGTTGTTTTTACAGATTCAAACTCCTTCTATTTTTTTTCTTTTTGCTGTTATATTTGGTCCTTTAACGTGAATGATTAGACTAGTTTTCTGTTGAAAATATCACATTCATGATATGCATGTGAATCGAGTCAAGCATTAAAAGTGAAAGGATGTTACTTTAGGACTGCTACTCTCTGATACACACACACACACACACACACACACACACACACACGCGCACACACACACAGGGTGTTGGGAGGAAGGCCCGATCCATTTTTGTCTCTGCAGTTGTTGTTAATAATGGAGCTACAAATGATTGCATGTGTTTTGCTGAGTTGGCTCCAAAGTCCCGGCTTTCTGCTCACTAACTCAGCGTAATGGCTCACGCCTGATAAAGCGCCTCTGTTAAAGCATAGCTTTTCCCGCCGCAGCGGCGGCGATAAAACGTCTGCAGTTAAAAAGGTACAATTTGCCTGGACATCATTTCACATGTGGATTATTATTTTCAGAAGGCAAGAACTGAATCCAAATGAGTTGAGATGATTGTGTTTGTGGTCACAGCAGCTGAGCTCCCAGGTGCTGCCTGCTACTCTGTTTGGTGGAAAGTTGGGAATATAAAACTTTGAACTGAAAATGATCCATTTATTGTTGAAATTATTATTATTTTTTAAATATAAACAAGCTTGAAACTGACGTTTTTTGGAGTTTCCAATCCTGACTTAACAGTTCAAATTTACAATTTACAATCTTTCCTTCATTCTTTGGTGAGATGGTTGATCTTTCAATGTAAGTATTAACATTTTCTCTTTGTGTACCACAGTCAATCTGTTATGTGTGTGTGCGGGGGGTGTTTTCCTTTTAAACATGCTCATTAATGACTGTAGACAGTTTATAAAGGCTTTCTGGGCTGTTTGCAGCCATTGGGTGTCACTGGAACCTCCCCTTTGATGAGCAATTCTTTGAAAAGGCTTGTTGATGCTGTCTTCGGGGCAGGATATAATTGTGTGGGTGGTGAGAGCTCATTAATACATGGAAACTTGCCACCAGAAATTGTTAGAGAACTTAAGAAAGATGCTGATGATTGAGTGTGTGTTCAGCTGATTCCTTATGTAATCAAGAGCACTGGGACAAAACATCAGCAGTGCTGTAGCTCAACTCAACTTAACTTTATTTGTGTGACACAAAGTACTGAAGTCAAGAAATAAAAGAAAAAACACTAAAACATGTTAAAACACAAGATTAAATATGGGGAGATGAAAACAGTACAATAACACAAATATAACAGAAGTCTGAAGTTGGATGACAAGCCAAAGCAAATCTAGAGTTAGCTGAGACTCCACAGTCCGAAGGGTAAGACACTCCCCCCTGCCTCCATAATGTGTGATGCAACGGCATCATTAGTCCTTGTGCTATCTTAGATGACCCCCCCCCCCCCCCCTTCCATTGAGGTGTTCTCCCTACCATGACAAAGATGGATAAAAATGGAGAGGATTTCATGTAATCCATGGACACCAGTGAAGATCACAAATCATTGAAGAAAAAAGGTTCAGAGCACTGTCTAGTGGGTCTAGATGACCCAACCCAATGTTAAAGTGCCTAGGATAGCACAAGGGTTACAGGTACATTATTTACATAAGGCGTCCACAGGTGCTGATGGAATTAATGAAGTGGCAGACTCAAGTCAAGGGCAAAGAGAAGACGACAAAACTCCAAAAAGAACGATCTTTAGCAACAAAGGTTGAATATTTGGGAAGAGGAGTTAATGGCTGGATGAAGAAAGTATGGGAACGGAAAGAAAAGGAAATGAAGACAACGTAAAAAGACACAACGGAGAGATAGGAGATGTTTTATAACTTTAGTAAAAAAAGAGGACGGACAGAGTGCTGCCATTATACAGTGAGAGTTTATGGAGTCTATTTGCTAACACAGCACAGGTAAACACAAACAGGTGTAGCATCAGTGCATTATCAGAGGCGTTTTAATAACACACATATCTGCTCCACACAGCAGTGACGTCGCCTACAGTAAAGTTTGACAGTTCATTAAATTACCGCGTTAATATCGAGCGCTCGAGCAGTCCAAGGTTAATGGGACCATTCGGGCTGAAATAAAGGTTTGACTAGCGGCTGATAGAGGCCATAAAAGAGCCTATTTGGTCTCCTATCTCGCCGCAGGCAAAATGCCTGATATGGCGCCGCGCAGAAAACACCACAACACATGAGCTCCATCCAGCAGAGACATGAAATAGTCTCATTAGAACAATTTTCAGCTATTACAGCAGCACTATTAATATTTGGAAAAGTTGGTTGACGTTTCTGTGACTCAGAGGGAACGACGGCTTTTATTTTGGTTCACATTCATCTCAATTTGAATGTGTGTGTGAGCTTGTGGCCCAACAGTGGTAGTCAACTGCTGGGCTACATTAACTTCAACTGGTTGAGTTTCCGATCTTGGTAACTTAATTCAACTCAAAGTCTCTAGCTTGTTCAGAACAAGAGCAAGAACTAGCAGAAGAGATCACATCTCTCCTGTGTTAGTTTCACTTCACTGGATCCCAGTTGATTCTAGAATCAAGTTCAAGATCCCCCTGTTAACCTATAAGGCCTTACATGGAATGGCCCCGTCCTACATCAAAGATCTCATAGCCTCTTCGCTCACAAAATGCAGGACTGCTTGTGGTTCCTAGAATTATTAAAAGTACAGTTGGAAGTAGCATGTTTAGCTTAAGAAAAGCATGTTAAAGGGCATTTAAGGCTTTTAAGTGTGCCTCATAATGCACTCAATACTGTATTCATTTACAAACATCCCTGAATGTGGAAGTGTGGAATGCGAGTTTCCATGTGGACAGATGTAAGACATCTCTGATGTCCAGTCCTGAATGGGACCCGACTGTTTGAAGTAAGACCTTTTCAGGGGCTCTTTATGGGTCACAGGAACCCCAAACTCCAAAGTTTCTGTTTCTAATCTTACTTTTTAAATTTGTGTGTGATGTCAGAAATGCTGTGGTCCTGTTGTGGACCGGCAAACTTTGACTGTAGACTTTGATGACTCCATAACCCTAAACAAGACTAAGCAGGTATCGAGAGTGAATGGATAGATGGATGAAGTTGATGAATTGAATGAACCAAAACAATCTGTAAACCCCACTGCTTGAATGTTCGGTTAAAGGCATCATCTTGGACTTGTGAGTAGGAATTATTTTCAGAAGCTTTGATTTGACCCAATCAGGCAGAACATGAACCCGGTAATAAAGGCTCAGAGTACAAGATAGTGGTTTAAGTGATCAGACCACAGACCAAAGCAGACCATGAGTGTGTTTGTTTGTTATTCACGTCTAATGTTGGCAGATTTCTACAGTGCCAATGCTCATGAAGGTGGAAGAAAGCGTTAACACATAACAGGTCTTAAAAAGCTTCAAAAAGGAGTTTGCCATTACAGGAGGTGTCAGAGGAGAATTATGTAAGATTCTAAATTACCTGCAGGTACACATGGTAATAAATTCTCTCAGTGGGAGGCTTTGAGTTTGTACAATAATTTCCTTAAAGCTTTTACTGTCTCTGTGCTTCATGAACATGAAAAAGACGAGACATGAAGATTTGAACTGTTATAACAGCTGAAATGTATTGAATCTGTACATTTTTCTGCTTTGCTAGAAATATGCACTGTAATGTTTAGGGTCTTATGTACCGGGCAGCAGTGGATGCAGTTTGTTCTTGAAGCACAGCTGTGGAAGTCTTGTTGTTTGTTGTCCATTGGAATCAAAAGTGAGTCAGACGCAGGATATTTCACAGAGGTTCTTGTCGCGGTCAGGAGTTTGTTAATAGGAAAACGGGTGTCTGTGTTTATTACCAAACAACCTATGTGGTGGTTAAAGGCTGGGGTTAATGGGGCAAACGTAGGGGGTGAATGTGACTGAGGCTTAAAACTGCAAATTGACAGAAACAAGGTACAACAAAAAG
The DNA here is from genome assembly GCA_037389245.1 of Oryzias sinensis. Lineage (NCBI taxonomy): Eukaryota > Metazoa > Chordata > Actinopteri > Beloniformes > Adrianichthyidae > Oryzias > Oryzias sinensis. The sequence continues at coordinate 218,156 of CM074488.1, forward strand.
GCAGATTAAACAGATGATCAGACAAAGAGGAACTGGAAACTAGAATCTAGAATAACTGAGCTAACAAACAGAAAGCGCCCGTGGATTCCAATGAAACATAGAAAACATGGAAAACACAAAGACATGATCACAGAGCTTGATTAAAAGCAAAGCCCTGAAACCAGAGAAGCAGAAATTTATAGCTTCAGCTATTGTCTGATACCGTTAAATCTATGAAATCGCTCCAAGGACGTCTTGTTTATACCCATAAAAAGCAGAAAATGTCATGGAATCCCAGCAGAGAGAAGGTGGAGGTCCCTTGTAACGTCTGCTTGAGTTTCTAAACTGTCATTGATGGAAAATAAAGTTAGGTGAAAGTCCGTGCAGAGGATGTGAGCATTAAAAACAGCAAAACTGTCTGGAAGTTGCAGCTGGACTTCAGCAGAAAATGGATTTCTTTCTTCAGCTGAAGCTCCCTCTGGATCAGCACATTATGCTGCTTCTTCCTCCGTTTTTGTTAAATGCAAACTAAAACGAAGGAGCAATTAAACACAACCTGACCGGGTGAATAGTGAGCAGGTCTGCTTTCAGCATTAAATGCAAATTTCTGCTCCTCCGTTTGCCTGCTCAAGTCTAAAAACTGAACTTTGATGCTGAAATAAATGGACTCTGACTCAGTAAAGTGCATTAATAAAGCAGACGGAAGTGCTGCTTATAGTGCATTTAGGGAGAATGGAGAATAGTGAGGACAGTTTTTTGGTTTAACGGCTCTGAAACAATACATTTTCCCATCTGCAGGGAGTTTAATTCCTGCTTAATCCTCTTCGTTCCTTTCTGGTCGTAAAGCCACAGGGATCCGCCAGCGTCGTTGCAAATATATCGGTGATTCAGCTCATCCCTTATTTCTGCAGAAATTGTGGGATTTTATCTATTTTTTCATTCCCAAAGCTGAGCTGGGCTGGTCTCAGGTGAGGATCCTGCTGGACAAACTAACAAGCCCCAGCAGCCCTGCAGGCTGGACTAAATAAATCCTCTGCTTCACTCGGAGCACGAGATAAAGCCCCATGTAGTCCCCTGTATTCAAGACATATGCATCCACAGAATCCAGAAGATTCCCGTCCCTCACATGTCTGACCTGAAGTGAGTCATGTGTCCCCACACCTGAACTGAGATTTACTGAAGAGAGCGGTGAAAGCAGTGCTTTACGGACACATTTTACTGCTAGAAAAGAAATATCCAAGGTAAAATGAAATAATGAAGTTCAGAGAACACCCAGAGACTTCAGAGAATGTGCTGCCAGTGTCAGAAATAATCAGTCTGTTCTCATGCCCCAGTAGTTTGGAATATTCCAGAGGAAAATGTGAAAAATGTTTTTTCTATTTTGAGAGGCTTGAGTGGTATAAATCCTGTTTCCAGATTCCACGGATCATCATCAGAAACCTTTTGACTGCAAATGCAGCAGATTTTTTAGGTTCTGGCTAAAGATCACAGTTTCCGCATGAAAAAACGAAACTGCACCAGCCAGGGACCGTTCATTTTAACAGCTTTTAAAGGAACTTGCATTGAAACTCAAAAGATGAGCCTTCTGCTGCTGCAGCCTCTGTCATCCATCCATCCATCCATCCATCCATCCATCCATCCATCCATCCATCCATCCATCCATCCATCCATCCATCCATATATATCCATCCATCTATCCATCCATCCATCCATCCATCCATCCATCCATCCATCCATCCATCCATCCATATATATCCATCCATCCATCCATCCATCCATCCATCCATCCATCCATCCATCCATCCATCCATCCATCCATATATATCCATCCATCCATCCATCCATCCATCCATCCATCCATCCATCCATCCATCCATCCATCCATCCATCTATCCATCCATCCATCCCTTCATCCTTCCATCCATACATCCATCCATCTATCCATCCATCCATCCCTTCATCCTTTCATCCAACCTTCCATCCATATACATACATCCATCCATCCATCTTCCATCCATCCCTCCCTCCCTCCATCCATCTCTCCCTCCATCCATCCATATACATCCCTCCATCCCTCCATCTTCCATCCATCCCTCCCTCCCTCCATCTCTCCCTCCATCCATCCATATATATCCATCCATCCATCCATCCATCCATCCATCCATCCATCCATCCATCCATCCATCCATCCCTTCATCCATCCATCCCTCCTTCTATCCATCCATCCATCCCTCCATCTCTCCATCCATCCCTCCCTCCCTCCATCTCTCCCTCCATCCATCCAAATATATCCATCCATCTATCCATCCATCCATCCCTTCATCCATCCCTTCATCTATCCATCCATCCATCCATCCATCCATCCATCCATCCCTTCATCCATCCCTTCATGTATCCATCCATATCCATCCATCCATCCCTCCCTCCCTCCATCCATCCCTTCATCCCTCCATCCCTTCATCCTTTCATCCCTCCCTCCCTCCCTTCATCCCTCCATCCATCCCTCCCTCCATCCATCCCACCCTCCCTCCATCCATCCCTTCATCCATCCATCCAATCACCCATCCCTCCCTCCATCCATCCCTCCATCCATCCCTCCATCCATCACGCTACACGGAGCCTCTGTAATAATGAACCAAATAAAATGACATCAAAAATCAAAAGGAATAAAAGTTTTTATAAATCAAAGACTATCATTGCAACTTCAGTTGTTTTTGCAAAAAAAGAAATAAATCAAGTCTAGTGAGTTGGCGTAACCCTTGTTCTATCCTGGGCACTTTAACATTGGGAGTTAGACCCACTAGACAGAGCTCTGAACCTTTTTCTTCAATGATTTGTGATCTTCACTGGTGTCCATGGATTACATGAAATCTTTCCACCTTTATCCACCTTTGTCATGGTAGGGAGAACACCTCAATGGAAGGGGGGGGTCATCTAAGATAGAACAAGGGTTAATGTAGATGAGCAGGAACGCTGATCTGGTTTGGTTAGATTTCAAGTTCGCCAGCCAAAGACGGATGTGGACCACACACTTCCATCTGGGGGCGCTGTTGTCCAAAACACGCTCTGACCAAGATGTCAAACAGCTGGACAAAGAAAAGCGTCTGGTCGTGCTCGTCCTCCGACTGTGTTGTAGGAAGAAGCTCCTGCAGCTCCTCTCTGCTCCTCCTTTACCCAGCATGCCTTTCTAACCTTTTTCATTCTTTGTTTCTCCTCCAAACTCCCAGAGCTTACGGCCTCCCCTGCCTTTGGTTCTCCTCCTTTTCATTGGTCCGTCTGCATTCACATTGAAGTGAACCGTACCAGAGTTCATCTGCAAGTGAACAGAGATCCTCGTTGTAAAGAGGACCAGAGTTCAGGTGATCAAGACAAAACAACGAAGTGACTCGCTGTCACTCACATCGAATCTCAGGATTTTCCTGACTTTGAGCAGAGTTTCACCTTCATACCTCAGAACCAAACATGTGCTGTTCTGCCTCAACATGCAGCTCATGCTCCAGCTCAGCAGACGCCTGTTAATGACATTAGAGGCACCAGTGACAACATGCAGGCTGGTGGGTCCAGAGGAACACTGACAGTGACCAATAGGAAATGTTGACTTAAACATGTTTCCCCCCCAGCAGAGCAAGAACTACACAGCCTCAAGCAGGTAATCATTTCTACATCGACGCCTTTAGCAGGTTTATAGCCGACACGATCAGTGAAACTGCTGATCAGACAGTGGTGTAGATGCTTTTCTCTGCTGCTGTCAGACCCACATAAAGCCGTGCAGAGTCAGCAGGACTCAGCTTGAGCCTCACTCATAACTGCCCTTACAGGTGGACACGGGCTCTCCGAGGGTAAAGGTCAAACCTGTACAGGAAATGAAGGTGACCCCCAGGAAATATCAAGGTGGTACCATGCTCGGAAAACCCGTAGAGAGAAAGTGGGCATGCTGCCGTGGGTGAACACTTATAGAGTGTGAGTGTGTGTGTGTGTTTTTTTTTTTTTTTTTTTTTTTGGGGGGGGGGGGGTGAGACACAGGTTGTTGTACAGATTCTTGCAGGGTGCACAACGAGCCCGTTAGTGCTTGTAACATGATCTGTGTGCTCCTCACTGCAGCCCGACTGTTGAAAATGAGGGAATTAGACAATCTCATGGGCTCTAAAGTTTTCTGTGAGCATCATTCGTTCAGGGTCAGGAAGGAGCCAGCGCTGAAAACTAGAGTGTGGCGTTGGGGCACAATACAGCAGCATCAACTGGAGGACACACCTGCGCTCCCCCAGCCCTTTGTTCTTCAATGATTTGTGATCTTCTCTGATTACATGAAATCTTTCCACCTTTATCCACCTTTGTCATGGTAGGGAGAACACGTCAATGGAAGGGTGGGGTCATATGGACCCCAAAGGATAGCACAAGGGTTAAAGATGCAGCCACTGCTCTCTACGACCCTCCATGGACCTGGACAATCCAAAAACCTGCAGCAGCTGTACGGGTCAACCCCTTGTAGGTGTGGATGTGACTACGGCTTTAATGGATTCATCTGCAGGCCCATCCACAACAGTTGAATCCACTCTCTAAAGGGGCCGTCCTGCTCCAGCTGTGGAGGTGAAGTCCAGGTTGCTGCATGGGACGATGGCTGAATTCCTGAACCTAAATGACGCCGTTTATTATGAGGAGAAATGTAAAAGTTGCTCACTCGTGTCCTTGTCTTTCAACAAGCCACTCAGCATCGTTAAGTGAAGCGAGTCCGTGTTTGTGAGATTCATAGCAGAATGTCGCTCCATGCAGCCCCCCCCCTCACCAGCATCTACGTTAGACTTCAGGCTCAGAGTGAACCCCTCTCTTCCTCATCATCCTCCTCCTCCTCCTCGCCATACGTTCACATTGACAGCAGAACAACAGAATTGGATTTGTTGTGGTCCTCGGAGGAGAGTGGGCGTTTCAGGAAACTGGATTACAGCTGCTCAAAGTTCTCCATGAAAATAAAACCATCGGAAACAACAACAGGAAACGTTTGAAGTGAAATGGTTAGATTTTATGTAATTAAAAAAAGCTTTTTTTGCTGTTTTTTCTTTCTGAATTGATCTGTTTTTTTATTTCTATTTGTCTGAAAGGAGCAGTGAAGGAAATGACCTGCGTCAGAAACGTTGTGGATAGTTTTTTTTTTAAACGTGGCAGTTTCCTGCATGGGGGGGAGAGGAGGCACAGATGGGGGGAGACGCCAAGAATCTTCTGGTAGCTTCCTCATGCATCCAGGTGGTGAAGCAGGTCCGAAGCGCCATGGCATCCTTAGTGGATCTTACCTCCTCCTGCATTTTCTCTGCTTTTTAGACGTCCTGCAAACCCTAATCTGTTCTGCATCATTGAAGGCCGGTTCCAGGATGTAGGTTAGGAGTTGAGGCCTCAGGTCTTCCGGTGAGCGCTTCGATGGATGAAGATATTTGGAAATCAGGGGGAATTGTAAAAAAAACCCTTTTATTTCTTAGTCTCTCTGGAAGATTCCTGTAGATTGTTTGACTCTTAGAGATAGATTTGACAGGATGAACAGATGCTGGAGAGCAGAACAGATGTCTGTCTAAAGATCCGCACATGCACTGTCAGATTTCTGTGGAAAACAGCTTTTCAGACTTTTCAAGCTGTTTATTCCCAGGACTAAACAATGTAAAGATCTGCACAAGCATTCATTTTTCCATCAATTAGCACTGATGTAAGGTGGAATAATTTGACTAGAAATGACAACTTTGTCAACAATGAAAGAACAAATAATCCTCGATTGGTGTAAGGGAGTGAAATTTAATCTTTGATGAGTAACAACTCATAAAAATACTCAAAGAAACCGTTTATTGAAGGTGAAGAGCAGCGAGACATAATTACAGATGAAAGACGAGGAGAAATTTCAGTCTACCACCGTAAAGTTTTTAACCAAAGTGATAAAAACACAGATGTGACTCAAACAGCTTCTGGGTTCTGGATAATTCAAATTCCAACTAGATATGTTGTACATAGCGGTATACGATTTAAAAGTTTACCATAAAGGAAGACACGACCAGATCAGACAGGTAACGAAATGCATGAACCACAGACATGACAAACCCTGTGGTCACGTGATTCATGCACCTTTTAATAAACGACTGACTTTCATGGAAAGGTCGTGTCAGACATCCAATTTAGCGTATTTTCCAGGTATGAAACTTTGGTCTTTGGTGATCCATGCGTGATCTACGTCATTGTCATTCGTTGAGGGCTTTGGCTGACGGCTCTTTACGTGGATTGGGTTTTAAGGTGTTTGGTTGAGAATTAGACAGTTTACGAGTATCACACATAGTTTATCTGCAATTATTACGTAAATCTTAGGCAATTGTGCGTTTTTCTTGCAAGATACTAATTTGTGTCTTTCCACGACGGTTCCACTTATGTCTAACGGACTTTTCACGCACGTACCACTGATGTTTCACTTTAACATCGTGGATACGGCTCGTTCAAATCACGTAATGAATGCAGGAGTCACTAATGAATTGCATATAAACGGTGCACGATTTGTACGTGACTTTTACCTTGATTTTTATGTTATTCGCGCGGTTTATTCGTATTTTCGTGGCTTTAACGTGGTTTAATTGTGATACATCAATGAAAATTTAACGTGCAGAGCATAACTTTTCTCAATTATCAAGTTATCAATCAAATCAATCAACCAATCAATCAAAACGACCGAGTGACATCACAGCAGAAAACACACATGTGATGGCAGCAAATAAGGATCGAGCAATCATCATTTTTACTTCTAAGTTTAAGGGGCTGACACATCCAGGGTGACATTAGGAGAGTCTGCGGCTCAGAGAACGGCGGGAGCAGAGTTTCTCAGTGCACGTCAGCTCTTCGAGCAGCGTGGGAAGCGCCGGCGAGCCGACCCGACTCATCTTTTGGTATTTGCAAAGAGCTACTTAACATTCAGCAAAGGAACAGCGAGTGAAAGTCATTACCCCGGGACGGTTAACAGATCAGCCGTAGATGGATGAGGAGTTCTGAGGCGGGTTTTTCTCCCCAAACTAAGTGAAAGAGAGGTTTCACTTCAGACAGCGTGACCCCTCCCTCCCGACCTGCTGGGTCGGTCAGAGCAGGAGGCAGCGCAGTTCCCTTCTTAGTGATGCTGCCGGGCTTCGGCAGGACGGGTGATGAAGACCTCGGTGGATTAGACTCCTCACAACACTTTGGTCAACTCTCCTATCCAAAAGGAGTGTTTTCTTTCAAACTGCTGATGTGGAGTGAGTTCATAAACCCTTTTAGCATCATTGTTTTTTTAGCTTTTGGGAGTGTTGAAGACGCTAAAAAACAACGGATTGAATAAAAATATTGACACTTCTATTCTATTGTCTTATTTTTGAGTGAGGGCAGCTTGTGACCAAATCATGCAGACTGAAATATTTGGTATTTTTAAGATTTTTGTATAAAAGTGAATAAAAACAGCAGTTTTTGGTCATTTCTATGGAAATTTCTCAATTCATCTATAACTGCATTCGGTCAATTTACCTACATTTTTCTAACAACCCGTTTCTGATTTTTATTTTATTATAAATATTTTCATTTGCATCGTCTTTCAGGTTAACTGAAACTTCCTATGAATGTAAATGTACAGATCTTCTGTTGGAACTGAGCTTTAAATAGAGAGTCCTGTTTGAGATCTGCCACATGCTGGAAAAGATCTGGATAAGATCAACAACCGTCAATTAAAAAAACAAATTCAATCTACTCTGATTCTCCAAGTGAAGGAAAAACGTGAACAGTTTCAGCTTTTCAGCACAAAATAAGAACAAAACCAAAACACTAGAATGTAAGCGACTAGAACTGTGATGACGCTGTGATTAGAACCTCTACGGTTTGAAAGTGATCAACCGGCTAGAGTTGGGCGTTTATCCCGACTGAAGCAGAGCAGTGATGGATACATTTGGACCGGACACATATGTGTTTTTGTAAACTCCCAAAGTGCAGAGCTGCGTGTTTGTGCATTTCACAGTTCAGCAGGCCTTCACTGCAGACCCCCAGGCTGCGCGGAGATCCTTGGTGGAGCAAACAAATGCAGCCGGAGCTGCTCTGGCATTTTTCACTCACAATATTTAAACATAGTGCTGTTATAGTTGTGTACAGCCCCACACAAAAACACACACATCCAAGTCACACCGGCTCTGATTTGTTTGAGTTTGAGCTTAACCTTATTTATTTATACGGCACCTTAACATAAAAGCAGCAAATAAAAATGAAAACAGCTTAAAAGTAAAATATAAACCAAGAATGCTGATAAAAGCAAAGGTCACCAGCAGAGCCGGGTCTCCTGACACGTCCAAAGTCTGGCCATGAAAACAGGTTTGTCAGAAAACGGACTGTGCAGATCCCAAATGCTCAGTGGGAACGGCTTTGGTGCACGTGAAGAGATCAAAGCACCTCAATTATTCTATGTGACCCCAAATGCTCCGCCCACATTGCAACCAGGTCCTTTCCTGATTGGACAGGGAGATTAGCACATAAAAGAATAGGAATTATAATATGTCTGCAGTTTCGGATCATTAGGATTAGAAGAGACTCCTTAACCCTCTATATGCTATGGAGCGGGACTATCCAGGGTCCTGAATCTATTTTTCTTTTTTCTTTTTTTGAATCTATTTTTTACTTTTTTTAAAATCTCAAATATAATGTCACTCATTTTCCAAAGTAGGTAAAAAACCTAAACGACATAAACATTTTACAAAGGCTTTTCATGAATCCACTCTGTTCTGATGATGAACATTTGGATGATTTATAAAATAAATACATGCTTTGTTTTGTTTTTGCAATTGACAAATCATTCAAACTCAATGCATTGTGGTCTATCTTCGCCCATCTAGTGATCATTGATCATTTACTGTATCAGAGAACTAGACTGATTGTGACGTCATTCATAGAAAATGGTTTTCTTCCAGCTCCAACCAAATCCAGTCTTTTAAGTCGTCCAATCAAAATGCAGCTTTGTTTGCGTCAGACGTCATCAGTAATCACTGGTTGGTCCAAGTTTATCTGAACTGTTTCAATGGCATCCGCTCTCTCCAATCATGATCTGTTCCTCTGATGGATTCATTCCTGATTCATCCTGAGCATCTCCATCTCTGCAACCTCCAGCTCTGCCTCCTGTCTCTCCAAACCAACATGGCGGCTCTCACCACGGTCTTCTTCACCTTTCCTCTTGTTCACACATCCAGTGTCCCTCCACCCACACCAACCTGCTAGCACACGCCTTTTCACCTGTAGACTGTTGACTCCAAGTCCTCAAAGTCCCTCACCTTCTTCACCTGTGCTCCCTGTAACCTCACTGTTCCTCACCCACCGTTACAACTAATATTGAACACAATAATGGAAAAAATGAAACATGATCTATAATCCACACTCTGGTTTGGACCTAACAAATCCTTCTCCAACACTGTACTTCTCACTTCTAGAGAACAGGGCTGTGTGTTTCAGCAGAGAGTCCTGCTGGCCGTCATGGATGGATCTGTTTGAGTTGGGCCGTGGAAAGTGTTTGTCAGGCGAGCGTGGATAAAGGTCAGCGAGCAGCACTTCTCCGTGTGGATGCACCGCTCTCAGCCGCAGGTTAATCCAGCTGCAGATCAAACCTGAAACGCCGTGACCAAGCAGACCTCAGCCTCACTCCAACGTTTCATCTCCAAACTCGGCGTCGCGCTCTGGTGAATCGTAGCTCTTTCACACTCAAGCTTTTCTTTAATCAATGAGAACATATTTAATATTGAGGGATTGTTAAAGTGATGATCTTAAAGATATTTTAAAACGTTCATAAATTATAGAACAATACTCTGTTTATATGACTCATATTCTTTGTTGTTCATATAAGCAAATATTGCTAAACGTTGGTTAATATTTTTGTGCAGAGGTTTCAACAGAACCAGCAGGAGTCTAAAATCTCCTCAGAAAACAGGAAGTGATGTACAGGAAGTGCTCCAGAAGGGCAGACTGCTGATTGGCTCAGCCTCTGCCCTCCATCCCAGAATGATCTTCTGTCATGTGTTGAGCTTATGCCTTCAAAAAATATTGATTTGTGTGTTTTTATTGTACATTCACTCCTGTTAGCATATATTGGTGCAGAAATGTTCATTAAACCCACCTGATGGAGTTTGACCGACTGTCAGTCTCGGTTCCACCTTTGCACTAGTCTGAAAAGGACTGGAGTGATTTAGTCTTTTTGGAATGTTCCATATATCTTGGCTAAATGTGTTGATTTTAATGAAATACAGTATATTCATGTTGAATGAACACAAAATGTCTTTGGGAGAAGAAGACTTGAATGGCTGAGGTTCTGGATTGTGCAAGTTTAAGCATTTGTTTCCATAAACATCTGTTTCCAATTAATATTTGAGTCAAATATCTTAAAAAACAAAGTTCTCCCAAAATAGAGATGTTCTAACATTATGGCTTTTATAGTGTATTTTTTTTTTTTATTTGTCATTTATTTCTCATTTTAATTCTATGTTTGACTATGTTTGCTCCCTTCACTGCCATAAAGCTGAGTTTTGGTCCATTTCTGCCTCACAGCAATGTTTTGTCGTTTTGCAAACTTTAATGTTGCCATCATTTGGGACGTTTGCATCTATTTGCTTTTGGGTTACAGCAGTCAAGATGGATTATTTCTGCCTTTATTTACACAAATAAGCATCACTCTGACCTCACCTACTGCAGCTTCAAACCTTAAGACTCAATTGGAAAAATCTGCATTTTGTTGCATCAAAATGATTTTTTTTTTGTTTGTTTGTTTGCAAAAACCAAGAGTAGCTGCATGGGTCAACCCCCCCATGAATAAGGCTTAACCTTCATTAAGGCTCATTTTTTAAAACAAAAGTTCGTCTGTGTTTCTGTTCATCCAAATGTAGACATCAGAAGAAGGTTTATAGAAATCTTTCCTTCTGTGGACTCCATAAAACAGGAAATGTGCTGCGGAATATGCGTTAGATTTCAAAAGGAAAGTCTTTTCTAAACCCAATTTTGTTGGATTCTTTGTGCTGGGGCTTTCAAGACTGCAACCGTTGATGGAAGATGTTGGGGGCTGTGCTTGATTTGCATCCAAAGAAAAGCCCCTGGGGCGCTTTGTTGGTGTACATCAAGCATACATACCCCTGTGAGCCTGCTGAGAATAGATCAATGCGTCTCACTTATTCAATCAGAACCAAGATCCTGTTTCATTTCTCTGCCCTTTCTTTGTCCTTTACGTCTAAAGTCTATATTTGTCTGAAACCTGACTCTGTCTGGAAGTGAACAACATTCATTTCAACCTCGCCGCGCTCCACGCTCCATACAAATGTGAGGCTACGACGGAGTCGGCTGCAAGAGCTGTTCTGATCCACGTATCCGTTCCTCTTTGAAGTCTAAAGAAAACAAAGCCGAGAAAGTAAGAAAAGAGAAAAACAGAAGAAAACATGCAAAGGAACATCATGGATTTTTAAACAGAGCCTTCTTCAAAGCTCAGTTTGTGTCGGTCGACTGACCGTCAGAGGAAGCTGGACTGTCTGGAGAAAACTCCACACAGAAAACCAGTTGATATTTATGTTATGGAGTCCCACAGGGCTCAGTTCTTTGGTCTCTGGTTTTTTCTATGTTCTTCCCCTACTTCCTTCTGATGATGCTGTCCTGTGGTTTCCGTCAGAAGGAATTTACCTCTCAATCAGGAGTGTCTGTGTGATTACTATTCTGACCACGCCACTGGAGGATCGACTTCCTGCATTTTAACAGTTTTTGAGTCTCACTCCTTCCTGTTTGACATTTTTGATCTTAAAACATGATATCTTGCTGACCTTTCAATTTAACTTTTCATTAAGGTTTTCTCACAGAGAAAGCCTCGGTGAGACATGGCTGTAGGGTTCAGCCTGCAGGCGACCCTCAGGGCTGCAGAGGATGGAAGAGCTTTTCCAGTCACATTTTATTTATACAGCACTTTTTCTATGAAGAAACAGCACAAAGTGCTTTACATTGAAAAACAGAACAAAATAAATAATATAAAAATTAGCATGTAAATTGAGCCCACTCCCCATCACCTATGCCCCCTAACTGATGGGGATAGACAACGGGAAAAAGGCCCGAAAACAACATGTTTTTTTTTGGAAACGCTATTTGGGACCTTCTTCCCTGTGTATATGTCATGGTGCAGGGTGGCTCGAGAGCCGGTTGGACCCAGATGCAGAGGCGGAGGCATGAGGATCAGGGGCTAAAGGGGTTTAATGCGAAAAAACAAACGAAAAGCGCTGCAGAGCAGGATCTCAGAACAGAAACATAAACTCACTGTGGCGTGGCAAGAAAGCAAGGCACATGGCATGACGAGAACACCAGAACAGGAACACTAATGGACCAACACAGGAGGAAGGCAGAGACAAGACTTAAATACAGACAGGGCAGACAAGACACAGGTGGACACGATCAGGGCTGATGGGGACCAAAGGAAGTAAACTCAAGAAAACAGACAAGACAGGAGACTATCAAAATAAAACAGGAAACAAACAAGACAGAACAAGGACAACAAATTCGAATCATGACAGTATAGCTGCACAGCCAGCCAACACAGCATCACAGGCGGGGGACCAGCCCCGGCGCAGGCGGGGGACCAGCCCCGGCGCAGGCGGGGCCCCACCTTATCAGACCAGGCTGAGCACAGCTTAGTGGCGATGCAGGTCCCCATCTAGAGCTGCAGCCAACCCAGAGGGGGAGGGCCCAACTGAGGAAGCACCGGAAATAACTAAAATTAATACAGAGATCTGACGTGAATTCAAGGCACACCTGACATCCCAACAATTATTAACAAGGCTGTGGTTCGTTCTAAAGCCAGATTGGTTTGTGTCAAAGATGTTGTTTTGCAAGAGAAACTCATTAAGCTGAATACAGCTTTAAAATAGCAAGTTGGACACAGGTCTGTAGTTTTTTAAAGCTGACGGGTCTAAATTGGTTTTCTTTAGTTAGGGTTTCACCTGCAGTTTTAAAGACAGCAGGAAAAATACCTGTCTGTAGAGAGCAGTGCATGATATTTACAACTTCCCTCTGTAAAATAGACCTGTAAAATAATTTAAAAAGTGATGATGGGATGGGACTTTGACTTCTTGAGACCCACGGGTGCCCAATTTTATTGTTGTGTTTCGTGGGTTTGGTTTTATCTTCACATATTTTTGAATTTTACTAATAATTTGTGAGCCCTTTGTTTATTTCTGATACTGGGAAGTCTTGAAGAACCAAAGTTGTCTCCTCCACATTAACCTTAGATCCCTGTCTGGCTGAATGAGGCTCATTTTCAGCCCCCTGATGTTCCCACTGAAGATAATGACTGTTGGAGGTGAGGCCTTCACGCTGTGTCTGAACGATGCAGCATCTGGAAACCTTTAGGGTCAACGTCAGACAGAGAGGTCGACTTCATTGTCACGTTAAGACACAACATTAATCCTGAAAATGTAAATTAACAGTCTGCTGGGATTTGTTTCCAGCAGCTTCAGGTGAGAGTAAACGCATTTTACAAGGGTATGTAAAAAAAATAAAGTAAAAAGATGATACAATAATAGATTTTACTAAATATTGGAATTGCAAAACGATGCATCGGCTTTGTTTTCTATGCAGGAACCACAGAGGCAGATGCTCCACCTGAAAACACCACCCGATGCATTCCAGACCAGTTTGGAAGTCGGGGAAAACGTGAACTGATTTGAAACTGGTTTTCCTCCAGTGCTGATCCTATTTTAGGAGCTGGCAGAAGTAAAAATGAGCGGGAAAAGAGCGTGGAGGTTGACCTTTATTGATGCGACGTCTCATCAGTTATTTAGTCTCGACGGAGTTCACTGTTGGTTCAGTGAGCCACTTATCCCGGCTGCAAAGGTGACGGCAGGTTTTCACGTAGCCAAAAATTAAGGCTGTGACCTCCAAATGGCTTTTAGGTCTTAAACTTTAATAAAGAGCTAAATAATAGAGTGAAAATAACTCAACCTTGATCTCTGACTGCAGAAAAACAAATACATTTCATGCAGGAAGAGCGCTCTGCAGGCTGCACACTAACATAACCCTCTTCCTGTCATTATGCTCCAGCCTCTGCTCTGCAGTGACGAGCCATGATTCCATGATATCGCTGGTTCTGGGGTGTCGCCCCATCCCAGGTGGGTTGTTTGTCTTCAGGCTGCAAAGTGAAAACTGAGGCTCGAGCACAACAAATGCCTTTAACGCTCTCCTGACATCAAACGGAAGTTTTCCTTCTTCCTCAATTTTTCCTGCTTCATCAAAACAACAACCTGCTGCTGATGCTGAACTCTGCAAACTTACAGCAAAGGGCAAAAAGGAACAATCAGCTGTTGAACTGTGATGATAAACATTTGAAGATTTTGCATTTGAAGACCCGAGTATACAGGAAAAGACCCGAATGGATGGGATGAAATGAAATAGAGTATTTAAAACAGGGCAGGAGGTGTGGGAGGCTTTGAGCCACAGCCAGAAATTTCCTGCAATTACTGGCTTTCTGGTGTGAAAACGTAAGTAGGCGTGTCCAAAGAGTCAATGGTGGTTCTCTTTTCCTTTGTTGTGATTTGTTGGATCTTTTTGTTTGTCTGTTCAGGAGACTCTGGAATCTGCAATATGTTGGTTGACCAAAACAAACCCGTATCTTATCTTATTTGCTGGTCTGAACACTCATAAAAACAGATTTGAGGTATTGCTGCGAGAAAAGGCTTTTTTGCCGTCAGACGTCAATCGCACAGATGAGCCAGAGGCTGAAGCCCCACAAACGCAGCATCGGTGTGAAATCTCTGATTCTGCGTGGAAACACGGAGCTGCTGTGGCCTTCGTCAACGGAGAGCTGTGCTGAAACAGGAACGAGCAAACATTTGGAGGAAGACGCTTCCTGGATTCCTCCACCTGCCTGAACGCTCTCCACCCTTGTGTTCTGTCAGTTTTCTCTTTCATTTGTCGCTCAGATGGACAGATGGCAGCTTTGTCTGCGTCTGCCTGTCCGTCACCTGCTCGTGTCTCACTTCTCTGCGGTGCAGTCGCTGCTTCTCTGCTGTCACTTTGGGTTTTTAATCTCTCTGCCTTCTCCAAACAACAGCTGCAGAGTGGTGGGGAGTGCCGCGCAGTTTCTTCAAAGTATTTGACTGTCATTACGTTAAAACGATGAAGGAGGACTTTGGAACTCGCTGTGACCGATGAACAACCTCAAACACCCGTTCATTATTCCTACCACGAAGCCAGCTCCTTCAGACGGAGGCCGCTCTTTGACCGTCTCTCTCATCGATGGACCGTCTCTTGATTTCAGCTGATGGTGTTCCCAGGGTCACGACCAGGGCATGGGGTTAAGCAGCTTTGGGAAAAGTATTGAAAAAAAGGAGGGAAAGAGCAGCACAGTGTCAATAACCCTCATTAGCGACTCCTCACGGGTTGTCCAGATGAGAGGAGGATGAGAGAGGAGGAGGAGGAGGATGAGGAGGAGGAGGAGGAGGAGGAGGACTCACCCAAACAAATGAATCTGCTCTCACAGAAATGTGTCCCCACTAGAGCTGGGGAGGAGGTTTAGGGATGTTTCTGAAAGAAAAACAGAGTCTTTGATGATTCTGGGAATATTCACATGAAACAAAATATCAGTTTTTAATCCAGAGAGTGATCTATAAAAGAGAAAAGCATCAAAGTTTTTGAAAAAACAAAGAGAAAAGAGATTGGAAATCACACACAAAGTTATCATTAGTCAGCAGCAAATTTGAAACTACAGCAGAAGAAAATAGAATAACCCAAAGACAAGCATACCTCAATTGCTCCAACTGTAAAAGAGATTTAAACATTTCTTTGGATAAAAAATAAAATAAATCAAGTGAAAACTATTTAATCCCATAATATAATGGTTGTGAAAAGAAAATGCCGGCCGCGGGGAGTATCAGACCAATGACTTCTGCACCAAGGACTCCCCATGTATTTCAATGAGTAAAATCCACCAAATCCTGGAAAATCTTAAGAATTTGAAGGAGCAAAAGTCTTAGCTGGAAAAAACTGAAAGAGCTGAACATTTGAATAGTTGAATGGTTGAAATAGATGAAACACTGAAGGAGTTTACTAGAATAGAACAGAGAGACAGGAAAACAATGGGATGAAGGGTTACATTCCAGGTTCCATAATCCCCAATGATATGTTCCAGTTTTTATTGCAGCATGACATTTAGAATCAAACAGATAATGTGTTCATGTACAAAGACACACAAAACAAACAAACTTTCAAAGATCTTCAAAAGGTAAATGTTAAAATCCGGGCTAATCCTGTCAGAAAACAACAGGTGAGCACGAGAGAAGCACTTCTGTGTCACAGCAGCTGTTTTGACAGGAATGACAGCGCAACAAACAGCAGAAAACGCGAGGCGATCTTTCTCCTCCAACTGCAGCCGTATTTTCCAGGTGAGCACAACCAGCTAACGGCCGGGGCTGTTCAGCTCCAGAAAATACGGCTGAGATCACGGGGGTCGCTCTGACAGACTCTCAGCATGGCGCCCGCGGCCTGTTGAGTGCAGAGGCCGAAATGAGGGGCTGAATCTCGGGTGCCTCAGTGGAGTCAGCTGGGACTGGTGCAGTGAGTGTGGAGGCTCTCCGGCCGAGCCCATCTACCCCAAGCATCCTCCAGACTGGCCGAGAGCGCTCAGAGGCAGCTGGAATCAGAAAACTTTAGCAAATGACACCTCCCACAACAAACCAACTCCCCAATCAATAAACCCATAACCATTTAGTAAAGAACTATAAGCTTACTTATTTCCACTGAAAGCTTTCTCTAAAGTCTTTTTTTAAATGATGCCGTCAGTTTATTTCACCTGCAGGTAAGACTGTAATCCAGTAAATAGAAATCAGAAAAGAAGGTTTCACGACTTTAGGCCTCTGAAGGCCGTATGCTTTAACCACCATTGCACATATTGTCTGGATGAAAACTGATCATTCATGAATTCAGGTGGAAAAAGTGAAAAGTTAATGTAGTTTTTTCGCGTGAGATTTTCACAGATGGATCACGAATAAACCACGCAAAGAACACGTAAATCAGCGTAGAACATGAACCATGTGATTGTGCGCACATTTATATGCAATTCATTAGTGATTTGTGCGTCAATTACATCATGAGCGTGATGTGGCGTAAGCAAACTATTATACCTGCAGTATAACGGGGTGTAAAAAATATCTGCCAACTCTTTTTGTTTAGTAGTGCTTTGCATTGCACTGCAACAAGCTAATTCTGAGTTGTTAGTACTCCCTAGTTGCGTGTTAGCTCAGAGTATGCATTCGTCACACATGCAGTGGCATTCTGATAACCGCTTCATACTAGGATCTACTTGAGTTCTGGATGGTACCAGTTTCTACTGGTCTCGTTAGGAATGTCCACCAGTCATCGTTTATCTCATGGTTCTGTTTGTCTGCTCAACACGACGCTCGGTTTTCTGCATTTGCTTTGGGACATGGTGGAGGTTTGTACTGATTCACAGAGGCAGAGTGAGAACAGTTTTAGATAATATCCAGCCATCTTCTGTGCCTTCCTCAGTATGTTTCATGGCCTATGTAGGCTAGGCTAAGGTCAAACAGCTAGGATAACCTTTGTACCTTGCTAGTTTGCATCAGAGCACAAGACACGAGCAAATTCCTTGTCCATTCGCTGTACTTGGCCAATAAATCTTAAACAGAAACCGAGGGATTTTTGTCCTACATTGGTGTGCGACCGTAAAAACACATCCTGAAAAATCCAACATTAAAAAACCTCTATGGAGTCAGATAGGAGACGGTCAACTGAACTTTTTGTCATGACTTCATTTCCTGCACCATAGTGTGCTAACGTTTCATGATAAACTGGACAGAACCAGATGTAGAGCTGGGTTTGACACCATCCATAGTGTTCCAGTTGAGTGGATGGATTTCCACTCCTTACTTTAAAGGCTTTTAAAGCTCTGTGGTCAAAGCTCGCCGTTGAGCGTCTCTCTCGTGTGTCGGCTTTGTTTGACCCAATCAGCCTCTCGTGTTCAGAGTGGAGCTCCTCACCCAGAAATACCTCTTAAGGGTAAAAAGTGTGCAAAATGATCAACACCCTATGACACACCAACCTGAGCATGAATGATCTGTTCCAGCGTGTGCTAAAAACTGATGTCAGAGCAAAGGAAAAAAAAAAAACAGAGAGCTTAATAAGCCTCCCGATGGGTTCAAAAGTAGAACAAATCTCCTCCACCTTGCTTCTTCCCACTGTTGGTTTTGTTCTCTTAATCTCTAAAAATGTTTCCAGCATGTACTTCTCTCTGTAAATACAAGTTCTGGCTGATTTTTCTTGGAGAATTGACCTTGGGAAATGAGGTTTACTGCAGCAGAGAATACTGCAGGGAGTCGGCTCTGCTCATTAAAGATCTGTACACAACTGCTATAATGAGCACTACAATGATGGAGCTGGGTAAGATTTATCCACAAGGCTTTTCTTATAAAGTAGGTTGGGAATAATGCTTCCAGAACGTCACAATGCACACTGCAGCAAAATTAACTACATTTCAACTTTCCCATGTACGTTCAACAAAACAAAACAAAAAACAGCCTTGATTAAAATATGCCAAGAGAAGAAAAAGGGATTTGCTTCGCTTCTAAAAGTTTTGGGTCAAACATTTGCAGGGCAGACAAGAAAAAAGAAGAAGCAATGGTGACACAGTGTGTGCTTTAATACACTGAGGGTCTGATCACCTGAACCACCAACAGCTGCCATGATTACAAACCTGAACCTGGTGTGATCTGCAAATGAGACACAAAGAGTCTCAACGGAACAAACTTAAAACCTCATTTAAGTCAAATCCTCTCAGTTCAAACAAACAAATGGGACGGAGCGGAGAGGAAATTATCCTGAAGGAAAATTCAGAGATCATGTGCAGCTTTGGGTCATTCCAGAATTGGAGGACTTTTAATTTCCAATTCAAGTATAAAAGGACTCAAACTTGTATTTTCTAAGTTGATTTACATGTCTTGCGGGACCAATAACAAATACTAAGAGAAAACAAATGTTTTAAAAACACCAAATAAGTCCAAAGTACAAACTAAGAATGTGATATGAAAACAAAAAGTGTGCAGGCTTTTTTCAGATGGAGTCCATTTACTGACTGTACCTAAATAACTTCAGGAAAGGAAAGAAAATAAAAGTGATCTCAAACACAAAAACGAAAGACAGGTAGTGGACAAAGTGCATTATGGGAGTTTTTTCTTCCTTCTTTAGCTTTCCTCTCACATGATTCAATACGCATCTCCATGGTCCACAAATAGATACGATGCGATACGGTCAAATTCTTTGACCTAAATTAAATCAATCTAGATATTTTCTTCATCTGGTGTTTCAAACTAGAAATAAAAACGTCTAACAAAGAAACTCTTTTTCGTTTAATCAGCAAAAGCAAAATGTCTGACATGGAAGCCTTAAACATTCAAACCTGACATCACAGATCTTTTAGACAGTTTTATTCGTTGTGGTTAAATAAAAGTGTGTTATAATAATTTATTTGTTTGTAGTGATGTGAGGAAAAAAAATTCTGTCACGTGTTTAGTGAACACAACACACACTGCTGTGGTTCACCTTCAGCCAATTGGTATTGACCCGACTTTTTAGACGCAGGCTTGTGATTGGACGTCTTTTTGTCTGCATCACATATTCATAAAAAAGGGAAAGACAGTAGAGACACAACAGGCAGAGAAACACACAACCTTTGACAGAAACCGAATATTTACTTGTTGATTGATTTGATGCCTTTTAAACCGGAAAAGTCTGACACGCACCGGTTTTTCAACCAATACTACTCGACATGTTTCTATTATTCCTTTTAGTCCCACTCTGATCATCTTCTGCTCTATTTTCAAAGCGATCCCAGTGGTCTTTTCATTAGGATTATGCTGTTTTTAGACAACAATATTTTTTAAAAGGGTCATTTTCTTTTTATTTATTTTTTTCCCTTTATTTATTTTTTAATTGTATTATTTTTTTAAATTTATGTATTTATTTATATTTATTCTTTTAAATATTTATTGAAAGGGTCATTTTCTTTTCTTCTTTTGTTTGTTTATTTTATTTATTTTTATATTTTTTTATTATTTTTATTTTTTATTGAACAGATCATTTTCTAGGACATAGTTTCTGCAGAGCGGCAGTAGTTCATTAGAAATTCACCTCCAAGTCGTGAGCAGGACTGTTGGTGTGGAGTAAGCCTCCCCTGACTTCCCATGATCTCTCCTGCTAGCTTACAGCCCCCTTACAACCACCAAGCTAACATTACCGGTGCAACAAAAATTGCCAGCAATATTGGAGCTGTCCAGCCGTACAGTTTTGATCCAGACGAGGAAAGTTAAAACTTTATTGGATCTATTTCTGGTTGCATCAGAATGGAGCGGAGCAGGAAGCTTTTGCCCCGCCGATCGTAAAAGCTGCTTCACAGCTAGAGGCTTTTTTTCAACTGCGTGTTTTCGTCTGCTTCTGATTCACCACGCTTTGAATAACTCAGTAGTCAGAAATGCAGTTTTAATCTTAAATTTCTTCATATATGTTCTCTATCGTTGGAAAAATACTGCAAGAACATGTTAACAACATAATTTTCATAAAATTACTACTTTTTCTCAATGTTTGAATCAGTCTTTTGAGTTTGAAAGGATTCCTAGAAAATGTGATCCACTTTATCAGACATAAGAATCCAGGTTTTAGTTCCTGAGGATGAAAATGCTTCAGCAGGTATAACGTTTTCAGGCACACCTGTTGTTCCGGTTGGTCTTTTCCTTGATTTTTTTTTATTCCCAGTCCACAGAAAGATGTCTAGCGTTTGGGTGAAATCTCAACCTTTTGTTGTTTTTAACGGTGAGACCACAGGAGCAATTCCATGAAATATTCATCCGTGTGAGCAGTGAAACGATGCCGCCGCTGAAAATAGAAGGAAATCAGGGAGGACTGCAGAAAGACTTTGTCATTTTTGAAACGTGTTCATCATGTTTGTTTAGAGCTTTTGGGGGAATGCTCCCACAGCTTTTTCTCCTTCCCAGCACCTGTGCAGCTGTACCTGATTATCCCATTAGACTGAGTGTTTCCTTGTGTGAATCTTCCTTTCAAGAATCAATCTATAAAATCTTTCATTACTTCAATGCTAAAATGTCAGTAGAAACACAGAGTGGATGTTTGTGTGTTCCTAACTGAGAATGAGCCGTTTTTATCTTTCCTGATTTTAGGTTATTTATAACGTAATATTTGATAATCAATCCCCATAATAGAGAATAAGTCTTGATATTTGCTCATATTTACATCTCTCCATATGAAATATGAGTCGATCAGCAGATCAGCAGGTGTCCCTGCTACCCCAACTCTAGGCTGCAGACCCTACCTCTGGCTCGTCTGGCGCCCCCAGCTGTCCCCCAGTTCCTTCTGGATGAAGCTCGTCTGCTGGACTATTTAAACATGTAGTTGTAGAGTCAGATAAGTTCATTCTTCTCTAAGAGTTCTGGTTCATCGTCTGTCCGTCCTGGGGGAGGATCCCTCCTTCATGTGGACACCTCTGGGGTTTCTCCTTTTCTTCTGGAATCTACTTTTTTTTGTTTTTTTTTGGGGGGGGGGTTCCTTACAGAGAAGGAGGGTCTAGCTCAGTCTGTTTAGTTAGTTCAGTTTAGAATTCTATGTATTGATGATCCTTTTGATTCCATTTTTACAATCACCGGTACGAAGCCCATTGAGATGACTGTTGACAAATACAATTGCCGATTGACCTGTGAAGCGTGTTTGGACGGTGGGAGGAAGCCGGAGACCCCGGAGATTACAAAATAAATACAAAAAAATGATAAAACAAATTATTCATCAATTATTGAAAATGGTTAAATTGATTGACTTTTAATGATATTACTTCACTTGCTCTAAAAAATTGATAGGTTGATTCATGATTTTTCCTAATGTAACATAATTTTCACATATTTTTAACTTTTGATACTTGATCAAATTTTGCTATGAAAATTCCTGAAACAGTGTTATGTCTATTTTACTGATAAATTATTATTTTTCTAATCATATCAATGACTTTTATAAGTAACATAATCTGCATATATTTTGGATACTTCATTGCCATGTTGATTTCTAAAAGTTATTTTTTACAAAATAATTTAAGTAATTCATCTTTGTCATGTGCTTTATTGATACTTAATGATTCTTAATTCTGTCTGATAAAAGCTATGAACCGGATATTGATAAATCATGTAATAAAATGGTTATAGTATAACAGGGTGGGATTATATAAATTCGCTTCCTTCCACTCCCTTTCAAGCAATATTTATTAATATGTCTAATTATCGTAAGTTTGACACATCATTGTATGAATGTATAACTGATGATTGTATTGTTTTTGTGTATTATTTCTATTGGATTGCTTGAAATAAACCATTTCAAATCAAATCAAAGCTCTCCTTCAGGTCAGAGAGCCACAAAGGGAACAGATTTGAGGTGAAAATCCATTTGGCACTTTTAGAACACAGGCAACTTCTTTTCTGTTTGGGTCAGGGCAGCAATAACTAAAGCACAGAAGAACAGACATCCTTAAATCAACTCCTCCAGGAGACCCCCGGAATGTTAGATCGCCCACAATGCATTGCAAAAAGCCTCCAGGAGACATATTGACCTGGAATCCAAACCACCGCAGCTGGTTCTTCTCAGTTTGGAGGAGTGACGGCTCATTTTTATCCATTTTTTAAATACCCCTGCAGAGCATGTTGTCACTTGATCCATTGTTAAGGACTAACCACTGATCCTAGAGGAGTTATGTCAGACAGAAGTGTCTGAAGTTGAGGTAAAAAGATATTCTTTTTCTTTTTTATTCTTACCTTCTTTTGTTAAAAAGATTTTGAATGAAGACTTTTGCTCATTTTAAAAGCCTGTTTTTGTGATTATAACGAGCTCAAAGCTACTTTTCATGTTCTGCCATTTCCCAGGTGGTCACCACAGCTAAAGCAAACTATCTTTATTACTATCTAAGACCCAAAACAGGAGGAGGTCCTGCAACTGAGTCAAGCTGAATT
Source organism: Oryzias sinensis (assembly GCA_037389245.1). Lineage (NCBI taxonomy): Eukaryota > Metazoa > Chordata > Actinopteri > Beloniformes > Adrianichthyidae > Oryzias > Oryzias sinensis. Next base: position 241,174 of record CM074488.1, read on the forward strand.
AAAGCTGGAGTACCAGGCCGCTCCACTTGACATCATCTGTTCACGTTCAGGTTTTGGTTTCTGGACCCTTTTTCTGAACGTCTCCATCCGTGGGTGTCGTCGTCTGTAGTGTTCTTCCTGTCCTACAGAGCGTCTTTGTTTGGCTTCAACAGTACGTTCCCTCCTGTGTCCTCATTAGGAGTTATCACAGAGCTGTCAGTTCATGCAGTGGCACCCCCCCCCCTAGCTCAGCACAGGTTTGTGCATCAAATCATTCTCCCTGTGGCTGCATCTGTTACCCATTACTTGCATATTATCCATCATGCACATATGATGAGAGCACACGTCACAAAAGACGCCATGAAGTCATTCTCATAGCATGACCCGTGATGTTTTAGAGCAAAGGCTGGTAAATGCATGTTAATGAAGAGTTTCTGCAGGTGCCACAACCGTCCAAACTTTTAACATTTCTACGCTTTAAAACTCATGAAGCAGCTTACTTAAAAAAACAAACGAAAAGAAAACTTTCAATACTTCACATTTATGCATTTCCTTTTAATTTGTTCTAGCATTATGAAACACAACTGGAGTCATTTACAGCACAAACTCATTGAAGAAGGACATTTGTGTGCAGATTCTGAGCTTAGAAATGGACTTCTAAAAGTCAATTTGTTGTGGAAATGACACTAACTTATTGTCTAATTTATGCAATAAGAACTGATTTAAATAGGAATCTGCAACATGTCATTTAATGCATTGACAGCTCATTCTCCCCCCAAAAATGCTGCCCCTTAAAGGGTCTAAAATATCATTGAACCTACATGCACACCAAACATCAGATCATTATCTGATTTCTTAAAATGTTAGATTTTTCCAAGCGTTGACAGGACGTCTCCACATTCTATCCAGTAATGAGGTAATGGATAAACTCTCAAGGCTGATTTCCAACAGGGAAAAGTAATATGTAGGAATATAATTACTATACTTTAGCCAATGCTCCACATAACTATGTAAGATACTATAGTTCCTTTTTATTTCATGAGATGACCTCATTAAAATGAGTAGAAGTCTTTTTAAAGTGGCGACCACTTGACCCATCATTCCGGAGGATTCACTTTATGCTCCGTTGGTCTGTAGTTGAATTCCACTCTTATGTGTAAAAAAACTGTGAAGAGTTTTCTTGGAAGGGGTTGAAAATACAAACTGCACCTGACAAAGACGAGCTTCCACGGAGCCTCACGTCACAGGGATGGCTTGTTGAGAGCACAGAGCTGTCAGTTTGCTCAGAGATGATGAGCCTCAGCTGTGCTCTTCCTCCATCAGAAACATCATATATTCCTCAACTGCTCTCCATCTGCAGTCCCAAACCTTTCCCTCATAAGACGAACATGAACGATGAGACTTCCAGGAAAATAAATGTATTATTCACTCACTTTTTTACTCCAGTTCACCAAACCGGAAAAACTCCATCGTCATCCTGCCGGAGTCTTCAGAAGTGGGTCTCATGCTGGTTGGTTGATGCCAAAAAGCCTTAGACCGCTGTTTTCCTGTTTCTCTTTCTTTATTATAGTATCTTCTGCCATCTTTTCAGCTTAACTCCTTCTACAATGCTTCACCCATTTTAACCCTTCCAATGATAAAATGTTCAGCTCTTTCAGCTTTTTCCAGCTATGACTTTTACTTTTTCCAAATCCTTGAACTTTTCCATATATTCCAGATTTTTGCCTGTATTGAAATCCATGGTGCAGAAGCTCGCTGGTTCGATACGCGGCTCTGGCATTTTTCACAAACATATCTTTTTTAAGATCTTTATGTTGATTGTCATACGTACTATGAAATTAGAAGTGCCTTCTGGCCAGTGCAGCATTCATCCATTTCAAAGCCAACAATCTTTTGGGCGGTGTGGTTGTGCTATTATCACTTTACTTATGGTCAACTTTGATCATTTCTTTATTTATTTATTTATTGCCAATTAGTTGCCTTAAAGTTTTAAAAGGTGCCTTATGCTGCTTCATGGTTCTACCCGCCCCCGCCCCCTTTATCCCCCCTCCCCCCGCATCCCTCTCTCTTCTTCCCTTCTTTTCTTTTCCGTCCGGTCCAACAAAAGACTGTTGCAGATCAGAATCAGAAAGCCTTTATTGTCATTGTTACACAAGAAACTTGTGAAAACGAAACTTCCGGTGCTCTCCAGCTGCTTAAACAATATAAATAAGTAATCTTCTAAAGAACGATAAAAAAATTGTGTTTAACTGAAAAATATACATATGTACAAGCTACATAACTTTTCTATATTACAGATATGAGTGAGATCAATAAAGTTTAGCCTAAATTACAAAAGGGGTTTACTTAAATATACGTCTAGTGTATAAAAACGTAACCCCTTATGTAACAGTAAAATATGTCCAACAAAGGAGGCTTTCAGCTCTCATCTGTCTGCTCAGCTGTTGGACGGGACAAGTTTGAAAAAATAAATACATAAATAAGGAGAGGCAGGTAAAGGTGTGACCACAATTGAAAAAGCAATTAGGGATTCTAAAATTATCTTGAACCAAATAAAAAATACTAGTACGACAGGACAGCAAAACCAAAAAGTTTATGGAAAAAAGATAGATGGCCGAAATGTACATGAAGGAGACATTATTGCATGTCCAGTAATTTTTTCATTGAGTCTGTTTCTGCTATTACTCTGTATTTTACATCTAATGTTATAACTGCCTGGCTAATAAATGAATTGGAGACCATTTTCAACATAAACAATGCTGCAGATACATAAACACTCACCTGAGCACAGGTGTTAGCTCACCTTTGCACTAACAGTTTGCATGACTGAATGACTGAAATATTTCTCACTAGTTGGTTTTAAGGCATAAGTATGCGTGTGAACACTATCTGTTTTGTGTGCATGTTGACAGGTGGACATTTTTGCAGCTAGCAGGTGTGTTGATAACATTTGAGTGTGTGTGTGGACAGGCCCCGCCCTTTTTGTACTACATTTGAACCTTACCATAATGATTAACAACCAGTAAACTTGTTGCTTTATGCTGCTTCATGGTCTTATCCCCCTTCCCCTCCTATTATCACCCCCTACCCCCCCTCTCTCTATCGTCCCTCTCTCTTCTTCCCTTCTTTCCTTTTCCGTCCGGTCCAACACCAAAGATTTTCAAACATGATTGAAATGAATAAAGTTTGGCCTCAATTACAAAAGGGGTTTATTCAGACATACCTCTGGTTTGTCTGAAGATTCATAACCCTTCTTGTTAAAGTAAAATATGTCCAACACAAGAGGCCCTCAGCTCTCATCTGTCTGCCCAGCTGTTGGACAGGACAAGTTAGAAAGAGAAAAAGAAAAAACAATGCTGCAGAATCTGAGGTTTTCCAAACAATACAGCTAGAAAAAGTAATGATGTATTCGGTTTAGATACTTTTGTGTTAATGGAAATCAGTCTGAATTTTTTTGATTTCTATGTAAGTGGAAAACAGCTGTCATCCCAACTCATAAAAATGGAGACGCTTCGTCACTTTCCCATTTAGTGTCCTACCAACAGTGCCTAAAGTTGCTGAGAAACGACTATCTTCACTTCATCCTATGCACACGCACACGGTCACAAACACACATACATTACACTTCACGTGTCGGTTTTTCTGCAGTATGTGTGTGTGAACTGTTGTATTGTGTACATGTTGACATGTTTGTATATAAAGATTTTTGCAGTCATCAGGTATGTTGGTAAAAGATAGATATTCCTTTAACCGTGCAGCTTTAGGGTTACAGAGTGGCTGCTTTTGATGCTGTAAACCAAATAACACAACTCTTCTTTTTATTTCTCACAACAATTTCTTCTGTTTTGCTTCTTTTTGGTCTAACATTTAGACCTGAAGAGACTTTGAACGTTGTGTCAAACCATGAGGGTCTACAGACGTACATGAGCGTTTTGTCTGTTTCACGAATGGACTTCCCGCTGCAGTGTTGCGTTTGGACTGGAAGCAGTCACAACCTGATGTTCAAAACACACGGATAAAAAAAGAAAGGTCTGAGAGAGTTCAGAAGACTGGCAGGCAGACCAACTCAGAGACGGAGAGGCCGCGGTTACGCAACAGAGATAATGAACCAAACAGACGCTGAGTGCTTGTGACAGGTAGTGTTACTGCAAAGATACCTGTCCGCCGTGATCCGCCGCACCTTCCTCAGGCAGAGTGCAACCAAAGTGAGGTTGTGTGAGCAGCCCGAGCGGAGACAAAGGCAGGAACACCTGTCTGCTGCTGTTAGGGATGCTTACATGTAATGCTTGTTAGTGAAGTCCAGGGCAGCTAAAGCTGAACACAGCCTACGATGCTCAGGGCTGTTGTGCGTGTGTTGGACATCCGGCTGTGCGATTGTGTCAGCGTGTGAATTACAAGAGCCAGTTGTCCTCGGGGGTGGGGGGGTCTGGCGCCACTGTCATCGTGGGCGGGCATGCAGAGGGGGGAGTCTGAAGGGTCTAGTGTCCGCCGGAGTTAGAGCTCCTTTGAATTGATGCAGATGTGTGAGCGTGTGCAGGTAAACCTGTCAGGCTGAGTCCAGATCTCAGGCTGATGCCCCTTCAGACCGCAGCCCCGCGGGTCGTTGCACCTCCACGTGAACGCCATACTGGGAGGAACACTTTGAAATAAGTTGAAGAAACGTCAAAGAAGAAGAAAACAATTCAATTCAATTTTATTTGTAGAGCTCAAATTCACAACAACAGTCGTCTCAATGGGCTTCATATCAGTAATTGAAAAAGTAAAGGATCATGAATACAAAGAGTTCAATAGGAAAATACTAAAATGAACTAACAAACTGACTAAACTATACTGGCATCCCTGCCCTTAGACCCCCCTTCGCGGTAAGGAAAAACTCCCAAAAAAAAACAGATTCCGGAAAAAACGAACAAACCTCAGGGGTGTCCACATGAAGGAGGGATCCTCCCCCAGGACGGACAGGCGATGTACCAGAACTCTTAGAGAAGAATTAACTTATCTAAATCTACAACTACATATACAAAGTTCAGCAGACGAACTTCATCCAGCCGGAGTTGGGGGGACAATCAGAGGCGGGAGTCAAGCCAGAGACAGGATCCACAGCCAGGTGTAGGAGCGGGAGCAAAGGTGAGGTAAACGGTCAGGAACTGGAGCACGGATGAAACAACTGGAGTCTGGAAGCACTCCCACTCCCCAGGAGGGGAGAGGAAAAGAGGGACAATACATGAATCGCACTGTACCAGACAGAGGCATGGAGAACTAAATGATAAATTATGATCAGGAATGGAGGAGAGGAAGGGTAGAAGTAGAAAAGAGAAGAAGACAGAACCCCAGAGCACCATAGTTACCCCAGCTTCAACTTCTAGCAGCCTTTTAAAACAAAAAGTTATTAAGTTTAATTTAAACACATTAACATTAAGTTAAATAATCTCTGAATACTAACTAGTCTGACAATAGGCCTGTCCACAGAGGAATGTTTTCAATTTCAATTTCAATTTATTTGTTTAGAGGATAAGCCCCTTGAGATGTGTCATCTCGTTTTCAAGGGGGTCCTCAAAATACAACAAAACAAGCAAATAAATAACCGACAGATACAGCTGAGTTTTACATATATCAAAACAAGACGAAAAGAACTTAAAATTTACAAGACAACAAACAGGCACACACCGACACATACACACACAAACATAGGCATTTAATGCACCTACTAGTAATTAATAATTAATTTAAGGTAAGGAAATAAAATAATAAATAAAAGGCAGAAAAGAAATCAAATTAAATCAAAAACAGTTACATGAGTGTTGAAGATGAACTAAACAGGCATTTTTAAATGCAAAGAATGACGTTAAAGAGCGAATGGATAGAGGAAGATTGTTCCAGTCGGAGGGAGCCTTATAATTAAATGAATATTTTCCAATTTGTTTTTTAACTCTTGGAACAGCAAAAAAAATTTGATCTGCATGACGTAAATTATAAGAAGACTGAAAAGGAGTTAAATATTGTTTGAGATAGTCTGGATAGCTAAGGTCAATACATTTGAAAATGAACAATAGCCAGTGAAATTGACGTCGAGAGGATAGGGGAAGCCAGGACAGTTGCTGAAACATAAGACAGTGGTGAGTTCTAAATGGACAACGAAGAATAAACCGACACAAGCTGTTATGAATAACGTTCAGTGGTCGGAGGTTAGTGAGAGTAGTGTTTTGATAAATGATGTCACCATAATCTAAAGTCGGGATGATCAGTTGTGAGATGATTTTCTTCCTGACTGAGAGACTAAAACCATTGATTGATAGATAAAGTAATTTTAAACGATACGAAATTTTTTGGACAATGGACTGTATATGGGCACTAAAAGAGAGAGAGGAGTCAAGCCACAAACCAAGATATTTGAATTTTTCTGCTACTGAAATAAGTGACATGTCCAGGTAAGTTAAATGTATTTCACTTGCAGCTACAGGACGTAGTCTTTTTTGAAACAACATAAAATAGGATTTAGATTTGTTGAGTAGAAGTTTATTGGATTGTAACCACAATTGAACAGAATTAAAATCATGTTGAATTGAATGCTGAATGTCAACAATGTTGGATTTAGAGGAGTAAATGACAGTATCATCGGCATAAAGTTGAATATTGCTGTAGATGCATTTAGTTGGAATGTCATTAATGAAAATAGAAAATAAGAGGGGACCGAGTGCAGAACCTTGTCTAACTTTGAATGTAGAAACTGAGTCAGCCTCTCTTACATGAGCTGGGAGTTTATTCCATAAGACAGGGGCTTGGTGGCTAAACGCTCTACCTCCAACCGTACTTTGACTAATTCTAGGAACCACAAGCAGTCCTGCATTTAGTGAGTGAAGTGTTCTGATTGGATGGTAAGGGACTATGAGGTCCTTAATATAGGACGGGGCCATTCCATGTAAGGCCTTATAGGTTAACAGGAGGATCTTGAACTTGATTCTGGAATCAACTGGGAGCCAATGGAGCGAAACTAACACAGGAGTGATGTGATCTCTTCTGCTAGTTCCTGCTAACAATATAGCTGCTGCGTTCTGAACAAGCTGGAGACTTCTTAAGGAACTCTTAGGACACGCTGCTAACAAGGAGTTACAGTAATCCAGCCTCCACGTAACAAATGCATGGATGAGTTTTTCAGCATCACTCTTAGAAAGTATATTTCTGATCTTAGCAATATTCCGCAGGTGAAAAAAGGCAGTTCTACACGCCTGAGATATGTGAGCCTTAAATGATAAATCCTGGTCAAATAAGACCCCAAGGTTTCTAACTGTGGAATTGGGGGCTATACTTATGCCATCCAGGGAGACTATCTGAGCAGACAGAGCATCTCTGAGGTTTTTAGGACCAAGTATAATGACCTCAGTTTTTTCTGGGTTCAAGAGGAGGTCATTAATTGTCATCCAGGTCTTGATGTCACTGATGCAAGCGTTTAGTTTCTCTATCTGGTCATTCTGGTCAGGCTTCATGGATAAATACAACTGCGTGTCGTCGACATAACAATGAAAATTAATGCTGTGTTTCCTGATTATGTTTCCTAGGGGTAGCATATAAAGTGTAAACAGGATCGGTCCCAAGACTGATTCCTGTGGGACTCCATAATTGACTCGAGTGCACTGAGAGGAGTGGCCATTTACATTAACGAACTGATACCTATCGGACAGATAGGATTTAAACCACTGGAGAGCAGATCCTCTGATCCCTATGTCCTGCTCTAGTCTATGGAGTAAAATACCGTGGTCGATAGTGTCAAAGGCTGCACTGAGGTCCAACAGGACCAGAATAGAAATGAGACCCTTTTCTGAGGCCAATAACAAGTCATTAGAGACTCTAACTAGTGCAGTTTCCGTACTGTGGTGGGGTCTAAACCCCGACTGAAAGTCTTCAAAGAGGCAGTTGTCCTGTAGGTGGCAGTAAAGCTGCTTAACTACAACTCTTTCTAGGATTTTAGAAATAAAGGGCAGGTTTGATATCGGTCTATAGTTGGCCAAGATGCTAGGATCCAAACTGGGCTTTTTCAGAAGAGGTTTAACAACTGCATATTTAAAAGACTGTGGCACGTAACCCGTTTCCAGAGAGGCATTTATCATTGTTAATATGGGATCATTGATTAGGGGAAAAGTTTCTTTAAAAAGTCTAGTGGGAATTGGGTCTAACAGACACGTCGAGGATTTGGAGGACGTAATAATTGATGTTATTTCCGCTTGATCCACAGCAGTGAAGCAGTCTAATGTTACAGAGGTTTCTATGGATGCCTCCATTTCTACCACTTCAGCCTGTTCTGGGCTGATAGTAGGAATAACTTGATTTAACTTATGTCTAATATTTGAGATTTTACTATCGGAAAATGTAAGAAAATCATCAGAGCTGAGTGAAACAGGAACATGTGGTTCTACTGAGCTCTGACTGCGAGTTAATTTAGCAATAGTGCTAAAAAGAAATCTTGGATTGTTTCCATTCTCTGATATTAAGGTTGAATAGTACTGGCTTCTAGCTCTACGCAGAGCTTTTTTATAATTTTATTAAATTATGTTTCCAGGTATTCAGAGACCAGTGAACCAGTGAACAGACGTGTTTGAGGCCATAAAACAATAATCTTTTTCATGAAATGACACAATAACTCACAACACAACAACTCACAACATAATAACTCACAACACCAAAACACTAACTCACAACACAATAACTCACAACATTTTAACTGACAACTCAATAACTCACAACACAACACCACAACACTTGAACTCACAACACAACAATACAATAACTCACAACACTTGAACTCACAACACTTGAACTCACAACACAACAATACAATAACTCACAACACTTGAACTCACAACACAACAATACAATAACTCACAACACAATAACTCACAACACAAGAACTCACAACACTTGAACTCACAACACAATACAATAACTCACATAAATGTTGTGACGAATTGTAGTGTGCTATTTTGTGTTGTGTTGCGTAATCTAAAGTGTTGTGTTGTGAGCCGCTGAATCTGAAGCTTTGTAGAGAACAGCTCTAGACAAAAACCCTGAAATCAAGATGGCAAAAAACAGACAAACATTTTTTTCACGTTTGCTGCTGCTTTTTTCCCGCTGATCTCTTGTGTATTCCTTTCACACTGAACTGAGCAGAGACATTCAGATTTTGTGTTGCCCTCATGTGCCATCACATGCTCGGTCAGCGGACGTTAAAGACTGTTTCCGGCTGGACAAACACTGAGTGTCGTTCAGGACGTTTTCCTCACATGGGAGAAAAACTGCAAACCTGCTTTAACACGCGTGCTCTGAACTCTGCAAGCTCATCTACTGACGTGCGACCCATGAGCCTCGTGACGTCCAACATGACTGCTGTCCTTTGGTGCAGTTCTAAAAACCAATTAGACTTGTAAAAATGTGTTTGCGTAAATGTATAACATTATTTTACGAGTTTGTGTGGCTTCATCAACCAACGTTCTCAGCAGAATCCATCACAGCTTCTTCTGTTCCACCACCTTCTCCATGTCATCCACGAAAACGCCTCCAGGTCAGCCAAGAGACACGGTCCCAGCAGCTGGTCAAGTGTCTGCCCTCTGTCCTCCTCCCAGTAACACATGCTGGAAACACCTGCAGAGAAAGCCATTCTGACCAGAAGCCCGAATCACCTCATCCGTCTCCCTTTGATGTGAGGAGCAACTCTATTCCCAAATCCCCGCCGCATAAATGAGCTCCTCGCTCTTTGTCTGGAGGTAAATCCGGCCAGCCGTCCAAGAAAAGCTCATCCTGGCACTGCAGTCAAAGGAAAATGGAAAAAACGCCAATTTTTGACCTTTACCTCTGAATTGAAACAAGGCAGGAAACAAAAGAAAATCATTTTTTATTTTTTATACATTATAAGTAATGCTCATCCACCTGCAGTCACACTCATGAACACATGTTCAAACTGGAACTGTGATAATGAATCCATCTGCTTCATTCATCTCTGTCTAGAACTTCCCTTCATGGAAGTGGAGCTGCATAACTGAACAAATGCTCCACTCACACATAATTGGAGCATTCTGCAAATACTAAAACATTTAAATGTATCTGTCAGCTTTTCAGTTGATGCTTAGAGAAATATGATCTGTTTGCAGAGTCAAACGTCTCACTTTTGGTGCAGAGAATTGTTAGTTATCTTTCTCACTGCAGAAATGAAGCTGATAATTGATTATAATTGGAAATGCATGGACATTATTTAACATTTTCATCAAATAAATGTGTCTAGAGGATTGTTTTGTTTTTTTCTGCAGAAATTAAAAGTTACATTAGGTGTTTTTTTTAATGAATTGAGTCAAGATTTATGCTACTCTTTGGTGGTTTACCTCTAATATTGACAAATGCTGTTTGTTCCTGCAAAGAAGCATCTTTGAAGCTTTTAATGAAGATAAAGTCAAGAACTTGTGGAAAAGTCCTGATTCATTGGTCTCAAACTGGGGATTTGTCAGCTCTGTTCCAAAGGAACTTCATTAGTTGGAGGAAACATTTTAATAAAAATGTTAGAAAAAAGGGGAACAAAGCACAACAATGCTGTAATAAAGATTTATTTAAAGGACTTTTTTCATCAGACCACTAAGGTGGAAGAGGACTTTTCTATTCTGTTTATTTTGTTACTTTTTCAGCAAACTAAAAAGTTGAAACTTTCATATTTCTTTATAAAATTCTGTCAGTATAAAACATCAGTTTAGAACTCAGGAGACCCTGCTGTGTCACTTTGAAGGTCGTGTCACACAGTCACTACGTATATTTTTTGCGTATGTTCCACACATAAAAGTTTGATTGAAAATTACACAGTGTCCGCGTATTTTATGTAGGCTATTATAATAGTAATTATACTTTGGTCCAGATAAATACTCGATTCTGATTGGCTGCTGGGTGTGCATTAAAAAGTGATAACCGCACGCCGCAAAAAGAAGTTCCGGTCACCTAGCTTATATGTTCTGTATCACTGCGCCGGCTTCTTTAAAACAACCTTTAGCTTCATCATCTGGACAAAAACAAGCGGTAAGAGAAAATTTTTCTCTCTGAACTGATGCTTTATTCAACCCATCGGGACGATCAGCATAGATATATATCGCCGAATCTTGACTGCAGCAGTGGAGCGGCGCCTTGTCACGTTACCATGAAAGGGGCCTTGGGAAAAAAAAACAAGAGTTAAGGACTAAAAACTGGTTAATATTTATATCTTTTGTAGATGACTGTCACGGTGCCCCCGGCCGGGCCCTCCTCATCAACTCCACCTGTCGACGACGGCTGCGCCTCGTCAGCCTCATCGGGACCTCGGCTCTTAAGGAGGACCAGGACCTGTACTCGACGCTAGTTCGTTGTACTCCATGGTGCTTCACTGGCCGCTTCATGCACTGTCTCGCTCAAGTTATCATTGCCTTGTCTAAACCCTTGTCTATCTGCCTCTCAGGATTCCTGTCATTGTCTGGAACTCACGGCTGCACTCACCTCTTGCTGTTCCCTGTCTCGGCGTCTCGTTGGCAAACACTGGACCACGGCGTTCGCCCACAAGAACCTCCAACCATCTCCTTCGGACCTCTCCCTGCTATTCTGTCTCCGGAATTAAAAACTCTTTTCCTCTTACCTTCTTGTCTGCCGAGTATCCTTCCGGGTTCCAGCATCTGGGTCTGCCACAGCCTGCTAGCCATGACAGAACGAACTAGCCAGAACCCCGACCCAGCTGACCCGGAAGGACTCCGCCTGGCCATATCCCAGCAAGGTATGTTGCTCTCCCGCCAAGCCGATGCTCTCACGCAATTGTCCGCCACCCAACAGGAGTTATTTCGTCGGTTGGACAACCTCACGCAAACCTTCGCCGGAGTTGCTAGCCAAACTGTTAGCTCAGCCACCGCGGCATCCCCGGTTTCCGGTGACCTCGCCACCGTCATGTCCGCCGCTCCGGAGGAAAACATCCGGTCTCAGCCCGAGCCGTTCCATGGCGACGTGGAAACCTGCGGTGGATTCCTACTACAATGCCGCCTGATTTTTCAACAGTCACCCAGGTACTATCAGTCTGATCAACGGAAAATTTCGCTGGTTGTTAACTCACTCCGCAGCAAGGCCCTGCAGTGGGCTCAAGCCTTTTTGGCCGCTAACCCCGTCTCTCATCTCCCCTTCGAGCGGTTCATCGGAGAATTCCGGCTCGTATTTGACCAGCCGCGAAAGCAGGAAGAAGCCACCCGGCGGTTACTAAGCCTCAAGCAGCGTAACCGTCCGGTAAGTGATCACATCATTGACTTTCGCATTTTAGCAGTCGAAGCTGGCTGGCCTGATGTCGCTCTCAAGGGAGTGTTCTATCAGTCATTGAACGAAAAAATCAAAGATCATCTATGTACACAACCGGAGGCTGATAATTTTGAAGAACTGGTGACCGCCGCTCTCCGCTCAGACATACGGCTTAGGGAGCGCCAAGCGGAACGGAGTTTTGCCGCCCGGCGTCCACCCTCGGAAACTCACTTTCACTCTCTTTCGTATCACCCTCAACCACCCGTCGGCGCAGAAAATCTCCACCTGCCTTCTGAAGAGCCAATGCAGATTGGTCATTCGAAGCTATCTTCCGAAGAAAGACTCAAGCGCCGTAATGAGGGGTTGTGTTATTATTGTGGGGATGCTAGCCATATTGTTTCTCAGTGCAAAAACCGTTTAAACTCCAGAACCCCTCGCTAAGAGACAGGTCGCGAGGGGATCCGTCTGAAAGTAAGCCTTTCCTTTTCATGCCTGTCAAGTTTCCTAGTGTTAATCATGTTCATGAATGTTACGCCCTCATAGATTCTGGAGCTGAACACAGCCTCATTGATTCTGGTCTTGTTCGTCAACTCAGGTTACCTGTCGAGTCTCTTGTCGCCCCTGTAAAAGCTGCCGGGTTAGGTGGGAAATTGCTGTCCAAAATTACTTCCCGCACCGAACCAATTCAGCTAATCACATCCGGTAATCATCGTGAGTATCACCAATTTTTCATTACCGACTCACCCCAAACTCCCGTTATCTTGGGGTTTTCCTGGCTACGTTTACATAACCCACAAATTAACTGGTCTACCTCCCGGATCACCAATTGGAGCACTTATTGTATGGCAAATTGTTTACATTCAGCTATTCCCACTACTGCCTCGACTAAACTTCCCGATAATGAGAATATTGATCTTTCTAAGGTGCCGTCATGCTACCACGACCTTAGGTCCGTTTTTAGTAAGTCCAAGGCGTGTGCGTTACCGCCGCACCGACCCTACGACTGTGCAATAGAACTTCTCAATGGTGCCTCTCTCCCTAAGGGGAAGTTGTACAATTTATCCGGTCCTGAAAAGCTCTCCATGGAGAACTACATTCAGGAAGCCTTATCTCTCGGACACATCCGACCTTCCTCCTCCCCTGCGGGAGCCGGGTTCTTCTTTGTAGAAAAGAAGGACGGGTCCCTCAGACCCTGCATTGACTACCGTGAACTCAACCAAATAACAGTAAAAGATAAATACTCTCTACCTCTCCTTAATTCCGTCTTTGATTCTGTCCAGGGGGCTACCATCTTTTCTAAATTAGATCTTCGTAATGCCTACCATCTGGTTAGGGTCCGGGAGGGGGACGAATGGAAAACCGCCTTCAACACCCCCCTCGGACACTTCGAGTATTTAGTCATGCCTTTCGGCCTCACCAACGCCCCCGCCATCTTCCAGCGTTTGGTAAATGACGTTCTCCGCGACTATCTTAACCGTTTCGTATTCATCTATCTTGATGACATTTTAGTATACTCCAACAACACCACAGAACATCGCCACCACATCAGGCTTGTCCTCGAGCGTCTGTTAGAAAACCGGTTATTTGTAAAGGCCGAAAAATGTGAATTCCACGCTGACTCTGTCTCTTTCCTGGGGTACATTCTCGAGGCCGGCAAAATCAAACCGGACCCTGCCAAAATTCAAGCAGTTTCTGAGTGGAGTGTCCCCGTAACTCGGAAGAAACTGCAACAGTTTCTGGGGTTCTCTAACTTTTATCGGCGTTTCATACGCAATTACAGCCAAATTGCTGCCCCTCTCACTCGTCTCACTTCCATCAAGATCCCTTATGTTTGGAACTCTGCCGCAGACTCCGCTTTTAAGCGACTCAAGGGACTGTTCACCACTGCCCCCATTCTGATTCAACCTGACATTCACAAACAGTTCACAGTGGAAGTCGACGCCTCTGACTCCGGTGTTGGGGCCGTATTGTCTCAGCGAGATTCCACCTCCGGCAAACTCAAGCCATGCGCCTTCTTCTCAAGGAAGTTGAATCCTGCGGAGCAGAACTATGACGTCGGCAACCGTGAGTTATTAGCCATCAAGCTGGCTCTGGAAGTATGGAGACATTGGTTGGAGGGGGCTGAACAGCCGTTTATTGTGTGGACTGACCACAAGAACTTGGCCTACTTACGTTCAGCTAAGAGGCTTAACTCTCGTCAAGCACGCTGGTGTCTATTCTTTGACAGGTTTAAATTCACCATCACTTACCGCCCCGGCAGTAAAAACGGCAAACCCGACGCCTTGTCACGCCAATATTGGACTTCGGACGACAACACCACTCTCCCCATCATACCGGACTCCTTCTTTGTGGGCAATCTCACTTGGGATGTAGAAAACCATCTCCTACAAGTCCAAGGTGAGAAGCCTGACTCTCTTTCTTGTCCCCCCGGCACTCTATTTGTTCCCGACAGACTCAGGTCCGAGGTCATCTCCTGGGGTCATTGCTCCAGAGTCGCATGCCATGGAGGTGTTCGTCGGACTCTCGCACTCCTCAGGCGCCGGTTCTACTGGGCCACTATGGACGCTCTGCCTGCGCCCCACCGACCCTGGTCCCACATTGCTATGGACTTCGTCACAGGCCTGCCCCCCTCTCATGGGTTTTCTGTTATTCTCACTGTCATTGACCGGTTCTCCAAAGCTGCTCAGTTTATCCCCTTGCACCAACTTCCTTCTGCTACAGAAACCGCCAACATTCTGGTTAACCATGTCTTCCGTCATCACGGCATCCCGTCCGATATTGTGTCTGACCGCGGTCCGCAATTTACCTCACAGGTCTGGTCGGCTTTCTGTTCCGCCCTCGGAGCCTCCTCCAGCCTCACTTCTGGATACCATCCACAATCCAATGGCCAGGCAGAGAGGGCGAATCAGGAGTTGGAGGCTACCCTTCGCTGTCTGGCGGCGCAAAACCCTGAGGACTGGTCGGACTACCTCGTCTGGGTGGAGTATGCCCACAACAATCACCCATCCTCAGCTACTGGCATGTCCCCTTTTGAGGCCTCGTTGGGCTACTCTCCTCCTCTATTCCCCTCACAGGAGCTCGATCTGGCGGTTCCATCTGTCCAACTGCACCTGCAGCGCTGTCAGGACGTTTGGCGCCAGGCCAGGGCCGCCCTCCTCCGGACTGCAGAAGGTAACCGCCAGATCGCTAATCGTCACCGTGTCGCCAGCCCCAACTATGTGCCAGGGCAGCAAGTATGGCTGTCCTCCAGAAACATTCCTCTCCAGGCCACGTCCCGAAAATTGGCACCACGCTTCATTGGCCCATTCCCTATTGAGCGCATTATAAATCCCACCTGTGTCCGTCTGAAACTGCCTGCCGCACTCAAGATCCATCCATCATTCCATGTTTCCCAAATCAAGCCTGTCCACCTCAGCTCCCTTTGCCCGCCGTCCGCTTCCCCTCCACCCGCCCGGCTCATCGATGGCGCCCCGGCCTACACCACCAGCCGGGTCTTGGACGTTCGGCGCCGGGGTCGTGGATACCAGTACCTGGTGGACTGGGTGGGTTATGGCCCGGAAGAGCGGTCATGGATCCCGCGCTCTTTCATCTTGGATCCCTCCCTCATTGACGACTTCTTCCGGGCCAACCCCGATCGCCGCCCTGTTCCGCCTGGAGGCGGTCGTTGGAGGGGGGGTACTGTCACGGTGCCCCCGGCCGGGCCCTCCTCATCAACTCCACCTGTCGACGACGGCTGCGCCTCGTCAGCCTCATCGGGACCTCGGCTCTTAAGGAGGACCAGGACCTGTACTCGACGCTAGTTCGTTGTACTCCATGGTGCTTCACTGGCCGCTTCATGCACTGTCTCGCTCAAGTTATCATTGCCTTGTCTAAACTCTTGTCTATCTACCTCTCAGGATTCCTGTCATCGTCTGGAACTCACGGCTGCACTCACCTCTTGCTGTTCCCTGTCTCGGCGTCTCGTTGGCAAACACTGGACCACGGCGTTCGCCCACAAGAACCTCCAACCATCTCCTTCGGACCTCTCCCTGCTATTCTGTCTCCGGAATTAAAAACTCTTTTCCTCTTACCTTCTTGTCTGCCGAGTATCCTTCCGGGTTCCAGCATCTGGGTCTGCCACAGCCTGCTAGCCATGACAATGACCGTGGTATAAGCGAGTTAAGGGCCTTTGAAGTGTGCATTATCACTTTTTAATGCAAGCCGTGGAAGCCTGAACCTGTGTTAAAAAGTGATAATTCATACTTCAAAGGCCATTAACACTGATTTATTATTATCGTAACTCTTGCGCAGTTGTGTGTGATATTTGCGAGATGCATACAAATGTGCATTATTCCACGTGTCTAACAGACTTTGCAGGCATGTACCACCAACGTATACCTTTTCTATTGCGTTTACGTCGCACCTATCACGTTAAGATTACATAATTGACGCACAAATTAGTTGAATGTTAACAGCGCAAAAATCACGCACAGTTCATAAAGGATTGGTGTATTGAATGACAGGTATATAAATCGACTGATCTTTCACGCCATACAGTCTAATAATAATAATTATGTTTATTATTATACAGTCTATACAGGCTGGGGGTTTCCTGTCCCCCTGATCCAGCTCGTCTGGGCTGGAGGACTGGGAGATCCTGGTAAAGCGGCCATGGATGCAATTCTTGCTGCATTTGTCAGGTGTGAAAAAAGGACTAAATATATGTCATGTGATGCATTCAGTTTGTCTTAAATGGTTTAAAAATCACACGAGATGCTGAGAAACTCTGGACTTCGATGAAAGAGCAGTTCTGGTTTTTGAGACATTTGTGTTTAGAACTGTAAGAAGTCAGAGTTCTGAGGGGTTTAATGTTATGTTGGAGAAGCTGTGAAGTGTTCGGTTGATGGATGTTCTGCTCACAGAAACATTCAGTTTCTTGAGTTTATCTTCATTTTTCTGCACAGAAAGTCACTCAGTGTAAAAAAAAAAAAGAAAACCATCAGGGAAACTTCAGTTAATGTGTTTTTAATCTGAATGGTTGATTTTATTCTTTTATGATCCATTTCTTCTGTCGTACCGTCCTATTTCCCAACAAACTCACTGAAGGAAGAGTCAGGAGACAAATGAGAAAACATTCGAACGTTAATGTGAGGTTTGGGGAACTCCCATGGTCTTTGAACATGGAAATAGGAGTTCATGAGTTTCAGAGTTATAAAGATGTAAATTTGTGTTTTAATTCCATGCAGCTGAAATCAAAAATCATTTGAATCGTCTGTTAGGTCTTGATTTTGAATATAATTGATAAAGGATCCCTAAATCTCCTCAAATAGGTGTTGTTTGGTTTTATGAATATACATTAGTCTTTCCAAAGAAGGGAATACGGCATTTGTTTTAGAAAATAACTTGTATAACCCCTCCCCTGCTTACTCAATGAATGGAAATCAGCCGATTCTTTTGTGGAAAAAAAATGATTTTTGCATTTCTGTAGCAAAACTCCACGCTTGTAAGTGTTGGATATTGGTAAAAAGCTGATTTTCTCCACGTTAGAATGAGCTGATGAGGTCATAGAGCGTGTTATTTTGGTGAGATCCCCGGTGTTAAATGGTTAAAGCCCTCGCTCTGTAATGAAACAACGTGTGGTCATGAAAACTGTACAGTAAAATGAATGGGCCCCATTATTCTAGAAAACCGTCCTCCCTAAACCGACCTGCAGGGTGTAGCTCCCACGTCGGTCGTTTCTCCCGATTTTGGACTTTATTGCTGTTCTGGTTATTTATTTGGCTCCACGCTGGAGTCCTTGAGGCTTTGTGCAGAAAAGTAGATGTGCTGCAGGAGATACACTTCTGCAGTTTGTCCTTGTCACAGAAAATAGATTTTTCCTTTCAAAGATGAAAAACTGAAACGTGGCTTTCATTGCAAAATTAACTAAGATGTTTCTATGTGAGAATAACTTATGGCGTTTTTTCATTATTTGGATGTTTTGACGTCATTCTCTTGGAGGAGAAAGGAAACGGGACCAGAGGATGTTATGGAACTAAAGATGCCCGATGACAACGCTGGAAGGTTGTGTTTTTGACGTGTAGACATTAGATGCTGCACCCAGAAGGTGATTCTTAAATTCTAATGACTTTGGCCCGGGACGGTTTTGGCGGGAGGAACTCGGATGACTTTAGCGCCACGCCGGACTGCTGTTGGAGGGAGGAGTCACGCTGTGCAGGCTCGCGGTTTGTGGTCAGGAACTGTGAAGCCGAGATGCTTCTTCTGCTTCTGCATCCTTGAATAAGAAATAACCTCGGTCATGCATGCATGAGTGTGTGTCTCACAAGCCTGATTTTTGCATTTACCATTCCTCCGGGGATAAAACTAATCTTTTCATGGCTAAAGGACAAAAAAAAAAGTTTTTTCTCAAAGTGATCTCTGACAGTCAAAAGTTTTAGAGTTTGTCAGGAAACTGAACAAACACATTTCTGCCTCCTGCAGGTACATTTCTTTCTGTGTTTCTGAAAAGAGAATTATGGGTAAACTTGGCGAACAGGAGGGCTTTAACTATACTTCAGGGGGATTTGTAATCACTGGGGTCGGATGGATCGGAGGGCCATCAGAGAGGCTGATGACATCATCTGGGATTGGAATACACCTGTCATACAATGGCGTGCATACCACGCCATTTAACCTAAAGTTATTTCAAGGGATTAGAAGACGCGATGGGGGCGTGAACTCGATCCAGGAAATGTCAGTTTCTACGTCCCAGGACTTCCAAGAAAAGACAACTATTACTGATTTCTAATTACAAGAGGGGTAATTGAAATTAACTAAAAAACACAATATTTTTACTTTCATATGCAACTATAAATTTTGCTATATTCTATAAACATACAGACCAGGTAGCAAATGATTTCTTTGTGAAAAGTAGCTATACTCTTCACAAAGAGTGTGTCATATCTGCACCAGAGATTTACCAATAACTTCTTTATATAGATGTAAGCATCTTCAGAAGAACTTTAAATACATAGAAAAGCTAAATTTGAATGATCACTGTAGCTTTACCACATTAAAAAACGACCTAACCACTGAAACGCTGGAGGCAGTTGCATCATCAGGCTTGACAAGTAGAAACGACTCTCAGAAGTTTGTGGCAGTTATTGGCGACAGTCTCAAGCAAAACCGACCGACCTTAGTTTGAACTAATGCACAGATGCGGTATGGACGCATTCGATCGATGCGATGGTCGATCGGCGTGAAGTAGAAACAACTCTTAAGGCCCAGAGCTGCAGATACCTGTTTGGGAGAACACCATCCTGCAATGGAGTCCTATCCATAAAAAAACCTTTAAAGTGACCCAGGACAGGGTTTGGGGAGGTTCTCAGCAGAGGTGAAGCGTCCTCTTAGCTCGCCCTCATGACTGTGACGAAGACGCCGGTCTCCACGTGTTAAACATCTTTGAGCTGCAACCCACAGAGGGCCTGACCCAGATTCTGGACAACCTTTTAGCAGCAGAACGGACACAAACGGACAAATGCTACCGAAGGGTCAGCGGGGAGATGAGAGGAAGGATCGGGAGGAAATGAAGCACGTTTCTGACAGTGGAGGAGAAGCTGAACAAGGACAGAAGAGATGCTGCCTCACAAGTATTCACAGCCTTTGAGGAGCCTAAAATAAGCTCAACAAAAAGGTTGTTCAATTCAGAAAATATGTTCAAATTATTTGATATCAATATTCAATTTAATATTCAATTTGACTCAAAAGTGAGTCACATTGAGTGAGTATTGAGAATTGGTCACTTCTAAACTTTGAATGCTTTTTTTCTGTTTTTTTTTTTTAATTTCTTTATCTGTTGTGGTTCTTTTAACCCTTATTTAGTGTTCGGGTCAAATGGCCCCGTTTTTAAGTTAAGGCGTTTGCCTTTTTGTACCAGAACGAAGTTTTGTCTGCCCTTCATTTACACCGAATTTACATAAATAATGTTAACCATGTTTGTAAATTCTTAACGTTTCTTCCCCCCCAAAAAAAAGAGACATTTGTGATCGTCACAAAAACAGGCAGACGGGCGGATCCAAAGGCAGCAGGTTTAGTAGCTCAGCTAAAAGTCCACAAAGCTAAAACACACACACACACACACACACACACACACACACACACGGATAATCATACCTGGTGTAACACCGTCATGTTTGTGGTTCATGCACACACACACACACCACAAACTCAACATAAACATGTTGATTCTCAAAGTTCAATTTATGTTTCAATTTTCAATTTGCACTTGTAATTCTAAGTGTAATAAAATTGGATTTATGAAAATGGATTGACTTTTTGTCTGACCATGCCGGTCGGTTCTTAGCCGTAACATCACAGACGTCACACTTTTTAATTACTCAAAATGTAAAAAAGATCAAAGATTTTGGGTAAGTGTAGTCTAATATTAGTTTATAAGATAAAGATACAATAGTGACTCATTTTATAACTATAAGAAACATAATTGAATTTAGTTTTTGTTACTTTAAATGGGTACTATATTTCAAGATAAAAAAGGAAAAACAAAACAAAAATTACACATGCTTTCCATGGACATACAAACTAAGTCAGCTATCAGATAAATAAGGATATTGGTTGCCATCTACGGTTTGGTATATTTTCATACTGAATTAGATCATGGGTCAAATTTGACCTATTAACAGAATATTAAGGTAAAATCAATGAACAATTCTTACCATTTTGCAAATGAAAATAAATAAATTGTGAAAAGATTTCTTAAAACTCTCAGAAATCCACAAACTCAGTGGTCAGAGGTCTGTGCCCCCCTCCCTCCATGTCAGAATGAACCTCCACAGATCAGCACACTGTGGTTAGCGTAAAAATGCTTCACGGCACTCTGGAGTGCCGACTGAGCCAATCACACGTGAACCTCTGTGACAGGTCAAGACCTTCTCCTTCTTAATGAGCGGCAGAGCGTGGCTGAGGCTTCCAGACTGTCTCTGAACACATCACAGACCTCAGGAACAGAGTTCTTCTTGATCCTCAGCAGGTATCTTCAGACACAGAAAACACTTCAGAACCAGATTTATAACAAACAGACCCGGATGCTAGCCACCCGGAAAGATCACGGACACTTGAATGGATTATTGTCAGTTTATCGTCCAGAAGGAAACTCGTATTCAGGAGATGTGTTCTGTGGCTGGAGGGGGAAACCGTGATGGCATCTCGGGACGACTGGAGACAGCGAGTCCTAGTGCAGGATGCAGTGCAAGACGGTTGGAGGCGTGTTCCCCGTTCCGTTGTGATGCACAGTCCCCCCCCGTTGAGCGAACCGGTGGTGCTTGTCTTGTGGTACGATGGGAGCGGCTGCGTGGCGAGAAGTCGAGTCGAGGCTTGAGGTCGAGTCTTCCGGCGAAAACCAGAGAGTGAGTGGATGTGTGGACCCAGGTCGGCACAAATGATGGTAGATCCTGTAGACAAGAAGGTAGTCATGAGAAAACGAGAGAGTAAGATGAACGTCTAGGAATAACTCCGTGAGGTACTAGATCGACGTCAGACCAAGTACGAACTTCACTTCATTTTTGCTAGAAACTGACAGAAGAAAAGCTGATCTTTAGAGGCAATTTCTGTTGTTGCTGAAAGTTTCAATGTCATGAAAATACCTAATCTGCTCTACATAAACCACCGTCCTACTAGTTTTTCAGGTATCCTCATTATAATGACCCTAATCAGATGGATTCTGCCAACCAGAACCAGGACATTTGATCCACACAGAAGTAGATTGGTAGAGCTTCAGTGGTGACAGTCAGACATGTTTTGGACTTTCCTGTGGATTTTTCTGCAACATGAAGAATAAATTCTACGGGATCCAAGGATAAAATAAGGATCCCTAAAGCAAGGTCAAAACCTCCATTAAAGCAACACCTTGAGGAGAATGGATGGAACAAATGAGCATCAGTCAGTAAGTGTTTAAAACAACATCTCAGCAAATCTCCATGAAGTTATTTTTAACAGGAGCCAAAAACAAAGAGCATCAAGCTCCTTGTTTCATATTTCCAGCAGAATTTTACACAGTTAGGACTTTAACAAGCCCATAAAACGAAAAGTTCCTTTACTGGAAAAGCAGAAAGCGAAGATTTGTGGAGGGAGGAGGGAATGAGACGGAACAAAAACAGGAGAACACTCGAAGAGGAGAGGAGCCTGGAGGCCGAAGGAGGGTGCGAGGGCAAGGACGCCAGCTGTCAGGTTTGATGATGTGACGAGCAGAAAAGCAGAGGAACAGATGAGCCTGCACTCCAGCGATACAAGGAGTAAAAGCACGACTCGTGGTCGCCCCACCCCCCAACAAATCCTGAGCATCCCCTACATCCTGTACTTGACGCTGCAGGAGATCATTCCTACCTCACTCCATCTGACTTCATAACTCCTCATCCATTTGCGATAGATAAACTCATTTGATGTCTGATTTCTGTTTTTCTATAGCTGTCATGTGAACTGATGGTTGTTTGTTTGCTTGTATGGATCCTTTATGCGGTCGCTGCAACGACCCAGTTTCCCAAGCTGGGATCAATAAAGTATCTTTGTCTTATCTTACCTAACAGGGAAACTGGCGTTTGATGACAACATGTGCGTGCACGAGGTGTTCCTGTCGTCACGTTAACGCCAAGTTCAGCCTGAATGGTTGGATTTAAGACTCACCAAAAATGAGTACATTTGAAATTTATCTCATTAAAAATACTTGAATACAAGTATAGCAAGTATGCAACAGACCATGTCCATGTAGAGTAGGAAGTTTTCTAACTGAATACTTTTTATGATTAAATAGGAACATTTTAAATCTACCGTATAGATAGTATCTAAAAAAGTAAACTTCAAGTATACTCCTTCACTTTTGGCATAGACTAAGTATACTTGTAGTACACTTGTAGTAGATTACTTTTTGCCAAAGGGTTCTACTGCAGCAGGAGGGGTTAACTGGACACCTCCCTGGGTTCTGCTGGACTGTGCTTAAGAACCAACGCAAATGAGCAAAGTTGTCCTGCTGTCACATACTTTTTTAAATTCTTGGGGATCAAGAACTAGACTTCCGACTTGAACTACAGAAAAATGACAGTTTGTAAACTGGATTTTCTTAGACTCGAGAAAAATCTGCACTGATGTAACTCAAACAGAAATTTCCTTTTTGATGGCAACATCACAAAATCAAATCTGTTTCCTTCACTTCTTGTTTTTGGTGGAGGAGGTGATGAAGACTCACATGAGGCAGAAGAGGCGTTGTGGTTTTCACAGAGAGCCTCCTGAGGAACAAATGGATCTTCATGTTTACGTGACAGGAGCATTTTCCCAACGCAGAGGAATGAAATGAAGATTTCATGAATTTATTACTGTAAATGTTTGCCTTTTTCTTCCAGATTTAGGTGAAAGGTTATGGCTTGTTACGGAACCAAACGTCCCATGATGTACATCTGAAAAGAATTTACCTTGAAGTATTTTTTGTGCAGACAGAAACGTCTCACATAACAGCTAAACATGGTAGTGGAGCTTATTTTCACTATTTTTTTCTTGTCATTGTCTTCATAAATATAAAAAAGTTCTTCTGAAGACATGGATGGAGCTGTTTTTTAGACACAGGATTCGCATTATTTTAGTTTAGTCTTTGGAAAGTGTTTTTTGTGACCACTTTTCCATCTTCTTAGTCCCTTTTTACAGAGATTGCTTTTTCTTAGATCAAACCCAGGAAGGAGGTAAAAAGCAATGTGTGGATTCTTGTTTGTATTACTGTTCTCCATACAGTAATTAAAGAATGAGCTTTAAGCGTGCAGACATTCGTATTAACAAGCTCTTTAAATTTTACGATCTGAAACTTTATTAGTACATTTGCCTCAGGACAAAATTCAAAGCTGAGTCACAGTAAGTCACCACAGTGTCTAATTTTTTCACGGAGAACCAGTTTGCGCTTATGTGTTATTTACAAGTGTGCATTTGTGTTTTCTCCAGCATTCATTTATTCATGGGTTGTTTTTTTATCCGCCTGTCATTCTCCTTTCTGCACTCGTCACAACATAATCACAGAGAAGCATCATCAGCTCAGCAGCAGCTGTCTCTGGAGAAGCTGAGACGTTCTGTCCATGACAATGTGGTCGTCTTTGGCACTTTATCTGCAGAAGCCTCCAGAGAACCCAGAGCATTGGGATCCAAACAAAGAGGGGAGAAAAACTATCAATCTACAGGCTGGGAACTCCGCAGACCCAGTTTTCAGATGCAAATTCATTTCAGTGACAGTTGCTCTGCGTGAACATTATCTAACACGCGGTGTTTATAGTAAACAGACGGCTCTGGGGGGTTTCTTTTAGAATAAACTACTTGATGAGGCGTTTGAAAGCTGCAAAACTTTCAGAGAGTGAAGATGTGTTGAGAATGCATCATTGTTCTGCTCCACAGTCCTGATGAGGCTCAGACGGAAATGTTTCAGAAAAAAGAAATGTTACCGCATAAAGATCATAAAAAGAAAATGCTGGAATGTCAGAGAAATAACAACAATAGACTGGGTCGTCTTCAAATGAAGGGAATATATTAGAAAAGGAACACAGTGAACCCTAAGCAATCAGGCTCTTTTCTGAAATGTTTGATTGTTAAACAGTTTTACAAACAAGACTGAGATTTTTTTTAAAGAAAGTTCTTTTAACAAAGGAAATTAGTTAAAAACAACTTCAGCAAAACTTTGCGATGTTGTTCAGCAAAAAGCAAAACGAAAAAAAAAATGGAATCTTTTAGGGATACTTAAATATCTAAATACCAGGGTCCGGGTGAATACTCGATTCTGATTGGCTGCCAGTTGTAAGTTAAAAAGTGATGGACAGTGATAATGTATGCCTAAAAAAGTAGTTCCGGTCACATAGCTGAGATGTTCGGGATCACTGCGCTGGCTTCTTTAAAACAAACTTTAGCTTCATCATCTGGACAAAAACAAGCGGTTAGAGGTGAACTTTCTCTCTGAACTGATGCTTCATTTAACACATTGTGATCATCAGATATAGATATCGCTTTACTTTGAGGCCACAGACGAGGTCACGTTTTAAATAGTCCGCTTTTTGTGGAAGAAGCCATTTGGTGCTAAAAGAAAACAAGAAGAAAGTACTGAAAATGGATGGAATATTTATGTCTTGTGAAAGTGACAATAGTATACGTGCAACAAATAGGGCACTATATAGTGTGTTCACCATTTCGTAGGGCTGTCTAAATCTACAATTCCAATATCAAGTGCTCTAGAAATTTCACGGGATTCCCTGTAAAAACCCACTGTGCATCGATGCTCTATAGATTGGAGAAAATATAGAACACAATGCACTGCGAAAAACATGTATTCAAAAGCTTTTTCTTATTAAACCATCAATGTTTTCATCATGAGAACATCGCGGATATTCATAATACTATTGTAAAATAGTATATTGATAAGAAATGTTACTTCCTGAAATTGGTATCATCATCCTCGCCATTAAGTTTCTTGTGGCCAGTCTAAGGCACACCTGTGCAATAATAATGCTGTCTAATCAGCATCTTGATATGGCACACCTGCGAGGTGGGATGGATTGTCTTAGCAAATGAGAAGTGCTCACTATCATAGATTTAGACAGATTTGTGAACAATATTTCAGAGAACTGGTTATTTCGTGTATGTGGAAAATGTTTCACATCTTTGAGTTCATACCATAAAAAATGGGAGCAATAACAAAAGTGTTGCATTTATATTTTTGGTCAGTGTAGTTAGGGATTAGGATGGGAATTGGCTAGTCTCTGCTCCCGCTCCTACACCTGGCCGTGGTTCCTGTCTCCGGCTCGACTCCCGCCCCCAGCCGTCCCCCGACTTCAACTGGATGAAGATCATTTGCTGGACTTTAAACATGTAGTTGTAGATTTAGATAAGTTAATTCTTCTCTATGAGTTCTGGTAAATCGCCTGTCTGTCCTGGGGGAGGATCCCTCCTTTGTGTGGGCACCCCTGAGGTTTCTTAGTTTTTCCGGAATCCGTTTTTTTTAGGAGATTTTCCGTACCGCGAAGGGGGGTCTAAGGGCAGGGATGCCAGTTTAGTCTGTTTAGTTGAAGTTTAGTATTCTCCTATTGAGTTCTATGCATTTATGATCCTTTTTGATTGTATGTTTACCTTACAATTACCGATACGACGCCCACTGAGACGACTGTTGTAGTAAACACAAATAAAATTGAATTGAACTTAATTCAGACATAGGCAATGTCAAAATCAAAGGTTTTTCTCTTAACTTATAGTTGACAGATATGAATACAGAATATTACTATAATATAGCCTATAAACCTATAGTAATATAGAATATTACTATAGGTCATCTCATATTTGACCTATAGCAATATTCTTAATATTATATTCACCATAAAAGTCATATGACTCATTTGCATAATGTGTAATGTTTGTTATTAAGGATTTTTCGGCTTCTATTCAGATTTCTAATCATTTTATTAAAAATTATAACATGAAGTAACTGAAGAATATAAAAGAAACATTAATTTCAATGCTTTCTTGAATAAAAATGCTATTCTCTGGAGTTCTTGTCATCTATTATTACATCAAAATAATTTGATTTTGATACATTTTTCTATTTTGATAAACTTCCTCTTATTTTAGTTTGTACTTCTGATTTGCTTTTGTGTCATTTCCCCAAACATTTTTCCTGCCAGACCAGTCCTTTTGTATCATTTCAGTCGAGGCAGGTTTACACTTTCTTCTGTAAACTAAATTAAAATATTTCTTTTCAGCCGCAAACGACTCCAGACGAGAATCTCAGAGGTCCCGACCCGACAGTAAACAAAGCCGTGTGACTCACGAACGCCTCCCGTCTCCAGTGAGTGGCACATCAAAATTCACAACAAGCAGAATTACCACAAACCTTGTTTATGCCGATTGTCGTCCTCATTTCTCTGCTGCCTCTCTGCTCTCAGACATTTGTTGTTGGCGCGTGTCCCGTACAGATAAGCCCATTTTTCACCCTCAGACAGCCCGTATCTACCGCACGGACAGTTGTGACCCAGACTTAATCCTGGACAAGCCCCCATCTCCAAGGGGTCAAAACCTGCACACATTGCTAGGTTAAAGCTTTGAGACAAAACTGCAGGAAGATGCAAGAAAGAAACCTTTATCAAAGTCAAACGGTCTGTATTCATGAGGAATGATGGGTGGAAATGTGGCTCTTTAACACAAAAGACATTCACCAGATAAGCACAGACCTGATCTTCTTAAAGAACCAGATACTTAGGTTTGCCACAAAGCTATGGAAGTGTATTGTATTTAATGAAAAGCAAAAAGACATTTCATTCTAATTTTTTTTAAGAACTACAAAAGCAAGGATCCACAATCCAGTCAAAATCTTCTCCGTTGCTCCTCGTCTCTGGAATTCCCTCCCATTGACGTTGAGTCAGATTGACTGTTGAGTGTTTTAAATCTCAGGTAAAGACGTTTTTATTCGGGAGAGCTTTTAGTCCTTGACTCACCACGTTTTACTGTCTTTGTCTTTTTTTTTAAATATGATCATTATTGTATTGTATTTCCTCTCTGTGTTTTGATTTGATTTTATGCTCCTTTTGCAAAGAACTGTGAGAATCTTTCTTGAAAAGGTGCTTATAAAGCAATCTATTCTATTCTATTCTATTTTAAGGACTTAAAAACAGGCTGGGCACTTATCTGCTCAATAAAACTATATGATGGCTTAAAATCAAAAGTTCCAAACACACAATGTGTTTATGTCAGCCATGATCTGTTTTGTTCATGTGCTCGCTCATCTTCCTCAAACATTACAGAGCAAAACGTTACATATTGAACAGTATGATCTGTTTATCTTTGTCTGTGGTGATGCAGAAAATGAGTAACAGCCGGAGTTTGCCTGGATGCTGCAGAGGCAGACAGGGACCGTCAATAAAGTTCACGAAAACGCCTCAGAAAAACAACAGCAGTTTCTCAGTGACTCACCCTAAATGATCTCAAAAACATCACAAGAAGTCATTATTGTGAAAATAAACTCCACAGACATCCCTAATACTATGACTCTCTCTGTAAGAGCAGGGGTGTCAAACTCATTTTGGTTCGGGGGCCACATTCTAGGCGTCTGATCTCAGTTTGGTCGGACCAGTAACATAAAAGCAAAATCAACAGAGTAGCCTAATTACTTATTATTACACATTCATTCACAGAGGCCAATGGATCTCAAATAAAATGCATTTCACTTTAAAAAAATGGGTTTATTCAATTTTACACAGATGAATATTTTACATCTGACACTGAAGCAATCCTGATTATAAACTCAAGAGGGGCTACGGAAAAAAAAAATGAAACACCTGCCTAGAATGTAAATGTGCAACTCAATGAAAAATTCAACTAAATTAAACTTGCAAACATTTTTGAACATAAGATTTTGGAGTTAACCTCCTTTCTCTCCTGAAACTTCATCCATCCATCAATATCAGGATTCAGATTCTGAACAGAAAAAAAATTATTGACATTCAAGTGTGCAAAAACACAATGAAATGTCCAAGAATCTTTTCCTGGTTTCTGCCTGAATTTTGTGGCAACACCTGCCTTCTTCCTGATCTTTGACCAAATCAGTGACCAAATTACTTCATGTGACCAGTTCACTCCAACATAGTCCAGCACCGTAACTAGAGAGCTGACTATCTCATCTGTTGTGTCCATCAACTCCAGAAACTCCACTGTGACGGTCTCTTCATCACCTCTAATAAATATGCACAGCTGTACATATCTGTATCTGTGCTTTCATCAATAGTGACCAAAAATACAATAAAGGACTGGATTCCTTCATTTGGCGCCCAAGTCTCCTCAGAGATGTTGGATCTGTAATTGCAATCCTTGACAGACTCATGTTGGCAAAGGTCGACTGCTTTTTGGGGAACAAGACTTCTGCAGCCTTCAGCCTTTTTCCATAAGTTCACCATCTGAAAATGGTTTGGATGTTTGCTCCAACTTGTCTGCAATCAGGTGTCTGTCACTGCTCCATCACTGACGTCACGGCTGCAGTAACTGCAGACAGTTGTTCTTCAGTCCACATAATAGTTGCTAAATCTTCTCTTTTCTAAACTACAAATGGTGGAAATTTTCTTTATGGTGAGTCTCATAGTGGTGCTGAATGTTGTATTCTTGGAGAACCGTTTGATGACATACCAAGCATGCAGGTTTTGCATTCAGCTCTGTGAACAAATAAAACTCTTTCCGTTTTTCCTTTAAAGCTCATTTTGGTCATTATTGTGTCACTACTGATCATACTTATGGCAATACAACAGTGGTGAGGCTCACGTGGAACCAAACTACAGACAGCTGTTGGGTTTCGCTTTTAGCAGAGAAATACTGTTTCACCTGTTCTGCTTTTCCTTTGCTCCCCTTAGTGGCGGAATTGCGCATTTATGTTATGTCTTTAAAAAATCATAACTTGCCAAAGGAATGGACTAGAAACCAACTTTTTTAAAAACATCCTTATAATTTTAATTTTTCATGACTGGGCTAGATTGAATCATCTGGCCCACGGGCCGTATGTTTGACACCCCTGTGTTAGAGTGAACCAGCATGTTCTAGTAATGCAAGTTGAAGACGCGTCCTGATCGCCTCGCTTTAGGACTGTAACTGTTGTGGTACTAAAAATAATTGGAGCAAAAAACATTGTTGATGAAAAGCTAGAAAAACCAAAAAAATCATTTATATTTTTGAAAAAAAGGCCACAACCTGAGAATCCAGCAAGTCGCTAGTTCTTTAATGTTTTGCTCTGTAATATAACAAAGACATAAACAAAACGGACCTGTAAATAGCTACATGTCCACTGACTATCAAACTGCGAAGCTTTGATTTGCGATAATAAATCCGCCTGATGGAAACAAGACAATTTTGAAAAAACTCGCATTTATCAAAAAAAAGTTTTTGCGCTTGGAGGAGGTGATTTTTGTGGCGTATCAAAATGAATATATTTTTCAAAACTGCAATTAAAACATTTTATTTTTAATTAAATGAGTCATGTGACCATTTACCTACTTCTTGGTAGGAACTGGGGGCCTTGGTCGCTGCCCGGCGGGTGCCAGCAGAGGTCCCCCAGCGTCACGCAGCTCATCAAAAGTAGAGTGTCTCATGTGGAATTGTTGGATCCACAGCTCCTCTGGAAAACCACCATTTCCTAAAATAGCTTCATCCGTAGCCCCTCCCATGCGTAAGGAGCTCGCCGCTCCACCGTCGAAGAAGACGCCAACGTCTCCTTTGATAGATGATGATGAGCGCTAGCGTCGTGGCAGAAATCACATCCTGTTAGTGAATGACTTATTGCTTGAGTTGGTTTGGGTTTATTCGCATAATTAGGATTTACTGGAAACTGTAAATGTGAAATTGTGTTTTTTTTGGACATTTCCAGTATTCCAATAAAGTTTTGTGCATACGTGTGATTGAAAAGCAGCTGATGACATGGACAGATTGTGGCTTTTCAACTTCTAATTGCATCTTGTAGTTCATGGGTAGTGAGTTTGTAGTTTTTGCTTTTGTAGGTCTTAAAAAAATCAGAACAAAGATCACCCGTGTCTGTTTTTCTTAAAATGAATGTGATATGCTTCCATAAAGAAAGTTCAGTTATTTTAATCAGATGCAGTCTTAGTTTGAAATGTCAAAAACAAATTTTTAGTCTTTAGCTTAAAAAGAAACCTCTCAAAAAATGTTTGACATGTTTTCTTCCTGAAAATGTTCAATCGGGCTTTAATGGTGTCGTCTGCAGCTGTGATCAGAATCCAGACGTTTAACATTCATGGAGTAAAAAGTCTTCTTGTCTGAACAAAACCTTTTCTGTGCTTCACTGACTTCAGTGATAAAGAGAAGAAGGAGCCGTGTCTCGACACCTGATGTGACTGTCACTGATTTAATTATGTTGAGTAAGAGCTGCAAACATTCCTGTGACCCAGATATCATCCTCTTTTTCTGGTGGAACGTGGGGAAAAATGAGTCACGTTGGCTTGATCATGGCAGCCTCTGCGGCTGCATTTAAATATAGCAAAGACATGCAGTGAGAACAAGGGAGTCGGTTACACCAGGAGAGCAGAAGAGGCAGCGCGTTTCAAAGAAAAGATTTATTAGGTTGACACTTTTTTTCTGGAGCTGCCTTTTATAGACTTTGCTGAAAGTGTCACAGAGATGTTTGCTGTGTGTTACAGCCACTTCCACGGCTGCAACAAGGATCCGGAACAGAAGCCATGGAGCCGACCGGCTCAACTGGTTTCTACTGGGAGTTTCCAGATGTCTCCACATTCCTTAGCCCAAAGGTTTGCTCTAGCGTTCTGGAAGTTGAAAGTTAAGGTCTGGTTTCAGAGTCAGAAAAGAACAGAAATCTGTAACTCAATGAATAAGAAGCACAAAAACTCAATATTCGGTTACTTCCAGCTGCTCCACCATGAATCATTTACCCCTATCTGACCTTCTCCTCTCCATCTATGAACCTCCTCTTTCCTCCAACCTCAGCATCATTTCACCAACATCATCACTGTTTAATCTGTCAATGTGTCCAAACATCTGCTTCCCTGCACGGATCTCCAGAACGAACATACATACATACATACATACATACATACATACATACATACATACGTACGTACGTACGTACGTACGTACGTACGTACGTACGTACGTACGTACGTACGTACGGACGGACGGACGGACAGACGGATCGATCCCTCTCTCTCGAGATCTATCCTGGTCCTAAACAGATCCATCTTCATCTCTGCTCTCACCAAAATCTTCTGGACTGTTGACTCTAAGAGCTCCACCTTCTTCTCCTTTCTCTCTGTAACCTCACTGTTTCTTCCTCTCATTCACACACAGATACTGTGTGACCTTCACCCCCCCCCCAAACCTCCACCTGTCCGGTAAAGTCTGCTCCAATCACCAACTCTAGGGAGACCCTGGACGTCCTCGTCCGTCTCGCTCCAGGGCTCCTCCTTCCCCTCCAGCAGGTCATAACCACTGACAACATTCATTCACCTTCACACCTTAGACTCCTGATGCTCTCTGACCCTCATGATCATGACCCTCTTTGCGTATGCATCATCCAAAAATTACACACACTTGCGTGACATTTACATAATATAGCATATATTCTACGTAAAATACAGGTAAACTGCAAAATTCTCCACCGTCCAAATATTTTGAACACCTCAAAACTGAATTGACAAAAAAACCCATCAGCCGAAACGCCCGATGGACATCTGTGCAGACAGACAGACAGACAGACAGACAGACAGACAGACAGACAGACAGCTTTATTTATCCATTTGGGAGGTTCCCGCATTGAAATTGACATCGACGAATGACGAACGCAGCAAACACTTATGAATGACGTATACAGTAGTAAGTGTACGTAGTGGCTGTGTGACACGGCCTTTAGGGAGAAATCAAACTTACAGGCAGCAGTTCAGGTCAGAGGTCACTTTGACAAATAACACATCAGGAACACAAAGACAAACACGTTCAAAAACCCAACAGAACAGAAGAAACATCTCAGTTTTGTTTGTTTAATCAAACTTTGGCAGGAAGAAGGCAGCAGTGCTTTTCCACATGTTGCCACATCCAAAACTGAAGTAAAAAGCTGAATCCTTAGAGTCCGACTGGCGTCTGCTGAGCTCCAGCTCGCTGGTCCTGATGCTGCTTTGTCAGGACTTTCATGAATGAGGGACCGTCTCTGTCATGGTTCAGTGGGAAAGCTTCACAAAGAAGGTTTGAGGGACTGTTTCACTGCAAAGGACGGAGGTTCCCGCATGACTGGGAGAAAAGGCGAGGGTGCCCTTTGTCAGGAAGGGCTTTGGGTGGTGAAAGAGATCAGGAAAGAAAAAACCCAGCCCATTCACTGTTAGGAAGCTTCACTGCAGGCTGCAGGTGGAGGAGTTCGCCGAGGAGAAGATAGTATGACCACAGCCCCTCAAGACGGTCACCAAATCCACAAATGACCTCTCCAGGTGGGTTCTGTGTTAGGAAATATTAATGAAGATTATTCACTACTTACTTCACTCTTTGGAAAAACTCCTTTGCATTTATGCTACTGATATTAAAATGATAAAAATGAAGAAACTCTTCATTTTCGGTATGAAAACATAAACATGAAATATTTTAGAACTTTTTCCAGATGTTCACGAGACTTCCTTTACAAATAGAAGACAGCGTGTGCCACAAAGGATCATCTCAATGCAGTAAATGTCGTATAAGGTAGTGTTATGTCAGCAGGGATTTCAAGAAAAAGAACCAAACTGTGTATTTTGTGCATGTCAGTCATAAATTATAAAGCATAACTAAAATTAAATCAGAGCTAATTAAGTTTTCTCCTGACTTAAAATCTTTAATAAAAAACAAAACAGATAATATAACTATGTCTAACTTTAATCCATATGTGTAGATTCTTGATGTACTTCCTGATCTTAGAGTGATTTTCTATGCTACACGTTACTCTGTATGAGATCTCTGGTAAACTATTAAGCCGAACCAGGTAATGAATTGTTAAAGCATTAAAGCATTATGGGTACTGTAGTCGGGAGCCTGACAGAGTGAAATGTACTGCGGTTCAAATTGATGAAGTCCAAAAACTTTGACTGATCAGTTTCGTTTCTCTTGATGTGCCTAGCAGTCAGAAAAAATACCTTACTTTTTAAAATGACAAACATTTTGAATAAGCATCAGAGAAGTAAAAGAGACACATGAGGCTCCGGATCCTCTGGTACTCTTTGAAACCAAAGCAGAATAAATCTCATTTAAGGAACTGCAAAATTTGTTAGAGGAAACATTTGTGATCAGAAATGGACTCCAGGTGGTTAACTTGCAGTTTACTTTGATTACTTTTATTAATAAACCACATGAAATTATAGAATCTTTGACTTTGATAAAGTATTATTACTATTTTCATATTATTTGTTACATACAAAATAGTCAAATAACGCAATCAGTAATGAATGCAGATGTTATAACTACTGAAAAATGTCCACACAGTTATTCACGCAAACCATGAACCCTCCGCCTCTGATTTCATACAAAGGTGGAGACAAAGGGTGAACATGAACACACAAATACACACATTTAATAGATCGTTTGTTCCAATCTAACAAGGGTCATTGTGAGACAACCCTGTGGGAAGCCGGAACATTACTCCCCCTTCGTTCATTCCACAGCAGGTGGGCTGCTATAAGCACACAACAGCCTTTATAGCGGCCCCGTATGCACAGAGTACTCCATTACTCTCAGACATATGCTAAAGCAGGACTCATGCAAACACACATGCGGTCAGCGCTGTTGTCAGATAAAGCATCTGCTGTTAAAATATTCCCAGCTGAGTATGTGCAGCACGAGAACATCTGCGGGTTCAAAAGATCCTTCTGCGCCGCGCTTCTTCCACCTGCTGCCGCTCTCTGGAGGACGCTTGCAGGTCATCCAGAGACCAGTTCATGTCTCTTAATTTTGCTTTTAGAAGACATACTGGTAGTCTAGCATCCATTTATTATGTCCTAACCAGCGTGTTCAGCTGCCCGTCCTGTGCAGAGGAGACACAACCTCTGGGTTTCTCTCCTCCTCATCCTCCACACTCAAAGATGCGCATAGATATGGCGCAGGGTTTCCAGAAATAGCAGCACTACGGCTTTATAAATGAAGCATTGTGCCGAGCTGTCACATCTGGAGCAGCGCCGTGGAGTGAAAGAGCATCGCAGACGTGTGTGAAGAGCGTTATGAGCTGAAGTGCTTATTAAATTTGTCATCTCCAAACCTTTCTACCAGCGCTTCATAGGATCCTTTCATCTGAGAATTCTCTCTGGAACAGAAAGCATTCATGTTTCATGTGACCCAACAGCCACAGCAGCTTCATGAGGCATCGTGACCAAAGCAACTCTTTCACAGTCAGAGCTTCTCCCACATAAACACAAGAGTTCCTCAAGCACCTTCTTCCCCAGTTTGGTTCATTTTTTCTCATCGTCCCACGTTAAACCTGCTTCCCAGTCCCTGAGAATAGCTTTGTTGTTATTTATGGGTACAAAGTTACAGTTTGAAACTGAAGCAAAGCCAAGTCTTGGGGGGGGAGCGGCCGCATTGTAAGGGGAGCGCAGGTTAGTCTTGTAGTTCCCTTGAGACTCTCACAGCCATTGTGTTATGTACAGGCGATGCAGGTATTAAACTACACTCTAGCTGTTAGTAAGGTGCAGATAGTGACACCCTTACCCTTGCGGGTTGTTTAGGTGTTAATTACGACCTGTCGAGCACAGCATATGTGCTTGAACATTTTCTCTCTACGGGTTTGCTGAGCGTCTACGACCTTGACATTTCCCGCAGACCTCCTGTGCGCCACGTACATGTTTGCCCACAGACGGCCCGTATCCACCCGTCAGGGGCATTTTGTGGCTACAGCTTTGAGTGAAGCATTTGCAGCTTTAATCTTCAAACTGTCTGTATTTCAGCCCCTAATGAGAAGTTTGTTCAAGTGCTGTTGTTACTCAAAGAGCGCTGTTATGTGTCTAAACAGAAAAAGAAACAATCAGCAAGAGAGAAAAAAAAAAAGAAACTTTTAGCGTTAGCATGCTACAAATGCTGCTGCTTAAAACCTGGTAGAATCGAGGAACCTAGCAGAGAGTAATTACAGATCATCACAAATAAAAACACACAACTGTGAATGTATTATTGTTGGTGAAGTTCACGTTCATCGGGACCGCACGCCGTCAGAGCAGCCGCCAGACTGCAAACATACAAACAATGGTTTTATCCAGACTTCTGATTCAGTGCACTCACGTTTCCTGTAGGAAATGTTTCCTTATGTGTTTTTGTTGCAGCTCTTTCACTTTACGTTGACAATACAACAAATCACACATGAAATACAAGGTGTGAGGCTGATCATGTGACTCCATCCAGCACAGGAGGTACAGGAAGAGACTGAGGGCGCAGGAAAAGCAGGAAGTACACATCACCAACTCCAGAAACTTTTCCTGAAAGACGCCGTCAAAGACAAATTAGCCTGCAGAGGAAGGTCGAGGAACGCCTCTTTCCATTACCGCGATAATTTGTTCTTCAAAAGTGCAGGAATGGAATCAGATACATGTGCCCGTCATGCGCAAGCGAGTTGTCACTTGACTAATTTAACCAGGAGCTCTGATGTGTTCTAGTCTGGTCTGCTCATTCAAAACGAAGTCGTTGGTCTGATTTCCAGCTTTCATCTGATCAGCTGAACTTGGACACATTTAAAAAGATTTTGCCCGACTTTAAGTGAAGATGCTTGTTCTGTTTATATAAAAAACAGGAAAAGTTTCTACTTCTAAACTATAAAAACTGCATTTTCCTACGCTGTAAAGCTTAATAGTGGCGTTGGCCTCACATCACTGACTTTGATTAATGTATTTGCTGCAGTACTTTAACCTCAGGAATGTCAGTGACTGGAAGCCGGTGTCAGGACTCAAAAAACAGATGTGATCTCATTCCAGTTCTCCTGGTTCTGCTTCAGAATTCGATAGCAGCGTTCTGGATCAGCAGCAGATTTAACTCTTAGTAGTCAGAGACATTTTTGAGTGTTGTTTTCACTCTTTGCTCTGATAATTTACCTGTAAAATAGTTAGCAACGCTTGACACCCATTGTTCTAGCACAACTCCAGCTTCTCTTTTTTTACAGATATTTTTCAGCATTTTACAGTTTTTCTCGGTCGCTTTAGTACAATTCTCAGATCAGAATGAAATTCCCAAAACTATTTGTTCAATCTTCACATCATGATGTCACTTGTACATATCATATAAGCAGTTTCTCACTTCTTTGAACAAGTTGCAATTGCTTTGGTACATCCATGCAAATGTTTATGTACAATTCTCTGCGCTTTGCTACATTATCAATTGTTTCTGTCATGTTGATCAAAATGTATTCTATAGTTCACTGTGCAATAGTCTTCCTCCTCAAAACACCTAGTCATTAGTTCATCGTATAAGTCATTCACGGCAAAATGGTTGACCAAGTTGTCATAATGTGACAAACATATTTCTATACATCTACATTATATGTTTTTGTCTAAATCTGTCCTGAATTGGTAAATTGCTCTCAGGTGACTTGTCTTCCTCTAACAAAGGTGCATCTCATTGAAAATGAATGGGCAAGTATATACTGTATATGGCTGAAGCACAACACAATGTTCTATGTCTGACAATGGAAGGACAAGGAATTGGACGGGGTCAACAGCCAGAGAGAAGAAGAAGAGGAAGAGGAGTGAGGCTGCATGGTGGAGGAGTTAGGGGACAAAACCAAGGCAGAGGCCGAAGACATGTACGTGTTCCTGATGAGATAAGAGCCACACTTGTAGACCATGTTGTCAACCATGGACTCACAATGGCTGAGGCTGGTAGAAGGGTGCAACCAAATTTTGGGAGAACAACTGTGTCCTCAATCATTTCACAATAAGACAGGAAACCCCACACGATACAACAGGAAGCTTGACGAGACATGACACAGAGGGCCCCTTTTTACTGCTCAACAGGAGGAGGCTATTTGCACCACGGTTGTAGAAAACAATGCGATAAGACTAAGGGAGATAAAGAGTGCCATTACAGAGGACAACAACATATTTGCAAATATCCAAACAGTCAGCATCTCAACCATTGACAGAGTGCTGAAAGGACACCAGATGAAAATGAAGCAGCTTTACACTGTTCCATTTGAAAGAAATCATGAAAGAGTGAAGGAACTACGCTACCAGTATGTGCAGGTAAAACATGTATGGACATGCAGCAACTGTACTGCACAGTGAACACTATGTATATCATACAACGATATACATTACAGTAAGCGTGATTTTACACATTACACAAATATTTACACATTTGCTATGGCTGTAGAAAATTAATGCAATATGTGATTTATACATTTGATGTAACTATCTTGGCCAAAATGTAAATTCTTGTAATTCATAAATCTTATTTTGTGTCTTCTGTATTTAGCGTATGATGGAACTGGAAGCAAGTGAACAGTCGCACAGCTTCATCTACGTGGATGAGGCTGGCTTCAACCTAACAAAATGCAGAAGGCGTGGCTGAAATATCATCGGCCACAGGGCTACAGTTGATGTGCCAGGCCAACGGGGCGGGAACATAACCATAGGTGCTGCCATCTGTGACAATCGTGTGCTTACTCATATTCCCATAATAGGTCTGTACAACACAGAACATCTAATAACCTTTCTAGAAACTCTCTACAGAGATCTCATCCCTGAAGAAGAGAGGGGTCAGAGTGGAGATCACCTGCCATCGTATGTGATAGTTTGGGACAATGTGAGCTTTCATCACTCCAACATCATCAGGCAATGGTTTGCAGCCCACAACAGGATGTGGATGGAGTTCATTTCACCTACTATCCATTCCTTAACCCTATTGAGGAAGTTTTCTCAGAATGGAGATGGAAAGTTCATGATCGCCAGCCACATACACAAATGACTCTCCTGGCTGCCATGGATGCAGCGTGTGATGACATCACAGCAGACACCTGCAGAGGCTGGATAAGACACTCTAAAAGATTATTTCCACGCTGCATTGCAAGAGAGGATATTCGCTGTGATGTGGATGAGAATTTGTGGCCTAACATACAAGAATGACACGAGGTGTAGGAAGACCACACACATTTTTACAATAATTGTCATCAAAACTTTAGCCATAGTTTACATCAGAACCTCCCTCTAAAGTACACAGTTATATTGACAACATGACATGTTTGGACACTGCAAAAAAAGCCATAATTCTGGTTGGTAATTTTGTTATTTTTGTACAACAAAAATTAAGAAAAAAAAATTGAAGACAAGGTCAAGACAATGTAAAAATGCGTAGAAAACCAGGTCATTGAATGTTGTCAAATGAGGTCAGACGCTCCTCTTCTGTCACCTCAGGTCTTTTTCCTCCTCATCCCGGTGAAGAAGGATTGTCTACCACATCATCCGCTTCAAAACCTCAATCAGAAAGTTTTCCCTAATCAACTAATATGTCAAATACCTGTCAGTCAGCTAAAATCATTGTGTGCTAGTGACTCCACATTCTGCTGGCTCACAAAGAGTTACAACCTCAAAAAGACTCAGAAAATCTAAATCCAGTCGTCACTCTCGCTCGCCGGTACTACAGGGTTTGGTGAAAAACTTGCTGTTTCAATTTGGTTCCGTCTGGCTCATCATCACCTACGTCGGCCCCACAAGCAGCGACAGAGGGTCTTTTACAAGGAATCAAATGAAAGTAGACAGTTGCACACTTTCCAACATATACCATATTCTTCACACTACAGGGCCTATTGGATTATATATAACTTCATGCTAGCTGTGTCAGTGTACAGTGTTATCCCGCTTATTCGCATTTCAATATTCGCGGTTTACATACTTTTTAGTCGCGTGACTCCTCCAGTTCATCCCAAAAACTCAGACAACTTAAGATGCTTTTGCGTTCGAGGAATGAGATGTATAAATGTCTGAGGAAGGGGGGCGCAGATGAAGAACAGGGTTAACATCAGTCCACTCATCAATATGAATTAGGACTTAAATTTGAACCAATAGGTAAATAACCCCGCCCTTTCTCAATCATTTGATTGTGATTGTGATGCTTTGGAATGGTCTGGCCTCTAGTCACCATCAGCGTCTAGAATCAAAGGTCAGAGTACATCCCAACCAACCACGTCATTGGTAGGGTTGGCATCATTGGCCCAGAGCCTAACCGGCACAGATTTTGGACTTATTGCATGCAAATGTCTTTCTATAATCCATATTAATCTTTCCTTGCATTTCTGAGATCTCTTCTTTTAAAATAGTTTGTCATTCCTCTGGTATTTACTATGCAGGTAAGTCTAGATCCAGATTTTCCCTTTTGGTAGCTGAAAAAGGTCATGCGACACAATGGTTTAGACCAGGGGTCGGCAACCTTTAACACTCAAAGAGCCATTTGGATCTGTTTACCACAGAAATGGAACCAGAGGGAGCCGCAACACTGGTTTTGGCTATATATCGCCATAGTTCATTTTGCCGTACTTGTATTGATTTAAAATGCTGTCAGGATATTTATTTAAGTATTTATTTTAATTATTATTGAGCGTGATGTTTCCTTTGATCTTTTGTCAATTTTTGACAACCTTGAAAAGACTTCTGTCTGTCAAACACCCAGAGTTAAGATGAGTAAAATGATGAAAACAAAAAGAAAGACTCCTTTCCTTTTTTTTTAAATCCAGTTAACCCAATAAAGTAAATTCATTTTATGGATGACCACTATTTTCTATTAAGAAGCAGCTATTAGTTTGTTGCAGGTCTGGAATCACAAGCGGTGACTCTAAGCCCCGCCTCTCTTCCTGTTCACATCCTCTGCAGCTTCAAGTCGTTTTCCCCAGCGTGCAACCCCCCCATAACGGGTTCTACACAGATAGCGCAACATACGGTCATAGTAGCAAACAGTTGATAGATTAGTAAGGGCGCCCTAACGCAAATTTAATTAATTTTACGCGAAAATGGGGGGTTTTAG
Source organism: Oryzias sinensis (assembly GCA_037389245.1). NCBI lineage: Eukaryota > Metazoa > Chordata > Actinopteri > Beloniformes > Adrianichthyidae > Oryzias > Oryzias sinensis. The sequence goes on from CM074488.1 coordinate 281,911, forward strand.
TCTAGGAAAAAAAAAGCTTTTTATTTTGGCGTTCATGTGTCCCTACGAGATCACCACTGGCTGTCTTTTTAGAAGAACTTTCCATCCCATAACAGACCCTGGTCGTCTTCACAGCGCAGACACGCCTGCTCACCCTGCTCTTTCCTCCTGCCCGCTCCCACAAAACTCTTAGAAGATAACAGTTATTTTACAAAATCACAGAGCCGCAGCACAAGGGCGAAAGAGCCGCATCCGGCTCCGGAGCCGCAGGTTGCTGACCCCTGGTTTAGACTGACCCTTTATGCCAGTTTTTCCAACTACAGCAACTCTGAACTATAAACTTTTTAGAAACAAGAAAATTTGCAAGACAAAAATGCTGGTCGGTTGTTGGGAAACGCCCAACAGGGCTGATGTTTGGGTGAGACTTAGAGTCACGTGTCAAGTCAAAAGTCACGGCCAACTTTGCAGAGTTTGGGGACACCCAACCTCGGTTATCAACGAAGATAATAGTTCAACCTAAGTACACATTTGACTGTTTTTATATTCAATGGGGACTAACTTTTCTATTCAACAAGCCACCTAGTAATGACTTGGAGAAGACCTAGTTGTTTGTCTTTTTCAATAGGAAGCACAATCGTAGCTCATTGGGGCTAACCAACAAACCTTACGGAGGAGGTCAAAGTGTTGCCCTCGATGTTGATGTTTTGGACGAGTCCTTTGCCCCTAAATGTGCCTGAGTTCGTTCTGACTGTTCGTTTATTTGTAACACAAGACTTACAGTTTGAAAGGACTTGAACATGAAGTGTTTGTTCCTCTCTAGCCAGACTAATAATCGTGTTCAGAATAAATATAGAATAATAAATAAATAATAAAAAAAAATAATAAAGAAGTAAACATTCCCAGCAGAAGCCGATCATTGACTGAAATCTGCAGCAGACACTTCAGTTCAGACTCCCTCAGTCCTCCGTCGAAGTGAAAACGGCTGTTTGACAGGAAGTGATGGCAAATCACTTTGCGTATAGCTTCAGTAGAACCTTTGATCCAGCCTGTTTGCTCTAATGATTTCTTAGCTTGGCTCTTCACCGCCTGCATTGTTTAACAAGAGCTGCTGGCATGCAGGGTGACGGCTCATTGACAGAGAGGCTTAACAAACAGAAATGGATCTTCAGATGTGCGATCTGCCGAGCTGGGAACGTTTGAGCGTCGGAAATGTGGTTGTTATTGTCTGTTATCCAGTCAAAGCGTAAAGGAAGGGTAGTCTCTGTCTTTGTAGACTAAGCCTTCAAATTCATCCTCCTGTTAACCCTTGTGCTATCCGAGGCACTTTAACATTGGGAGTTGGGTCATCTAGACCCTACAAGACAGTGCGCTGAACCTTTTTTCTTCAATGATTTGTGATCTTCACTGGTGTCCATGGATAACATGAAATCTTTCCACCTTTATCCACCTTTGTCATCGTAGGGAGAACATGTCCACGTAAGGGTGGGGTCATAGGATAGCACAAGGGCTATTATGATTGCAGTCATTGATGGGTTATCACTTCCTGTTTTGTGATGTCCTGACCAACACTGGAAGTACAGCATCCTATTATTGTTGGTGTGTGACTGTTTCCACTCATTAGATCGAGGTGACAACACGGTTAATATTTCGTATCAGGAAGCCCAAACGTCATGTTCAGCATGACGATTAAACCAGTACCTCACTCGAGTGAAGGAAAAAAAAAGTTTTCTGTGTCTTCTAATAAACTTTGCAGCAAAACAGACACAAAGTGAAGTGGCTGACAACACTGTTGCTTCCAAGATCTCACAGACATTGTTGCAACCCAACATTTTCCTATAATGTTGCAGTCGTTGACGCCAACAGACTGAACAAGCTTCTGTCATTGGCTGCAAACTGGTAACGTTTGAAGCAGTGATGGAGAGGAGGTCACTGAACAAGCTCTTATCCATCAACAGAGACAACCCAGACCATCCTCCCCACCCTGTTCTGGACAAACAGCGGAGCTCCTTCTCTATGAGGCTCAGACAGCTCCGCTCCAAAACTGCCCAGTACTGGAAATCCTTCATACCCCTTTACAATAACTCACAATGCAACAGATAATCTTTGAACATTTTTATTTGTTGCATATCTTTTTACCTGCACTGTCTGTAAATAACATTATACCACCTTATTGTTTACACTTATGTTACATTTTTTTGTTTTTATATTATTCATATTCTTTTTTTCCTCTTGTGTCTACAATGCTGTCATTTGCTACGGTAACGAACAAATTTCCCACATGTTGGATCAATAAAGTAATTCTGAATCAGAAATTAATGCAATAGTTTTCATCTATAATGTTCAATTTTAAGTCTGTAGGAGGATATAAAAAATTTAACACATTTCTTTTTCCAGTTCATTGAAGTGGAATTTTAAGTAACCTCACAATAATTGCAAAGAACTGACAACATTTCCTAATTAAACCGCGATTCATTAGAAATGTTTTTGCATCTTATGACATATCAGCATTCTACGGAGCCCGCGACCTGACATGACTAAAAAATATATACTACTTCGCTCCCACGAAATAATTGTGAGCTTTTACACACCCCGTATTTGCAAATAAACTTAAATGCTTCTGGTTACATCTTTATTTTTTTTTATTTATTTTTTTTTAACTTGTCCTGTCCAACAGCTGGGCAGACAGATGGGAGCTGAGGGCCTCTTGTGTTGGACATATTTTACTTTAACAAGAGGGGTTATTAATCTTCAGACAAACCAAAGGTATGTCTGAATAAACCCCTTTTGTAATTGAGGCCAAACTTTATTAATTTCAAACATGTTTGAAGATCTTTGGTGTTGGACCGGACGGAAAAGGAAAGAGGGGAAGAAGAGAGAGGGACGATAGAGAGATGGGGGGAAGGAGGGTGATAGTAGGAGGGGAAGGGGGATAAGACCATGAAGCAGCAAAAAGCAACAAGTTTACTGGTTGTTAATCACCATGGTAAGGCTCAAATGCAGTACAAAAAAGGGCGGAGCCTGTCCACACACACACCCAAGTGTCAAACACACCTGCTAGCTGCAAAAATGTCCATCTGTCGACATGTACACAAAACAGATAGTGCTCACACGCATACTTATGCCTTAAAACCAACTAGTGTGAAACATTTCAGTCATTCAGTCACGCAAACCGCCAGTGAAAAGGTGAGCCAACACCCGTGCTCAGGTGAGTGCTCATGTTCTTCTAAAATGGATGGTGGAATGTGTAAAGAAGGAGGGAGAGCGCCCAGCCATCCCCACCCCAAGACCCCCACCGCAGCAGCAGCGGCAGCCGGGATCCCCCCAACGCCACACGGAAACCGGCAGGGAACAACCGCCGCCCGGGCGACCAAGCCCGCCACCCAGGCCAGGGCCAGCAGGACCGCCGCAAGGCCCCCAGAGCCAGAGAGCAGGGAGGCACAGAGGGAAAGAGAGGGCCGCCCCAGCCCAACCAGGAGAACAGCCCCCCCGCCGCGCCGGGAGAACCCAACGCAGGGCCCCACCGGAGAAGGACGCCCACAGCCCCAGACGAGCACCCCACCACCACCCAGGAGTTCTGGGCATCCCCCCGCCCCAGAACTCATCTTAAAGTTACATCTTTATTTTAAAAAGATAACAGGTCCAAAGTAATAATAAAATATGTTTTGCCATTGCATCATTGATGTTTCCATTGACTGTAGCGAGGTGATCGCTACTCCGGGTGGCTGCCGGCCGGCAGACGGTAAATACAAACTGTAAATCCAAGTATTGCTCACATGTGTTTATGAATGACTTATCACGTGAATTCTTATTTCCTGGGAAAAAATTAATTATTTTCTACTCATGTCAGGTCACGGGCTCCATAGAAATTTTAGTACGGTGCACACACACATTACAGATTATAAAATCAAAAAGCTACAATTTTACTAAAGAAATATGAAAGCTTCTCATTTATTCATGTGAAATTAAATTGAGGTTGATTCGTGGAGTCTGGACTTTTATTTTTGTAATATTTCACTTATCCAAGTGGCTTCATCAGTTCATTACATAAGAAATAAAACGTTTTATCTGTTTTTATCATGTTTAAATTAATGTTGGGGGTATCTTCGGGATAAAAACAACAATTATTTCCATTTAGTTTAATATTCAGGTAGAAGTAGCTCATGATCCCATAGCTTTAACTCCTATTTTGTAATTACTAACAACCAAACGCTGCAGGAAGCAGCTTCACTGTAGAACCCAACCCTTAGTGTTTTTTTTTTCTGGCTAGGGACTTTATCTGCCATGTCATCAGTCAGTACAATAAGCATGTTTGGTTAGACTGACAACGTTCATGTTGGAGCCTCAAAACTTGATCGGTGGAGACGGTTTGATGCTGAAACGTGTTCAAATTGGTTGAATTTGCAGGACTTTAGTTTTATTTATTTTTTAAAAAAAAGCTTCCCTTTTCACAGGAATTCAACTAAATGTGGAAGTGGATAAGCAACACACAAAATTAGCTACACATTTAAAACTTTTGAAGTCCAACATAGTATAATTTCTACATCTACAAAATGTTTTATACAAAGATTAACTTGTAAACAGTGATTGGTTTTCTAAATATTTTTTTTTTCCTCCACTAGAGTGTTATAAAAATATAAGTCCCACATCAGACATGATGGTGGTTCTGTTTGTTTCATATTGTCAGGAAGCAGATCAGACATTTTGGCAAAAACTTGAAATGGATAAAAGTGAACAAACTCAAACATGAATAAACTGTGACCAAAGGAAGGAAAAGGTGATGAAGGGAGAACCAGTCAGTTAAATAAACTGAAGATGATTCACTGGAGTGAGGACAGCTGTGGGTGATTATCAAATGAAAGCAGGTGAGACAGTGGGAGCAAAAATAAAAACCCTGAAAACAGAACAGAAACCAAACCAAAGAGCACAAAGCTCTCCCTTATCTGCTCTCTGGTGGTGTTGTTGATTCTTGAAAAGCAGGTAAAGCTGCATTGATCTGGTCTCTGTCAGGTGAAGCACATAAGGGACTCCACTTTAAACTGGTGGAGCTGTGGCTGCTGGACTGAAGCAGAGCCCCACCAGAAATCCCCATCAACTCTTTTTTTTCACCCATGTTCCAACCTTTACTGTTGAGGGGAGATGATACGTTTTTCACTGACAAATGTTGACTGAAAGGAGAGATAATGGACCAAAAGGGTCAGAATTCCCACACTAACCACTAAAAACCATATAGTGTAGGAATTTGTTGTTCCCTGAATTTAAAAAACAAATCTGACACCATGCTCACTACTTTTTTTTTTTTTAAACAGCGGATATGACGTAATCGATTTCACAGACTTAAAATTGAACTAATATGAGCATTTTGCGACAATTATTTATAAGTCCACTGTGTTCTGAAGATAAAAATGTTGACAATTTAATAAAAAATACATTTTTGTGGTTAAAAAGATCTTTCCGACGCAATGCATCATGGTCTATTTTTGCAGATCTAGTGAGCATCGATGCACACTGGTATTTCGCAGCGACTTCTGGGAAATTTCTAGAGCACTGGATTTTAGATTTGTGGATTCAGACAGCACTAGAAAATGGCGAACACACTATAGAGTGAGTAGGAAAGGAATTCGGACACAACCCCTGTGAGGGTCATGTTCTGAGAATCAGGTCAGGGAAGATCAACCCCCCCCTTTTTTTCATGATCCTGCAAACAAACCACAGCGATGCAGTAATGAGGGAAAGGTCAGTGCACTCTGGGTAATTCCAGCTGATGCAATACAGGCGTTTTCTTTCGGAGCCTTCAGGATGTCAGATGTCAGCACACTTGCTTCCTGTCCTCTGAGTTTTGTAAAGTTACGTTTGTTTCACATTTGTCCTCATGATGTTTTTTTTCTGCAGTCTGGCCCACCCCCTGTTTAAGTCTGCAATCATGACGTCTGCCATTGTGACGCAAACCCTGGTTTTTGTGATTATTTTAACCTTTTGTGTACTTTCGTCAGCCTTTTGCATCGTCTAGCTCAGGGGTCGCCAACAAAGAACCCAAGTGCCCTCAAGGCATCCTCTAGAGATATTACAGATCACAGATGGAATTTAATATTATTTTAAGATGTTTCATTCATGTTTGGAACAAATGAGGGGCGCCACAGATCACTACGGATCTGTAGCCACGGTTCCACACACGTACCACGGATTCCCCGTTCCCCGTGCATGCATTTTTTATTTTTTTTTACTTGTTCTGTCCAACAACTGAGCAAACAGATGAGAGCTGAAGGCCTTTGGTGCTCCTTCGTCTTGTTTCTCCTCTTTGTCATGGTGCCTCTGGCAGTCTGCTCCGCCCTCCCCTCTCTGCTCTGCCTTCCCAGATTGGACCCAGCTGTGGACACTCACCTCATCATCTGCCAGCTCTAACTCAGAAGATCCAGCTCCAGTATTCTTCACCAGTTCGTTGCCCCTCTATGCTGCATTACCTGTTTACTAAATCCAGTTCTCTACCTCGTCTACAGGACAGATTCCCTGAGTGTCGACCTGGGTCCTTCCTCCAAACGAGCCTACTGAAAATAAGCAAAGATCCTATAAGCCTCCAGCCTTGCCACAGCTCAAACCTGTGAAGCTATAAAAAGCCTTATTTTCTTTTAATGTTACATTTTTCATGTTTACAACTTCTGCTATACTTTCAGTGCAGTTTTAGGAAATGTCATGAACGTATGACAAATAAATTAAGAAACTAAGGAAGTGAAACTGAGGCGAAACAAAAAAAAAAACACTCATGAATACAGAATTCAGCAGAAATGACTACAGTTTTGGTAACTCCTAAGTCTGGACGACAGTTTCTCCTTTTATGTGTTGAATGGATTTTTTAAAGAGCTTTTAATACTGATCTCCTGGTTTCTTTGTTAATATTGTGTCATAACACAGAAGTTTGTGGTATTTTTCTTTCAATCATTTGAATAATATTTAGTTTGTTTTATACATCAATTGTAAAATAATCAAATCCACTAACATATGACGCATCATTAGATGTGAATAAATAAATGGTGGAAATGCTAAATTTGTCAGGTGATCAAGGTGGGTAGAGTTTGAATTAATTTTCTATTGGCTCCTCCCCCTAATGGGGGTGATGCAGGTGGGTTTTCCTTTTTACGCTCTTCTTCATGCTCCACTGGTTGTCTACAGACATGATTGAAAACAAATAAGCAATCAATGGAAACAGAGAGAATTGAGTCAGAGCTGAAAGTTGGTTGCACAACATCGTCTTAAAACAACAAGGTTTGCTGCCTGACAATGACGCTCTTTAAAACAAAGAGTTGATCAAAAAAAAGAAAGAAAATGCAACCTTTTTGATGAAATATGACATAAAATGTTGTGTCACCGCCTGCATCGTAGAAATGACAGATGAAGAGGAGCAGCTAAGCAGCCAAGTATGAAAAATTCATAGACTGGCGCTGCGTATTCACACACCAGGCCTGCCAGCTTTCACCGACTTATGATTCCCATCAATAAGAAAATCATTGGCTTGTATCAATCTTCACATAAAGTGGATTTCATAGAAGCTCTGTGGGATGGGGGGGATGCACAAAGAGGCTGCAATCATGACTCTCACATAAATTCCCCATCCTTAGAAAAATACCTTCACAAAAAGTGACTCAGCAGGTTCTCTGCTCTCGTTTTCCTTCCTTTCTGTTTGTTCAGATTCAGTTTTGTTGCATTCAGCTGAAAGGCCTTAAAGCTAAAACGTCCTTAGCTATAGGTTTTTGTTCTTTACTGTTTATGGGGAGGAGTTTCTGTCACCACCAAATCAGAGCATCTACTTGGCTTGTTTAACTCCTTAGGGGCCGTAGTTTTACACCATTGTTTAAAAAAAAGTTTATTAAATACTACGGTGTCCTTTGACAAAGTGCAGGTCCAGTGAAGTCAGTTCACTTTGTTTCCCCTTTACTGTTGTTGGTGTGGCTTTATTGTTTCCCCAATCGCTGCCACCAGAAATCTAAAAATCAAAGAAGCGCAGGACTCTCCGACACATGAAACCTAGGAAAGTACTTTAGGAAAATATACAAATTTTTAATCCAAAAGTGTTATTAGAATACCTAAGCTAAAGGAAACAGAGACCTTGAAAAACACCAATTACACCTTGAGTAAAGGATAGGTCGTATCACCCCAGCAGCTGTAGTGCGCATTCCCAGACACTGCACAAAGTCCTGATGCCTGTGGGCTGGACCCAATGGCACGCACCGGTGGCAGAGGACGCCCGTCCGTCATGGGACAACGATAGACTCTGGTGGCTTCTGGCAAATCAGGGAGACACGAGGAGGTGGCTCCAAAGTCCAATGCACCCGCAGCTTAGGAGGACAACTGACAGGAGTCGCATGAGCAGCAAAAACTGCCTGTGATCCGGTTACGGTGAGGGCTGAAACGCAGCCAATCAGCGCCTGATTGGTGATAGCAAAATAACAAACACGCTCTTTGAGCTAACGAAACTCTTTGTCCATTTATGCAGTTAACGGCGGATTCTGACACATAGAGAAGGGGCTTTGGGCAGATTCACAACAGTGGAGATCAGCAGACAGTTTGCAACACTATTCAATGATTATGTAACGCATGCAACATTATCCAGCACTTTACGTAAAGCTGCTTTTCTCTGCATCTGAATGCATTGAAATGTTGTCAATGGGTTAAACATGGGAGCTACAACTCCACGTTAAATGTTAAAGAATTCTTCAGGAATCCCCAAACTTTGACACATTTAGAAACCAAAGGTTATGCAATCATTTATGCTAAATAATTGAAATTAGTCTAAACTGGAAGTGAAGGGTCTTACCTCAAAAAGGCCCATATCATCATATCCCCACCACCACATTTCACAGATGACTAAATTCTGTCTGTGGACATATTCAGAAAGTGTAACCCAGACCATGAGAATGTACATTAATACATATAACTGATTAGTATCTGGTTCATACAACCTGCATAAAAACGGGTTCAAACAACTCTCAGTGATGTCTCATCTTCATTTGACCCAATTTCCAAAGTTTGTTCTGGTTGGAAAGTTAATGTTGACCTCTCTGCTCTCAGCACAGCTCTGTCTTGCCTTCACCGGCCTCACACCTTCACCACCTTCACTGCGAGACAGAAACACATCAAGAAGCAGGAAGAGGTCACTGAGGAAACACTTCTGCTAAATAAAAGCTGCTGGTGGAGATAAGGATGCAGGTCTTTTCACCTGCAGTGGTTTCTGCAGTGTGCACCACAAAGCAGCACACAACAAAACAAGAAAAACGTTCACTCGCGTTGCCTCACAGGAATACTGACATGTCTGCAACGAAGCACAATGAAGCACCCAAATCTGTGTTTTTGGACGGTACCAGTCGTACCAAATACTTTGGTAATGGTACCAAGTTGGCACCATTTTTCGATCCCCATCCCTACTTGAGTTTTTGTGGGTTTCCTCCAAACTGCAAACCTTTGAATGAAGTTTTCCGTTTTCTCTGCGTGTTTGTTTCTTTTCCATAGGGTTTAATAGTGTAATCAGCTCTGCCGGACTCTTCTGCAGTTAAATAACTTCACTTGGCTGGACTTTAAGCTTCGCTTTGACTTCTTTAGGTGTTTACAGCAATAAAATGTTTCAGACATGCAGTAACATCATGTAAAACAAGCATGCCCTTTCTGTAATATTTCATTTGCAGGCTTCAGCCCGAGCTGTGATAGGTAACACCCATCTGCAGCGATAATGTCTCGGTTATTGAACTGCTGCACTTAAACAAACCTCAGGACTGATTCCTTAATGAGGCATCAAAGACATCAAGCCCTGCATTTATGTTAATCAGAAATGCGGGGCTCTTCATCCCACATTTTTTAGTCCAACTCCTCAAGACGGTGGGTTCAAGTTCCGGAGCGTTTTCTGCAAATGAACATATCTTCCTCACTTCTTCTTCCAACTGTATTATCTTGGGTCATTAAATCTCTCCAAGGTAGCCAAGTAGCTGCACTTCAGCAGATCATTGAGCTTAAGAGCCTCATTTCCTTTGTGTGAACTATGCTTTTAGTATCTAGGTCAGAGCCTCCTCCATCTCGCTATAGAAACACGCCTTCTTTGACTCTGCCGGGCTTTTGCTTCCCATATAACCCAGCAAATGCATTCAGAGGCCTGTGTGCACATATACGGGGTGCAAAGAGCACACAAACTGTATACATAAATATACACAGCTAAGTGCACACGGAGCACATTCTGCTCTCCATCCTCTCCGTCATGCAGACACAAAATGCTGTTTTCCCTCCTGCTCCCATACGCCATCTCATCCCCTTTCCTTCTGTCTCACTCCGTCCTCCTCCTCCTCGCTTCCCTTGCTTCCTCTCTTGCCTGTCAGCCGAGCAGCAACGTGAAGCAGCAATTGACGCCCACGTTCCTTCTTTTTTTTTATTGCTTCGTGGAGCAGAGGGAGAGAGCAGCACTGATAACAGTGAGAAAGATGGGATGTGAGGAAAGAGAAGCATAAATATGGCCTGCAGGCCATAATTACAAAGATGAGGTTTGACAGCCAACACCATCCACACCGCATTCATCAAAGATAGATAGATAGATAGATAGATAGATAGATAGATAGATAGATAGATAGATAGATAGATCCTTTACTTGGAGCTTTAAAGGGAATCACTTAGGTTTAAACAGGATAGTCCTCACCTCTAATGCATTTGCACGGCTAGATCTGAGTTGTAATAGAAAACCACATAAGACAGCTTTCATTGAAGAAAAACAGATTTTGGATTTTTTCTTGTCTTTTGGCGCATTTTATTCAAAATGCACAGATTCCACATGGCTACTCCATTATTTTCTAAATCAGATTGAACATTTTTCGAGTCAGTGTGTGGTGATAAAGCTAAAGGAATTTGTCTAAAAACCTGATGGACAAGTTTGGATTGAGCTGAAATCCTCATTACAGATTAATGAGGTTTTTGGCTTCTAACCCACTCAGGAAGGTAGATCCTCATTTCTCATTATGATCTGACTTTTACTCCCCCCACCCCCTCCATTTAAAAAAAAGAGAGGATAACCCAATACTTAAGAAAGGTCTTCACCTTTTGGGGCTTTTGTTTCCTGACAAAAAGGGTTAGTCTTCACCTGAAATGCTCAGGAAGACATTTTCAGCTCATACTGCTCCTTCACCGACCCATTTTCCCAGCATGGCCCGGTTCTGGTACAGACCTTCACAGTGATGCAAAAATCATCATTTGTCAACTGTTTGAAACATTTATCTCAAATTCAAAAAGTACATTTACATCACAGGTATTACATACATGACGGAATTTTGGGATGAGCAGAAAAACTCTTGAAAACTGTCCAAACACCCATCCAAGTCTGCTACGTTTGGATTTTATCTGGTGCTTTTAAAACAGTTCAGGAGCCTAAACGCTGCTTCAAAAAAAAAAATGTTTTACCAGCTGAACTTTTACCACTCAGGGACTTGGATTTAGTGATGATGGATGGCGTCCTTTTCAAAGCATGGAAGTGACAGCCGTTGTAAGCATGATCATAAAGGAGTCGTGAATAATTGCAGTTTGTGTCTGGCAGGAATTTTATCACACCAAGTTTTTTACATATTTGAATCGAGCTGTAAAAAAGAAAAAAGCCTGGAGCAACATCCGTGAGGTTCACTTCAACATTTTTGCACCAAACCTCTTCCAACTGTGGGTGACAGACATGTGCTAGTAAACAGTAGGAAGAAGCCCCTCCCTGCTGCTCCCTGCTTGTCCAGTGCTGGTCTGGTGTGAACACCACGGACTGAACGGGCTTTCATGAAACCCCGTAGCGCTTTCCTGAATGTGCAACACAGCTGGATTAGAGTCTGTTCTTGTGAAGCACAGACACCCTTGCACCTCCCTTACCTTTATATTTTAACTGAAGCTCCGCCCACTCTCGTGGTCCCACCTATTCCTATCTGAACCTGCCCACAACTGAATAGAAGTTTTATACAGCACCGGTAGTTCTCTAATGGTACTGGTTCCAACTTGGCACACAGTTTTGGTACCCATCCCTGAAAACCATAGAGTGTGTTTTTACTTAAACAGGTCCATCCCCATTCACTCTAATGGAAACTTTACAACAGAAATGACCACTGTTCTTTCAAAACTTTAAGCTTTCAAAACCTTAAATTTGAGGTAACTCTTAAATATTAGTGTTTTTATAGCTGTGAAAAGTTCTACCTCTGGAACAGCCTTTAACAGTCAGGTGTGTTTGCCCCCCAGTAAAGGTTCGGGCTGAACAATTATTGACAATTAAATACCAGCTGAAGAAAGTGACAGTAGGTTGATGAAAAACCTCAAAACTCGTGCAATCCACTCAATAAAACAAGACAAGTCAATAAAGACAACAAGACTAGAGGTTTCTTTGAATTCAATTAATTATTTAAACATGTCCAGACTTGGTTTTCTAAGAAGTCTGTACTTTTCAACTAACATTGGGATATTCCTGATTCAAATATGCACTTTGACCTTTTTAACAATCACCACACAATGTGAATTTTATCTGTGAAGCATAAACATGCTATGAAAAACACTGGTTTACATAAAAAATCCAGAGGGACAGAACTTCCTTTGAACTAAATCTTTCTTTTGGAGTTCACAGGAAGATGATGCAAATCTGCATCAACAGTTGATTTGTTTTTTTTAATCTGATTTCCCAGAAAAAACTGGCAGAGAGCGAAACAATAAGAAGTCACACATTGTCACGTTGGCTCTCTGTGCCGCCAAGGGAAAACCGTTGGCTCCCATTTTAGCTCGTCTGATATTCAGTAAAAGCTCATTTATGTTAAAAAGGCGGTTACCATTATGCAGACACAGAAAACAGGTCAGTGGTTTCTGTACAGTGCTTAAAACAGACAGAGCCCCCGGAAGAAGAAAAAATCCTGCGACATCGTTTAACAAAGTCTGGGACAAAAGCTTCGGTTCCAGCTCGTTGAGTAAAGCCGCACACAGAAAGGCAGATCACGGCGGCACACCAACACCAGCCCATAATGAGAGGCAGGGAAAGTAGTGATGGTCTGAGCCTGACCCCCCCACTGGGACAACGAAACAAGGGACAACATCGCCCATCAGAATATGGCCGTAAAAAGGTTGTAAGGCTTTCAGGGAGCGAGTAAAAATACTCTGTTCACAGACACAAAGAGCCGGCTGCATGATGGTCCACCAACACACGGCAAAAACACGTGTGCTGTGTGCTGCTGACATGTTTTTTTTACTGTTTATACAAATTTCATATCGGGTCCTCAATTAGATTGTACATTTCTAAACGTAAATAACAAACAATATGCAGGAGCGTAGGGACAAAAGATCAATCAACTGTCACCTTAAAATAATCAGTCTTATCTGTGATGCTCATTTTTACTTTGCCAGGATGCCTTCAGGCGGTTCAATCCGACTGTTCATGGATTCTCTCATTGGGTTTTAAAGATCTTTGGTGAAGAGAACAACACACACTGCAGGCCACAGCACATGGGCACATCCACAATGTGTAAGTCTTTTGCATTTTAACGAGGCAGCAATTCAACAGCTCTCAAAAATAAGCACAGCTAACAGACGTCTCAAGTCATTCCAAAGGATATTTTCTAAATCTAAGAAATGTGGGACCACTGAGGCCAGTCCATTGAGACACAACCGTTAGTCTGATGGAAGGACTGGTGGAACTTCACTGATTAGTCCACCGTTCTCAGAATAAAGGCTAATTGTAGACTGGAGAGAACTCAAGCACCACGTGCCATTCATCGGTGGCTCATCCGCTGCCAGCGCTCAGACATCAGACTCCAGCCCCTCATGCATCGTGACAGACGTGACTGCCTGAGTGAGTCTTCTTTAAGAGCCCAAGGCCGAACTCCTACATTTTCTCCTGAACATTCAACTATTTTCTTTCTGTGGAAAACTGGATTGGTGTGTCCGGGCATTTGCTCTGATTGCTTATAATGACCTCAATAAGTCTCTCTTTACTAATGTGATAATGGACGCGTGTTTCTCTGTCCAATGACTCACTCTAATCAAGCCAAGAGCGAGGACCCCTCATTTGGACTGCAGGTGAGTTTCTGTTTCCAGCTCCAACAGCAGATAATGGTCCCTGTATGAGGCACTAATGAACAGAGAGTCTGTTTAAGTGTGTGCTGCAGGGCCTTAATATGCTTCTGTCAGACGTACAGAGATAAATCATTAGTTCTGTGTCTGTGTCATTTACTCCAGAAGAAGAATGAGCGCTGCTGTTTTTCTCTTTGAAAGTGTCATGTCTGTGCAGCCGCTGCTCTGCCTCCAGAATTCATTAACGCTCAATAATTGGATAAGAAGGTCTAATTCAGCCATAAATCATCTGCTCCCAGACGATGTCCAGCTCCTTTTTATTTGACTTTGTCTTGTTCTGCGGTGCCACTGCTTCCATCTCCTCTTTTGCCTCTGTCAAACTTTTTAATGTATGGATCTGCGAGATTAACCCAAAATGTGACCGGAGGGAGGTTGGCGCCTCTTAAATGTCACATTGCTGAGAAGTAAGCAGATACGGGAGAAAAAATACATTCTGTTGGAACACTAACCCATCCATCCATCTATCTAACTATATGTAGATTTATCGGTAGAATTTATTTACCGTAAAGTCTGAGGTTTGGTTTCTTCTTTCTGTAAAAAACTTGATTCTGTAATAATTTATGATTTTTCCAATTCTGAATTTAGCGGCAGGTAAGATAAAGGGTTTCCTCTAAGGTGACAACACAATGACCGTCCTTAACACCCATCAGCCCAAAGCGGCATGGCTCTAAAGGGTGGAGAACCAACTGAGGGTTTGCGAATCCAAGACAAGCTGCAGACCCCACAGATGGTTCTAGACTGAAGGTCTGGAACTCAAAGAACGACTTTAAAGAGTCTCTGAAGGGACCCCTTTCTCCTTTCCTGAAGTTTTCCAAGTAAGTCATGGTTGCAAATACTAAGTCATTTGATTTGGAGTATCTGCTGACGCTGAATCCCAATCTGATACTTTTGGAATACGGTTAAAAAATGAATACATTAAATAAACAGGTCCCAGGGTTTCCCATGTATTTTATTTTATTCACTTACTTTTATCATTTCACACTTTAACAGAGCAATTCTGTGAAGAAGCTTTAACAATGAATTAATAAAAGTGCAACTATCAACTACATAAAATTATAACTAGTAACAAGAGGTGATACATGTCATGATAAATACAAAGTTTGGTGACTGCAGCTTTAGGATCTTCAGAACTATTTAGTATTTTTGATCAGATGTGATTCAAATCTTTATTAAGAATTATTAAAATAAAAATAAAAAAGACTTTTTCCCCCCAAAATCATTGTTGTAGCATGAATATGATGACTATTCATGACAGTGGAAGTATTTATCAGTGTTTGTTGTTTTGAGACATTGTTTATTTTTGACCATTTTTTCTGGACGAAGCTTGCTCTTTGTGGACGGTCCCTTGCCTGCTGACTCACCGCGTCTCTCCATTTGATTCTCAGTAAAGAGAATTTAAAAAAAGTTTTTTATATTTGAGTTAAGACAGACCGATAGAGGCCCCTGTTGCCATCAGTTTAAGCCTTTTTTAAAAGAGTTAATGAGCTGGAAAGTCGTAATCTGTGAATATCTCGCTAACTTTACCGAGTTGTTTTTGTGCGCCTCGTGATCAGACTAGTGCTGTAGTCTGCTGTGCTTTATGGGAATAAGCTGTGGTGATCTGTTCACGATTAGCAGACTTCTAGAAGAGAATATATCTGTAATAATAAGCTTGAAATATTTAGCGCTGATCAAAAATAATAATGAAAGAAATATTCAGTTCAGGTGATCGGGATGCGACATCCAGTTCCGATCAAGCATGAAGCTTTGTTCACATAATCTGATTGGTGTATCCCTGGAAGCAATCCCCACATCTATTGAAGAAGCTCTACAGTAGAAGATCCTGCTGGAAGTTCTGCTGAAGTCGAACACAAGCAGATGTTTCAGCCGGGTGAGTCCAGATGTGCCCCACAGCTCTCCTCTAATAAGACAGAGTGTAAATATGTGTTAGTTTCCTTAATAAAACACAAGGAAACTCTCAGAGAAACACTGTGTGATGTGAAATCATAAAAGCTCAAATCAGTCTTTCCCCTCAGGTTTAAATCAGTTTCTTTATTTCACATCCAGCTGAAGATGCTCCCTGGGGTTTTTTCTTCTTTATTATCTCTTCAATCAAGCCAAAAGAAGCCTTTCGCTCCCTTAAGAGACACAAGGTGGAAAGAATTGGTGGCAGCATGGAAACTTTCCAACACTTTCTCTGTAACACTCAGCTCTCCACAGTAAACAACGATAAGAGGAAGCAGCACTTTAAGAGGAAGCTCCCAGCGGACTTCCCATGGCCAGCCCTCCTTTGAAAAGAGCTTCCAAACCTCAGAGGAACCCACCGGCTATATAAGCAAATAAATGCCATTTCTCTTTCGTTCCCTTTTCTTTCTTTACTCCCCACTGCTCCAGATCATAAAGTAAGTGTGATGTACATCTTCACATCTCCTCAAATCCCTTGTTACCGCTCTATTTTATGTTTCATAATATGTATTTTGGTGGTGTCAAGTTTATCCAATAAATGATTCCTCTTTGTATTGCTGTCCTAACTTCATATGAAGCAGACATTTCTACAGCCTGTGGAAAAATGCGTTCACATACATTTTAGCTTGTGTGTTTTAGTTGCGTTGTGTTGGTGGGACTCATTGTGATGCAGGCTGTAATTGTAAACGCTCTGTGATGGAAAGATGAAGGTTTTTGGATTATGATTCAAAAATCTATTTTTAAATGTAAATTCAAATTTATATTTTTCATTGATATGAGCCATTTGAGGGGTAATGTCCAAGTGCGTCTGCTGTGCTGCTTAGAATAAACTTGGCTTTCATGGATTTACAAAGAAGCTAAAGTGCTTTTTCTTACCAAAATCAGCAGCGGATGCAGTTTTTTTTTTTTTTTTTTTTTTGCTGAAACACAGGCTTGGCTTAATTATTTTTTTATTCGTGGAGTTTCTTTGTGAACACATTTTGGTATAAAGTTGCATTTGATGCCAAACTGCTTTGTCGATGAGTTATTTCTTTTTAGATACTCAGCAGAATCTAAAACTGTTTGTGATTGGAAAACCATAAGAAACATGAACTCTCAGGTTTCTAAAGTGTATCAGCTTTTCAAATCCATCCATCCATCATCTAAACCTGGTGAGTAAAGATCATGGGGTTGCTGGAATCCACTATGGTTGGGCAATGGCAGGGTCTGTCAAAGAGCTACACAATTACACACACACACACAAACACACACAAATTTACAGCCAATTATCAACTGTATATGAGAACTGCACTAATTGACCCCTCACCCCTGGTGTTCCAAGCAGAAGGTACCTTCAAACAGAAAGTTCCATAGACGTCTATGAAGAAGTTAACAGCTGTTAGTCATTCCATTGGTCAAAAGAACCACTTTGGCCCTAAAACCTTTTTTTAACATCTTCTTAAATTGTTTCATGATTTTTATTTTCTTTATTATCAAGTTATAATAATAATAAACTTGATTTGTATAGCACCTTTCCAGATAAAAATCACAAAGTGCTTCACAGTACAACAAGATAAAACAACAGTAAAACACAGTAAAAACACATGTTAAAAAGAAATTAAGAAAAAGCTATTTTAAAAAGATATGTTTTTAGCTGCTTTTTAAAAGAAAACACTGAGTCCACAGATCTGAGGCTGAGAGGAAGATAGTTCTGACCAATCAGATGCCTCGAGAAGAGGTAAGTGGGGCTTCCTGGCCCCATATCCAACATTCAAAGCGCTTGATTGACAGATTCTCCAGAACCAGCTTTCAAGTGGTAGGGGTGTGGCCTTCCAACAAGCTCACTCCGGATTGGTGAGAGTGGTTGGCTTCAGACCTATTTGGATCAATCCCTGCTTACTGACAAAGTCTGGCTCCTACATGGAGTCCATATCGGAAAAATATGGCGACTTAATTGACTTCATTTGGTTGGAGCTGGAAGTGAACCATTTATTTACGAGTGACATCACGTTCACTCGCTCCAGTTCTTTGATGCAGACACTGCTAGAATTCTAGCAGTGGTCCTGAAAAGCAGTTCAACTACTGAGACGTCTGATGTCAGAAATTTCAAGAATGTTTAGCAAAAACAGATTAGCTGTGACAAAACCAAAGGGAACCCAGATGATCTCAAATGTTCTCGTTTGTTAGGATTTTTCTCTCTGACATCTTTTTGTTTTAGTGGAATTTTAAACCAAAACACCAGGAGCTTTTTTTTTGTTTCACTGACATTTTCTGCTTTCAGACATATCTTTAACATTTCCTAAAAACGTCAGGAATTTTCAGAATAAAACATTCATTAATAACTTTTACAGCGTGGTCTTTTCCAACTTTCAGGAACTTGACATTAGTGACAGATTGATCAATTTATTTATTACAAAGGGGTTCACTTGTATTATTTTGCTTCTTTGCTTTAGAAAAATGTTGAAAAAAGACTTCGTCCTTGCAGCTCCACTGCCCCCAAAAAGAGCGGCTGCTTTATCAATTTCAGCAGAATTGATCAAGAGAGGAGCGGCAGCCCCTCAGGAGGATGGCGGCGCACTGATGAGATCTTCCTCAGGGGAAATCACCCCCAAACTTTGAAAAGCAGCAGCAGAAGAAGCTCTGGTCTGTCATTCCTGCGGTTCAGAGTTGCTGCAGTCGCGATAAATTAATTGGAGCTCGCAGATTAAAACTGGCTCCAAATACCGAAGCTGCAGAAGTGATTTAGGTCCACAAGGTCCGGTTCAGAAAAACCCTGTGGCTTTCAGGAACTGTGGGACAATAGAGTCTCTGCCCACATGGAATTTGCTTCTGTAATCCATCCCTTTAAAAAGGTGTCAGAACCATCAATTTACTCTGAATGTTTATTCTAGATTGAAGAACTTTTTTTCTCTCATCTGAAAAAACAGATTTTCATTTTTGATCGGATGATTTTTCTTTGAGCAAACCAGTCAGCTGAGCTGGAAATCTGGTTGGTGACCAAACCAAGAGCTGAAGACCATAAACCATCCAAGTGTTGATTAAATGCATTTATCTCCAGCTCCTGTTGGGGTTAGCAGCCTGTCTCCTTAAAAAAAAAAGTATTCTTTCCAAGTTTTCTTGACAATTGTTACCGTTCCATGAGGTTTTTGGTCATGGAAGGTTTCAGAATCACACTGTTGGTTTCTCAGATCCCAAACTGACCCCTTTCTCTTCATAATGCAGCACAATTTGTGTTTCCACTGCTAAACAACTATTATAGTAGTATGTTTAGGGGATGTCATCTGGACTTTCAAGTTAGAAGACGTTTCACCTCTTATCCAAGAGGCTTTGTCAAATCTGAAATAGCTGGTAAAAGAGCTGGTTTATATGCGCTCATGGGGGAGGAGCCAATACTCTGTTCACAGACACAAAGAGCCGGCTGCATGATGGTCCACAAACACACGGCAAAAACACGTGTGCTGTGTGCTGCTGACCTGTTTTTTTTACTGTTTATACAAATTTCATATCGGTCCTCAATTAGATTGTACATTTCTAGCGTGTATGCAAAAGCAATATGCAGAACTTGAGGACAAAAGATCAATCAACTGTCACCTTAAAATAATCAGTCTTATCTGTGATGCTCATTTTTACTTTGCCAGGATGCCTTCAGGCGGTTCAATCCGACTGTTCATGGATTCTCTCATTGGGTTTTAAAGATCTTTGGTGAAGAGAACAACACACACTGCAGGCCACAGCACATGGGCACATCCACAATGTTCAACAGCTCTCAAAAATAAGCACAGCTAACAGACGTCTCAAGTCATTCCAAAGGATATTTTCTAAATCTAAGAAATGTGGGACCACTGAGGCCAGTCCATTGAGACACAACCGTTAGTCTGATGGAAGGACTGGTGGAACTTCACTGATTAGTCCACCGTTCTCAGAATAAAGGCTAATTGTAGACTGGAGAGAACTCAAGCACCACGTGGCATTCATTGGTGGCTCATCCGCTGCCAGCGCTCAGACATCAGACTCCAGCCCCTCATGCATCGTGACAGACGTGACTGCCTGAGTGAGTCTTCTTTAAGAGCCCAAGGCCGAACTCCTACATTTTCTCCTGAACATTCAACTATTTTCTTTCTGTGGAAAACTGGATTGGTTTGTCCGGGCATTTGCTCTGATTGCTTATAATGACCTCAATAAGTCTCTCTTTACTAATGTGATAATGGACGCGTGTTTCTCTGTCCAATGACTCACTCTAATCAAGCCAAGAGCGAGGACCCCTCATTTGGACTGCAGGTGAGTTTCTGTTTCCAGCTCCAACAGCAGATAATGGTCCCTGTATGAGGCACTAATGAACAGAGAGTCTGTTTAAGTGTGTGCTGCAGGGCGCAATATGCTTCTGTCAGGCGATACAGAGATAAATCATTAGTTCTATTAATGTGTGTCATTCTCAGAAGAATAGCGCTGCTGTTTTCTCTTTGAGATGTCATGTCTGTGCAGCCGCTGTCTGCACTCAGAATTCGTGCGCTCAATAAGGTGGATAGAAGATCTAATTCAGCCATAAATCATCTGCATGAAGAAGCTATGAGAAGAATCGTCTGACCTGACCCTCCAGAATAAACTCAGCGCTGTGCAAAGGTAAAGAACTCACTGTTCCATCTGACTGTTCATGAACTTTAACGATAAAAATCCAAATTTAGAACTTTTCTTCAAGTAAATGTTTAGTGTGGAATTTCTCGTTAAAAAGATTTCATTTCCTTTTCTCTGTGAGTCTGGTCTCTTGAAAAGCCTGGCGGGCAGATTCAATTTTTTATTAGTGACGGCTTATTTTGTGTGCGCTTGGATTAGAGATGGAAACAGGCGCTTTTTGTGCAGCCAGGGACGTTTTCTGCTTCATTAATGAGCACCGACAGCATTAAGCCAACCAATTACTAAGCAGCTTGTCTTTGTGAGGTACTTGGAAATGACTTTACAATTCTAATGGAATTTTAATGCATTTTATGCCAAGAATTCTAATTTGGAGGCAACAGTTTTTGAACTTTCAGGTCTGGTGCTCCATTTCTCTTCGTAGTCGGCGTTCAGCAGGGTCTCTGACCTTGAGCGCCGCCAACAAAAACAGCCTTTGAAACTAAAAATGGAAAGATCACAGAGTCTCAGCGTCACTTTCTCTCCGCATGCCCCTCTGCCTCTCTTTACGCCCCCTACCGCCGCCGCCGCCGCCGCCGCACTCAGCTCTCATCTGCTCTGCTGTCAATCAGCCGCTTGCAGAGGCCGCCGCCTTCAGCCGCTTGCAGAGATGAGCTGCTCACATCCTGCTGAAGTTTCACGTGTTTCAGTGGAAATACTGAGATAAAACCAGAAAAGCAGGTTTTAAAGATCAACATACCCCCCCAGAAAAGCAGGCTTCTGCTTGTTATGATGGACAAAATAAAAAAGAGAAACAGCGCGTGTTCAGCACACTGGAGCATGTGTCCACAGTGGGAAGATTCTTGGTGTGAAATGTTAAAGCGGTATGAATCCGCTGAATCTGGCTCCAGGCTTTTTCTTTCACACCTCTATTCTGATCCATGAAAGACTTGGTGTCAAAGAAATCCAGCCGGGTACAAACAGCAATTATTTATTCCTCCTTCATGATCGTTTTTCGTTGCGTTTCACACTTCTGTCATTAAAAAAAGGGACGCCATCTTTAAGTCATTGCCAAATGGGAAACCCTAACAGTTCAAAGTTCAAACTGGTTGAACTTTCAGCGTGCGTTCAATGGCTACGCGTGCGTAGAGCCAGAAAATGTATTAAAAAATTGTGTGGTGATGCGTGAACACGAGCCTTTTGAAGGCGGAAGCCCAGAATTGCACATCTATATGCATTTACATTGGAAGTGGTGGCCTAAATGCGTATTTTTGAGGGTGGTGTGAATGCACCATCAGAGAGGAGGACCACAAACCTGAACAGCATTTTATTTTGGGTGCCACAAACACATTATAGTCTCAACTTAATTTAGAGTATCTAAAATACTATTAAAATCTGCATAAATGAAAGCAAAAATACAAAGAAGTTTGTTAGGCCATCAGCACCTCCCTGCCATAGTCTTCTGTCCTTTCATGTCCCTCCAGGTCTGCTTGACGTCGGCCTCCAACCTCCTTCTCCTTGTGTTCTTTGGTCTGCCTCGTTTTCTCTTCACCTGGGGATTCCAGGCTTGATGGGGGATCCTGGATTCCTCTGGGTGTGGCCGATCCATCCCCATCTTCTCCCTGATCTTCAGGATGATGCTCTTCCTGGGCTGAATATGGAGTCCTGTTAGGTTGAGTGGAAGGATCCCAAAGCAGAGACTGAAGCCGAGGGCAGGTTGACTGTTTAATGGGACAGGTTACTGAATTCACTGAGTTAGACTGACATACAGGACAGGTACTAGGAGCTCCTGAATGTAATCATCTGGCAGAGAGAAACAGAAAGATGGAAGGCTTTCAAAGACAGTGATGAGATGAGGGATGGGTGTGTAGTGTAGAGGGAAAAGGTCAGCCACGCCCCCCTACTCCAACCTGATCATAACAGACCCACCGGGACAGTGGGCAAGGTCGTCATTTTAATTTCATTTTCTATAAATTTTTTTTAATTTAAAATGATTTTTGACCATCGCTCCCTCTATTCTTCTTTCATCAAAAAAGAACATTAAGTTTTCTTTGTTGTTTGCTTTCTCAGTTCTGTCATTTCTGTTTTTGTTTGTAAAATGAATCCAAAATAAAAAAAAAAAAGATAAACAAATGAACAGCTGTTAGCATGACGCTAACGCGTAAGTAGCATTCTAACATTTTGGATTACGATGTGTTAATACAGAACAAGTGCTAAGACATCCTCCGTTTGTCAGTGCAATTTCATTTCTTTACTTTTTAAATTATAGTTTTAGTCATTTAAAAAAAAAAAAAAACTTTTTTCTAGATAAGTCGTCATTTCATCAACGTTTGCTAAAGCAGACTAACCATGTAAACACAGGAATTATCACTTCGTTCTCCTTCATAATTAACATTTTCTGACCTTCATTTACCAAATTTCAGGTTTTCTGACCCATCCTGATCCTAAATTCAAATAAACTTTGACAAATATGTAAAACTCTATTTGACAATCATTTTATTGCTGAAAAAATGCAACAGACTGGTTGAGGGCGTTCCCCGCCCGCCTTCGCCCAACAGTAGCTGGGATAGGCTCCAGCAACCTTGTGACCTTGAAACCTTGAGATGGGTGGATGGAAATTGCTTTAAAATAATAAATCCAGACGGTTCTGGAGTGCTGAAAGTGGACCACAGGAACCCAGAACTCAAAGATGCTCATCATTGTTTTCAGTTTTTTAGAAAGTGATGGAAATAGTCGTTGATTAAAAGTACTAAAAAACAAAGTCTGGCGTCCCAGAATGCTCTTGTGCCCTTCAGTCACAGCCGTGGGTCACGTGAATCAACGCTGTCAAGAACAGTCTTTCGTTTATTCATCCACTCACTCTGAAGTCAGGTTTTGTCTTTTTGACAAGCTAAAAACACAAATGTTTATTTATCTTTGCAGATGCTTTTAGCTGCTTTTATGGTTGAACTTTGACAAATAAACTTTATTTGTAAATGTTCTCTAATCCTCAGAGTTCAAGCACGTAAACCAAAAACTAAAAATGGCGGTTCTAAGGGGTTATGGTATTTCTGTCAGCGTCCTGAGTTTAAAGGTTTTAGGGACGCAGAAACAAAAAGTGTTTGAAGCTCAGGTGACAGAAGCAAAGCCAGCAGATTTTCCACAGAGGACTCCATAAAAACCTGTGAGGCACCAGAGGAACGACAGCAGAGTCAGTGCTTGTCGGTATGTCAGGGGAAATCCCATCACTTTCTCTGAACTTGCCCTTCTGCTGCTCCTCTGAAGGGTGAGGGAAACCAATGGATGGAAGCTGAAACATGACAGAGGCTGACAGAGGAGGAAAAAGACAGGAGGTGGATGGCAGAACGTGCTGCAGGAGAACACGGAGGAGGGTTTTTGGGGAGCCTCTGTGAGCAGCAGACAGGGTCAAACCTCAGCGGGGTTCGTACGTTTTCTCAGGCTGACTCTGCACACTTCACTTTTCATCGATTCACATTCAGCGGGAAACACAGTGAAGACCGGAGGGGTTTAGCATTTATGCTGGAATGGAAACCTCTTAGTAAAGTGTGGTGTAACAGCCAGAGATGCTGCTGAGTTGACATTTCCGTGTGACTTCTACTTCATCAAACGCGTCACATAAAAAAAAAAAAAAAAAAAAACGTGTCGCATCTTCGGATCCAGCTGCCGTTTGCTCCCTGAGGATTCTGCTGGGCGGCTTTAATGGTTCAGAGCTCTGCACTGGTTTCAAGTCAGCTCTGGGAGGTAATGTGGACTGCACTCATCAGCTCTTCTTTAGCCAGCTGGTCCCTCAAAGGTCAATAACAGGTCCAGATGGAGCAGCAGAGAGCTTTGCAGCAGGTCTTTGCTGGGAAGAACAATCTCACCTGAGAACCACTTCAACCAGGTGAACCAAATGAACAGGGACTCAGGAGAGCTTCTCCAGTTGGTTGTCTGTCTTTGTCTTGATGATGATTAAATTGATGTTTTGAAAAGTCTTCCTCTTCTGAAAACGCCTCTTCCATCGCTCCCGGCGCACGTCTTGGTGTCGGGAATCACGAAAACTGCTTAAACAGTCAAAGGTAGTCCAAGGAATGTGTGTTGTTTCTGATTAGCCATCAATTCCTGGTATCATCTCTGACAAATGAGAAATCCAAAAGGTTTTTCTAATCCAGAATAAATCAACACAAAGAGCCAATCGGGTTTCTCCAACCAATCCTCAGTGCTTTGATACAGTTTCAATTATGCAGATTCAAAGGGATATTGGTGATTAGTATTGATCATGAAAGTCAATGAACTCCACTGGCAATTAGACACGATTGTGGGGAAAGGAAACTCTCTTTAGGGCATTAAACAGTGAGTGTTGTTTTTCCAATCAGGACCTCTGCATTAGGTCATCGTCACCTTGTGACCTGAACATGTTTCCTGTATGATGCAGGATGTGAAGCTCTCCGTGTTTGGGTTCAGTGGCCTCTCTCTTTCTATTAACCTGTCGATTCTGCCACTCCCATGAGCCGTGGACACGCCGCTACAGACAGCTCTGCAGCTGAAGCGGCGCAGCCTGCATGTGAGTCAACTCCTGCTCAGTAACGAAGATCAAATCAACTCCATTTCCTTGTGTTGAAAAGGCAAAGAGCTCTTGTCGTGATTACTCTGAGATAAGAGGATTCTGAATAAATCTGTAGAGGAGCGCTTCATTACTGCAACAATGACAGGACGAACACAAAAGCCACATCAGCAGGACAGCAAGAAGAGACTCAAAAGAAGCCGGTTCCTGACCA
Source organism: Oryzias sinensis (assembly GCA_037389245.1). Taxonomy (NCBI): domain Eukaryota; kingdom Metazoa; phylum Chordata; class Actinopteri; order Beloniformes; family Adrianichthyidae; genus Oryzias; species Oryzias sinensis. The sequence goes on from CM074488.1 coordinate 307,278, forward strand.
GTCCTCCTGTGGATCCGATTGTTTTTCTGTTATTTCACTTCCAATGAATCAGAGTTAGTGCATCTGTGTGAGCTGAACCCTGTTTCCCTCATAAAAACATCATTTATATGAATAAAGCCAATGAAACTAGTTTTCAACATGAAACAAATGCTCATCCTTTTATTTCCTCCCAGGATTCAGAATTCTTTTTTTTTACTGAATGAACATTACTTGAGTCAAAAATTACATTTTATTTCGACATGAAGAAACTGCTGGACCATCGTGTTGTTTTGGACTCTGACAGAACTCCTGCAGAAATTGTCGTTTCATTTCTGAGCTGTTGTCTTGTCGGACACCGTTGATAAGATTGTTCCTCTCCGGTTTCCCCGCATTTGTGGGGCTTGTGTGGCGGCTTTTGCTGCTTTGTGCTATATTTACATCAACAATATTCTCCCCATGGAATCCTGAAAACCACACTGATCTGCAACAGACTTATCCCTTGTGCTATCATGGGGTCAAGATGAGCCAACCCTTGCATTGAGGTGTTCTCCCTACCATGACAAAGGTGGATAAAGGTGGAAAGATTTCATGTAATCCATGGACACCAGTGAAGATCACAAATCATTGAAGAAAAAAGGTTCAGAGCACTGTCTAGTGGGTCTAGATGACCCAACTCAATGTTAAAGTGCCTAGGATAGCACAAGGGTTACAAAAGCCAAACAACAGGTGGAACTGATTAATATTTTTATAATAACCCATCTTGTAAATGAGTGGTCTCCAACCACCAGGCCGTAGACCGATACAGATTTGTAGAACTTTTGGTTCCAGAAGAAAAAAAACATGACCTCCATTTTTTTCTGTTTTATTTCTAATGTGATCCTGAAGGAAGTTTAATTTAGGAAAAGGACTCGATTCTCTCCACCACATCCGACTCACTCTTAAGTCGCCGGATCATGTATCAAAAGTCCATAAGGGGGTTGCGCAGACTGCAATGCTGAAACCCCCAAAGTTGTAATGTTGACAAAATTCAATTTATTCAATTTTATTTGTATAGCCCAAAATCCCAACAACAATCATCTCAACGGGCTTTGTACCCGTGACTGTAAACATGAAATCAAAAGGATCATCAAATCAAATCAAACTTTATATTTACAAAGCACTTTGCATATAAAAGCATAACACAAAGTGCTTATGCTTTGATTTTATTGCTATTTTTATTTGATTTAATTGTTATTTTATTGCTTGCTTTCTTTGCACTGTCATACTAGTGAGAAACAACATCTCATCTCTCTTGGGTATTTCTCTGCAAATATTTTCTGTGAAATGACAATAAACCAATCTTGAATCTTGAAACTTAGCCAATACCTGTGATCAATACATAGAAATTAATAGAAAAATACTAAACTGAACTAACTAAACAAACTAAACTAAACTGGACATCCCTGCCCTTAGACCCCCCTTCGTGGTAAAGAAAAACTCCTAAAAAAAAACGGATTACGGAAAAAACGAAGAAACCTCAGGGGTGTCCACATGAAGGAGGGATCCTCCCCCAGGACGGACAGGCGATTTACCAGAACTCTTAGAGAAGAATTAACTTATCTAACCCTACAACTACATATATAAAGTCCAGCAGACGAGCTTCATCCAGATGGAGTTGTGGAACGGCTGGGGGCGCCAGACAAGCTGGAGACAGGATCCACAACCAGGTGTAGGAGCAGAGAGGAGGTACACGGTCAGGTACTGGAGGACAGGTACAGAGACGAGCCAACTGGAATCTGGAATCACTCCCCAGGAGGGGAGAGGGAAAGAGGAACAGTACATGAATCACACTGCACCAAACAGAGGCATGGAGAACTAAATGATGAATAAATGATCAAAAATAGAGGAGAGAAGGAGAGTAGAAGTAGATGAGAAAAGAGGACAGAACCCCAGAGCACCATAGTTACCCCCAGCTTCAAACTTCTAGCAGCCTACTAACAACTTTATTGTTATTGTTAAGTTTAATCAGTTTAAACACATTAACAGTAAGTTAAATCATCTCTGAATACTAACTAGTCTGATAATAATCCTGTCCAAAGAGGATTGTTTTCAGTCTAACTTTGAATGTCGGCCTCTCTTCCATTATTCCATAAGACAAACATATTTGGAGAGTTTCTTTTAAAGATCCACCAAGGAACGAGAAGAAGAGCCTTTCTATATAGAATAAAAGAAATCTGCATTTAACAGACAAAAACCTGGAGTCTTCACTCCAAATCTGGATTTGTTGTGACATTTGTTCCCGCAGACCATAATAATAATAATGTAGATCATTAAGCAACCATCTCTCTAATGTTACAAGGATGCTGCTAATAAAGTTACTGAATGGTGGAATCACGTTTAGTATTATATTTAGAAAATACCAGGCATTTTTTTATTTACTGTATCATCTTAAAAGTGGGAGGAGGTCGAAGTTCCCATTTGATTTTCACGCTTCCACTTAGAAACTTATGAGTTAGAGGAAAATCTATGTTAAAAGGTTCTTACAGGAAATCTAGAGACCAAATAATGTTTAAAGCAGCTGCAGATATTTGAGAGAAGATGAAGATAAATTAAATGAACTCCAATATTTTCAGTTGTAAATAGCTTTTGCATTGAGTGTATAAATGTAAATATGCTGGAAAAAATGTAAACAGGATTTCCTCTTTCGCTGCTACGCTTGTTAACCGAATCTTTGGAATCTTTTCTCAGCAACAAGGAACTTGGTTTTACAAATAGGTAAACACCTTAAGGTGATAAAAATGACAGGGAAAGCAGTGTTAGCTCTACAGAACAGATTCTGCTTTTTCCACAGCAGTAATTAGAGCTGTTAGCAGAACCCAAACAGATCCTCTCTGGAGGGTCAAGACTGTTATTACCTGTGCAGGAAGGACCGCCCTCTCCAAACTTTGGTAATTGGCAGCTTGTTGGCTTCTTCCATTATTCTGCCTCAGCAGGACTTGAGGTGGTCAGGAAGTCTTTGCATCGTGAAAATGAATCACAGCAACAGCTGGTAAACATTCTGTCTGCAAAATGACCTTAAATGATGTCATTACTGATGGTCGGTTTGGCAAAAGCCTCAACTTCAACCCTGGAAAACCCACTGGGTCACATTGGGCCAAGATTTTTTAATAGCCTTTTTATTTCTCATTTTTATGATTTTTTAATTGCTGCTACAGAAAATAAATACAAAAATAAAAAGTCAAATCACCTTTAAAGAGATTGAACTTGTTCTTTGGTTCTTCTGGGTTTGGGCTCTTGTGAGCTTAGAGGACCGAACAGAACCCACAGAACTCAGCTGTTCTTCATCCAGCTCGCTCTGCAGGCCACAGAGCGCCGTGGCACCAATCCAGAACCAGAATCTCCTTTTCATCAGAAGGACTGTGAGGTTTTCTCCCCAAATGTGACGACCTGCAGGATTTCTTTTTCTTTAAGGTGACAGGAATAAGGAAGAACCTTACAGAAGAGATGAACTTTTACACTTAAACCCAACACAAAACAGAGATGGGTCAAACATTCAGACATAAAGAGTCCTCCTCCCCCCCCTGCAATCGCAGCTATTGGCTGAGATTCAGGATTGGTTTATTGTCATTCCACACATAGTATTTGCAGAGAAATACACAGGGGAGACGGGATGATGTTTCTCGCTACAGTGCAAAGAAAGCAAGCAATAAAATAGCAATCAAATAAAATCAAATAGAGACCAGCATTCAGAGTTGAGTAAACAGTCTTCCGTCATTAAAGTGACTGTGTATTTAGCAGCAGTCTTTTTATGAGGGGGTGTTGGTTGTTAGCGTCTGTATGCATGTATTGTGTCTTTGGGTGCTGTGGGGGTTGTGAGAGCATGTGTGCATGAGGGAGAACAGTCCATGAGACGGGTGCTGGGGGTCCCTAATGATGGAGGCTGCTCTGTGTAGACTCCTCCAGGATCGGGAGAGGGGCACCAATTATCCTCCTCGCAGTCCTGACAATCTAGCTGAACCTTGCAGCTGCCAAACCAGGATGCAAAGCTCTGTGTCAGAATGTTTTCCATGGTGCCCTTGTAGAAGGCGATGAGGCGAGGTGTTGGAATTCCAGCCTTCCTGAGTCTCCGGAGGGAATGGAGACACTTCTGTGCTTTGCTGATGACCGTGGTGGAGTTGGTGGAGGAGGACACGTCATTAGTGAGACATGAGGCTAATTGTGGCGGCTCTACATTTGGGAGCTTTGTAAATTGAACAGACGAGTGTGAGAGGGCTGATGTGACGCCTTCAGCAGGAATGCCGCGGTTTCATGAGCCCTCATACCAACCGGACTCACTAAAACCGTGATCCAGAACCAGAGCTAGCCGGAACCTCCAGAGTGGAAACTTTGAGACAACCATCAGACAACTCTAAGCGGGACTTTGTGGGTTCACAGAACATGAGCTTTTGCTCTGAGTGGATGTGTGGTCTGTGTAGGAGGTGGATCCATGCTTCCACTTCCTTTTCAGCTCTTGTGTCAACTGACGAGACTTTCTACAAGTTTATTTAGGGAGGGGACCCCAAAGCAGCTCTGATGTTCCCGTCTCTGGTAGATGAGCGGCTGCAGGAGCAACTTTGATCACATCTTCTTCTCAGTTTCTGTTGTTTTTTCCACCACTTCAGGCATAAGCAGGCCTTTGCATCAAACGCTGCGGTGTTTATTTTAGACGTCAGAGGACACAGAAAACCAAATCCTTTTGTCCTAGAACAAAAGGATTCTGTTCTGTGTCTTACCTCCGTCCTTCGGTCTGCGGCTGTTTGATGGCGCCTCCTTTCAAAGGACCAGCGTTGTCTTTAAGCACACGTTGACGCTGGAAGGTTTGAGTCACTTCAGACTTTCTCCTAATAAAATCTGTGTTGTTTGGCAGGTGTGAAAGCTTACCTGAACTCAACCTTTATGCATTTGCTCAACAGTTTTTTTGTGTGTTCTTTTTTTGTGCAAGGACATGATCTCTCCATCAGGGTCTAAAAATCAAAAGGTTTGCTAAAACAAAAATCCTCCTTCCTTTACTGTTTCTGGACTAAAACTCTACCAAAACACGTGTTCCTGTGACTTTTGGGTCGGGTACCAACAGTTTTTCTCACATCTGTTAATAAATTTTGGAAGACATGAATCCCACGTTGATGTTGTTTCTTGGTTAAATCCAGACGGTGACCTTTTCAGTTCAGCAGTTTTTGTTGATCTATGCAGAGAATTCATGATGAACGTATAAACTATAAAGACAGAAATCTCATCCCTTTTCTTTGATCATATATTGGGTCCTCTCTGTAATATTTCCCCTCTGGGTGCTGCCCTTGCATGTGAAAGCGCTGCTGCATTGCCGTCCTCACAGGGTCAACGGGGCCATCGGAACCACAAGTAGCTCATTGAATCTCCTGTTTTGACGTCGCTGGATTTTGTTCTTGATCAGTGGAGTTTATTAGCCTCTTGTCTGCTGGCCTGTGTCTTCCAGGCCCCCAGATAAATGGTGCAAAGTAGCCTGGATGCACTGCAGAGCATTCATCCACAGCAGCAGACGCTGTGACCTTTTCTGCAGCTTCTCCTCGCAGAGTTTGGGCCTGGCTCTTTAAGCCGGCTAATGATCCATAGAGGAGCCCTGTGGCTCAACCTCTGTAATTATACACTCTTCTGCTCTTTGAGTGTGAGCTTCTCAAGTTCATGCTATCAGTCTGTGTCAGCCTTTGCGTCCTGCGGTGCACACCTACGTCCCTCCTTGGGTCCTTGAATTCCTCTGTTTGTCTTTTTGTCCCTTTTCTTCCATCTCTCTATCTGTCTCCTTTCTGTTCTCCTCTCAGCCCCTCTGTCTCCTGCAGATTAATTACAGTCTAATTTATGCACAGCTCTCCTCTCAGGGCCCCCTTCTCTGAATCTACCACCCCTACTCCCGCGCTGAATAACTGATCCTCTCAGCACGGGGGGGTCCGCACAGAGCAGGCTCAGCACACTCCAGCGACGACTGTCTGTCAAATTGACTTTTAATGAATTTGTAAAACTATTGTCCTTCTGCCGCCTTCCTTCTATAGAAAAGAAATGAAACAAGTTTTTTCAGATCCATATGAAAAGTCCAACACCTGTAAGGAGAAATGTGCTCTTCAATCATTTAATGAACTGAAATGTTGGAATAATCCTTGAGGATCGGAGTTTGACGGGTGATTCTGTCGGTAATCCATGCGCTACCCCTTGTTTTGTCTACACCTGTTGTTATTTTCAGTCCTGTCTGTGGCTTCATGGTTAAACCTTAAAGCTTAGTGCCAAATGCCCCCTTGGGGGGGATACGGGCTGTCTCAGGGACACGCAGGTGGCCCCCATGACACTTCAAGGTTATTGACCGCTCGGTAAACTTGCAGAGCAAAAATGTTCATGGCCATTTTTTCTACGGGTATGCAAATCGCCCAGGATGTAGTCACGTACACCTGTACTGGGGCTGTATGCGTGCTGCAGGTTTTGGGTTGTTCGGCCCCATCGAGGGTCGTAAACAGGACCAACTTAAGCGGAGCACAGTTGTCTCCTGCAGTTGAGGTTTGTACGACCACCTCAGACGACGTCATAAAAGTTGAACTTACCATTGTCGTGCGTGTTGTTTGTGTATCAGGAAGTATTTGTAAGGCTAATGGATGTTGCACCCATGTACGACGTACAGGTGAGTCGTATGCTGTCCTTACGCCACACTCAGTGAGGTGCGAGTACTGAAGTAAGTTTCCGTAGGTTGTCCACACAAAGCAGTCAAGCTGCAGCAAGGCGCATGCACGTATCACGTGAACAGCACTGATTGGCTGTTTGTGCAGGATCTAAAGGGGGATTGCACATTGGAAAACATGTACTACACACCTGGATCTCACCAAGTTCCCCCTTACCCTACTCACTAATGTGTTGTAGAAGGGTTCACAAGGACTTGTCGCCCGCAGCATGCCTGTAGAAAAAGACGTGCATGAACGGTCACAAAATGATCTACAACCTTTATTGGTCGCTATGCTCTCGCTGACAGAACGTATCCACCCATGTGGGCGGTTGGGACTAAGGCTTAACTTCTTTTCATTCTTTCATTTTCAACCTTCTAATTTAGGATTATATTGTGTTTTTTCATCAAGCTGCATCTTCATCCTGTTACGGATTAGAGTTCAAGAACCCAGATTTGGAGAAAGGCTTGGAGGCAAAAGGACCGGTGCAAGTTTGTTTAATGACAGCAACAAAAATAAAATCAAAAAGGGAAATGTCAATAAATCCAAACTAAGCAGCAGCAGCATGTGCAACATGAATGACAACCACGCAGAACGCTCCAACAACACTGAGAAATGAAGCAAAGTGACTTAAACAGGCAAACAATCAAAATCAACTAACAGGGTGCATCTGTGAACACCTCCAGCAGGAAGCACAGGTGAGTGGGCAGAGCAGCAAGGAGAAGCCACAGCAAAACCAAACCAAAGATCAGGAAGTGAAAAGCAGGAACAGAACCAGCAGAACGTGACACATCCTCCATGATGCCATCATTTCAGCAGGGATCAAGGTGGATGTAGAGCAGCCAGGAGGTTGTAACCAAGACATAGTCAAAGCAAGGAAACAGTGATGATGAACCATCAAGAGTCATTTTCAACATTCTGACTGAGAGTGTTCTCAGATCATAAAATGCAAATAAACTCTCAATGCATGTAAAGAAACTGAGAAAATCTGACAGTCTTGATGAAACGTTCTAGTATTTTGCTTTTCTCTTCAGTCTTGGATGAAACCAATAAAACAGAGTAAACCTTAGTGGTTACCAGTAATCCCATAATAAATGTGGTTCACTTTAACACAGAGATCAAAATCAACATCCATTCTAAAGGATTTCCTTACAGCTGACATCCTTTTCCATGATATTCATTTTGGCTCAGCTGGAACTCATCAGTTCCTCCCTGGTTGATGCACTTTTCCCCAGATGTTTTCTTGAAAGTCACATTTTTCCTCCAACGGGCTGCAAGACTTTCAGATATTGGCAGAATATGGTGTGAGGTCTCAATCAATTCCACCTTAAATAAACTCCTGTTTCAGAATCAGTAACCAGGACTGACGGCACCTTCAAACCTCTGAACCTCTGTCCTCTTCTGCAGTCATTTGTGTTTAATCCTAACAAGCCCCATGACTGTTTGAACGCTTTTCCTTGCTTTGGCGAGGAAAAATGTGTGGCGGTGCAGACTTGTGACTTCCTTCACGCCATTTTTTTCCCTCAGCGGGGGGCCTGGGTGATAATGAGAGAGGAGGGGGTTGGTTATGCTGCCTGCAGTCTTCTGCATGAAATCCACAGGTTGTTTGGTTCCCGTGTTGATGCAGGGTTTCCACACAAACAGAATTATGAAGCACGGGCCCCACAATGTGGTTTGGTTAGCAGAAAACACATTAGGGAATCTGTGTGATCTCTGAACCTTTTTCCAGGATTCTGGACATTTTCAGACTTTTTTAGCGACACATTTTTCTCCTCAGTGGTTTTTAAAATGGACAGATGTTCCTGCAGTTCTGTAATCATCTGCTTCTTCCTCCTGCAGACCGTGACTCGCCTCTAAAAAACAGATGTTTTGGTTTCGTGTCGGTTAGGTCAAACTAGAGGAAACTGATGTTTTAAGTGAGTTTATTTTAAAAGCAAATAAGAATAGAAAAAAACAACAATATGAAAGTAAAAAAAAAAAATTCTAAAGTAAAAATGTGTTAAAGTACATCCTATTAAATTTTAGAAAATTGAATTTAAGTTAGTAAATAAAAAATTAAGAGAGGGAAAAAGGGAAGTGCAAGTCTGCAGTGGCGCGATGTCAATCTTTTTGGATGAGGTGCATGCGTAGAGCCAGATTAGACAGAGCTCCAGAGAGACCGGAAACCTCCTAATCCATCTCAACAATCTAGTCCAAAATCTGGTCAAAAAGCATCAAAACCACGGAGGCAGCCGGTAAGACTCGATCATAGTGCAGGGCGTCGTTATGGTGATCCACTGCGAGCTTCCGCCTCATCTGCCGCGTCAGCGCAAATGTTTGTTTAGACTTTCAATGAATGTCATTTATACGAGCACTGCTATTTATCAAATATATTTATTTATTGCTGTATTTTCAATGAATTCTCGTAATTAGGAAGTTAACTTTTAATAAATTAATTGTATAAGTTGAGTTAATTATGGAGCCATGAATTTAACTGTTGATTAATGTTATATATTTATTGTGGAATTGATCAAATATTATGTCTTGTTCAGGTTTTTCACCATACCTAACCCGCACCCCGTCATTACTGTCTAAACCGCTCAAGAAATTGAATAAACAGAACAAAACGGAGAAGTGCGTCTGGATGGTGTGAATTCCTGCCTGGGAAAACTCCGTGGAAGTGGGACATAATAACTTGACCATGTCGGGTTCCCGTTTCCTTCCTGTCCTCTATCGAATTACATAAATGCCAAAAATTGAAAGGGCGTAAAGACAACTGAGCGGGCGTATTTAGAAACTGAGTGAGTGAACCTTAAAACTGTGATGGCGCAATTCTAACCAAGCGACCCCGTATTTTACAACTGAACGGCTGAAATCCTAACTGAGCAGTGATCCTGCTCGGCCAATTCTCTTTTGCACCCTCACCTGGATTTACGCTCAGTGTTAAGGGGGCATTTTGTCACTTGGGGGCGGTATTCAGGGGTGTGTTTGTCACTTAGAGGCAGGAACCTTTCTGGTTGATCTGATTGGCTGAAATTTGCATGCCAAGCAGCGGGGCGGGACTTTAGTTTTGGGGCTTTAATAGAAAAGGAACGGCAGCTGTAACGTGGATTAAATGCATTAAAACGGTTAAAAAAATGCAGTTAATTTCACATGAGAAAATTTACAGCACAAAAAACCCGCTGCACTTTCTCACCTTAGTTTTGGGTCGTTGGTTAATGTTTTAATCCGCGTTACATCCGCGGTTTTTTTTCTATGATTGCCTCCAACAGGGGGGGGGGGCAAGTTTGACACAAGGAGCCGACATTTCTAACTGTGATAGTCAACCACACCACACACTGACCTGCCAGACAAACACACAATTAAAGCCATGTTATTTCTCATAACCCCCTCCTCTCCTTACAACAGCACTGGATTAAACGGGACCGTTTCAGTTTAGTGTTTTTTCTGTGTTTAACGTAAACACATACCGGTGAAACATACATGCTGGTGTGTGTTTAAAAAAGGCAGCGAGCGCAAAACTGAGTTGGTTGTGATTTATTTTTTCAGTCATTAATCAGCATTTCTAATCCATCAAAGTCCTCATCTTCTGCATCTGAAACAGCTGGACTACATTTCTATCAAACACGCCGGCTTCCCTTTCCTCATCAGAGTCCGTCTCTTTGCTATGCGGCTCCAAAGAACAGTGAAAGCAGACACTGCAGGCCAAGTTTAAGTCCTGCAGTCCCAAAGTGTGGCGTAACTCGCCGGTGCTGCGTCCCGGTAAGGGGGGAGGATGGACAGCTTTTCACCGTCATCTGCTGGAAGTAGCAGCGCTCAGCCTCGAGTCGATCTTCCAACAGGCCTTTCCTTTACCGCGGACACTCAGCAGCTGCTGCGTCTTCTTGTCGGAGTTGGTTTTCCAGCGTCCTCTCTTCCGAACCATGGATTCATTATTTTAAATTCTCTGGCAGCTGAGGTTCGATAAGTTAGAAAGCTCTTCACAGATTCAGACTTCCTGCTTCAATAACTCTTCTGATCAACGTTCAAATGTGTCAGCAAGTATCTCAATCCTTTTGTATTAACACAGAGAGTGAACCACAAATGCATATCTGAAGAAAAAAGATCGTTTTTTGCCTTTTAATCAGAATTGTTCGCTTTAAGCTGTGAATGCAGACATACTGCAGCCGGCTGTCAAGGGACCGTCAACAAAGTGCAACCTCTGTGAACTGTGAAACACCACTGTGTAAAAATCAATAATATTACAAAAAAAAACATAAAATTATTATAAAGAATATTCTTGTTACAATACATATTTTGTAGGAAATTACATCTTGATTTTATCTTGTTGCATATACTTTTACAAATTGTAATAGATATGAATCATGACTAATGTTATCAGTAACTTGACATGACCTTATTGTCATACTAAAATAAAGAATGTCAATAGTTCACTTTGTTTATTTATAGGAATTTTTCATATTTACAAATGGATCAAATTTGGTCATAAATCCTGAATAGCTCTGAAGGTGCCAGAATTTTCTTTTGCATAATCTTTATTTTAGTAGGACAATAAGGTCATGATTAGTCAGTACAGGAGGTTTGGTGACAGAAGCTTTAGTATCTTCAGAGCTATTGAGCATTTATTTTATGATTCATGTCTCTATTACATTTTTAAAACTATAAGCAATAAAATGGAGGTTGACTTTCTAACAAAATTTATTATAATAAATAATAATGTAGCATGACTATGCTGACGAGTCTTCATTACCAGTTCATATAAATATAGACATTTATTCGCTTTTTGAAAGTTCACTGATTTTACAGAATGGTGTTTCACAGAGGTGGCACTTTGTTGATGGTCCCTTGGCAGCCGGCTCGCTGCATGTCTGCATTTACACCTTGAGACGAACAATTCTGATTAAAAGGGAAAAAAACGATCTTTTTTCTTCAGAAATGCATTTGTGGTTCACTCTCTGTGTTAATACAAAATTATTGAGATACTTGCTGACACATTTGAAAGGTTATCAGAGGAGTTATTGAAGCAGGAAGTCCGAATCTGTGAAGATCTAATTTAACCGAACTGCAGCTCCTCTATTCCCGTGTTCCTCCGCGTAGCTGATAGCTGCAGTTTAAACTGTGCCTCATAATCGTGTCTCTATGCATTTCCAGGGTTTCCAAAACGAAGTTGTTCTGCATTATTCACATATCTGCTCCTTTGTACTATTGGGGGGGGGGGTGTCTTCTATCACGTCCTCTCCTCTCTACGTACCGTTCTCATGCTGTTCTCTCCTAGATCCTCTTTACTGAAGTCACACAACAACACATTAGGGCCGCTCTGTACATTTTGGAGAAAATGTAAGACTTTCACTTTATGGTTGTGAAAGTACTGAATATAGAAAATATGATAAAAGGCAGAGAGCCGCATCCAGCTCAAGAGCCGCCTGTTAGCCCCCCCCTGCTTTGAGAAATAACAGTCCCGCCCCTTTGCCTCACCAATAAGACATGCAAATTTTGGCCAATCAGATCAACCAGAAAGGTTCCTGCCTCAAAAGTGACAAAAACGCCCCGTTAACACTGAGCGTAAATCCACATGAGCGCGCAAAAAGGAACTGAACGCGCAAGATCACTTCTCAGTTAGAATTGCGCCTGCGCGGTTTTAAGGTTCACTCACTCAGTTCCTAAATACGCCCGCTTAGTTGTCTTTACGCCCTTTCAGTTTATGGCAGATTTGTAATTCCATAGTCCTCTCAGTCGGTCACGGCCGATGGTCGCCCCGGCTGACTCTGTCACTCTTTGCTTGCTCAGTATCTCTGATGTAATCTGTGGGTCACTTAAATGAGCTACTATTAATATTTGTTAAGATCTGACCTGACCAGGGTGAACAGAAACCAAGACGCTGAAACAGGCTGACAATGACCTCAACTGAAGACAGCTGTGGATCACGAACCTGAAACTGGTGAGACTGACAAAGACGTGACCAAGAACAACTAAACCAAACCAAACCACAGAATCCTTACATCTACACTGAACTGGATTACAATTTTTTGAAAGTATTTAACCTTTATTTTCCCTGAAAGTCCCATTGAGGTAAGATCTCTTTTTCATGGGAGACCTGAGTATCTTAATTGGAGGACAGACTCGGGTAAAAACTTTCTTTTGTTTTGTGTAGTGCCTTGAGGAAACCTGAGCTGGAATTGAAATTAGATTAAATAATTAACAGAAACACGGATGAAACTCAGCACGCTTTCAGTAAAATGTTAAAGTGTCTTTGCTGTTCTGCATAAAAGCAAAACCCGGGATTGTGTTTTCAGCAGTTCCTTTTTCTTCTGAAGCAATTTCAGAATCAAAGCAGCAGAGAATGGACTTTTACTTTTACAAAACATGTGTTTGTTCAAGGTGTGTCATTCTTATAGCGCCTCCTACAGGAGGGTCTGAAAATCAAACAAACGTAAACAGAAAGTCTGGGTTTGTTAAGGAACTGAACTGAGTTTTGATAAGCGCAGTTTGGGGACTAAATGTGTCGTATTCAGACATGGGTCCGTATTTAGTTCAGACCAAACATAAAGCCTTAGTCACATGCACACATGCACCTGTAGGAGGGTTGACCTGTATGGATGCTCAGGTTTTGGGTTGTCCGGGTCCGTGGAGGGCCGTAGAAAGGAGTGGCTGCATCTTCAGGGGAGGGCAAATGCTTCTTTCAGTTCCCTTGAGGCTCGTACGGCCACCTCAAAGGAGGTCACGAAAATGGATTGTACCATATTAGCTCTAGTGTACGGCCAATAGAAATGGCATGCACTCATGATGTTATCGTACGGTGTCCTTACGCCACTCTTCTGCTTCTCTCTGAACAAAGAAGCCCCTTCACAGCAGACCTATCGTCCTTTTCTACAGCTGTGCTGTTCTGTCAACATGCTGCAGTGTTCTCAGAGCTGGAATAGTTTCACCTGAATCCGTTTGCCTCAGTGTTTCAGTGTTTTTCCCGCTTGACTGTCACTTCCACCTCTGAAGACATCCCGCCTCACCGTGTGGTCAAAAGTACAGCTTCAGTCTCATCAGTCCAAATCAGAAAATAAACAAAGCTAAACTTTTTGTTTTCCTTCTGCTGGTTTTGTTTCGCCTCCAAACACACATGAAGTAACATCAGACAGACAGCAGAGTCAATGTTAGCAATGCTAATCAGGCCTTATCATGCACCTGCCATGAATCCTTTATTTGTTGTTGTTTTGTTGCCCAATCTGAGCTGCCAGCCAGCGCCTGACCCCGCTCCCCCCAGCATGTACAACATCTGCCCCCCCACACAAAGGAAAGGAGCCTGGAGCTTCAGGAGCTCCTTTGTGTCAAATCCAATTAGAGCCGTCAGTCTCAGTCAGGATCTCCTCGATAAGAGCAGACGCCCTGCTGGTCACGACTCTGCGGTTTTCCATCTCCTGTTTACAGAAGTACTTCAGAAGGTTTCTACTCCCAAATCTCATTTCTTTGGTTCAAAATCAGATTTTTTAGATGTTATTACATATATTATTCAGAGGACTTTTTGTTTTTCAAGCATCTCTGAACTAATATAATAGAACTCCTAAAAGGAAAAAGGCTTAGCATTTGAATGTTCATAGAATAGACCAGAGCTGTAGTACTTTCTAGTTAAGGCAACTAAAGTAACTTTTTTATAAACACTGCAGATTTACTACTATACTTTTTGAGCACTGTGAAATTAAGAAAAATAATTTTTTATCTCAGCACAACAGATGTGTTATCCATACATTTTTTGAACATTTATTGGTGAAAATGCAAAAAGAATGTTTTACAGCTTAATGTTAGCACATCGCGTATTAATGTAACCGTAAGAGTTGGACAGATTTCTGCAAAATTCTATCTAATTTTGTTAGTTTTGAATGCTTAAACTAGAATAAAAACCTCAGTGCCTCCAATACTCTGCAGAAACATGCGTATGATTTAAACATTTACTTAATTTGTACAATCTGAAATAAGAAAGCCTGGATTTCATTGACATATACAGTACAGACCAAAAGTTGGACACACCTTCTCATTCAAATGAATGGAAAGGAGTGTCCAAACGTTTGGTCTGTACTGTATATATATTTAAAGAAAACTCTTTGGATTTAAAAAATCAACTTCTGTTTCGTAATCGCTTTCCAGATGAGTGGAAATAGGCGTAAAAAGAGACGCTTCTTTGTGCTGAAATAACCCTAATTCTGTTTTTTTTATTTTGTGGATTACTTATTCAACAGAAATATTAATGGTAATAGCTTTTCTGTTATAGTACAGTAATTGGCAGTGTTCTCAAGTGTCTTTTATGATACTTAAAGAACACTGGGTAATTTGCGGTATTTATACGGTAATTTTTGATGGAATTTATTGGGCACTTCAGGGTGTACACAGACTTTTATGGCAGATGCTTCTGTGCAGATGCTCATGCAGATGCTTTGTGCAGATGTCTGCAGACTCCCTCACAGCTTCCTATGCAGATGCATGGAGATGCTCATGCAGATGCTTGTGCAGATGCCTGGGCTTGCGCCATCATGCAGCTGCCTCCCAGATGCTCATGCAGATGCTTGTGCAGATGCTCATGCAGCCATCATGCAGCTTCCCAGATGCTTGTGCAGATGCTTGGTGATGCTTGCAGATGCTTGCAGATGCTTTGTGCAGATGCTTACAGATGCTCTGCAGACTTTCATGCAAAGCCCCTATGCAGATGCATGTGAGATGCTCATGCAGCTTCCCGTGTGAGATGGTTGTGCAGACCTCATCCAGCTTCCTGTGCAGATGTTCATGCAGATGCTTGTGCAGATGCTTTCTGTGTATATGCTTGTGCAGATGCTTTCAGCAGACTCCTCATTCAGCTTCCTGTGCAGATGTTCATGCAGATAAGCCAGTAGATGTTATGCAGGATGCTTTGTGCAGATACTTGCGATGCCTGCACCCCTGCAGCCTCCCAGCAGATGCTGTGCAGACCTCATGCAGCTTCCCGTGCAGATGTTCATGCAGATGCTTGTGCAGACCCTCATCCAGCTTCCTGTGCAGATGCTTGTGCATCTTGCAGATGCTTGCGCAGATGCTGTGTATATGCTTGTGCAGATGCTTGTGCAGACCTCTCATCCACTGTGCAGATGTTCATGTGCAGATGCTTGTGCAGACCTCATCCAGCTTCCCTGTGGAGAGGCTCATGCAGATGCTTGTGCAGATGCTCTTGCATATGCTTGTGCAGATGCTTGTGCAGACCCTCATGCAGCTTCCTGTGCAAATGCTCGTGCAGATGCTTGTGCAGATGCTTGTGCAGATGCTTGTGCAGATGCTTGTGCAGACCTCATCCAGCTTCCTGTGCAACAAACAAATGTTCATGCAGATGCTTGTGCATGCTTGTTTATATGTTTGTGGCAGATGCTAGCGCAGACCTCATCCAGCTTCTCTGTGCATGTTCATGCAGATGCTTGTGCAGACCCTCAATCCAGCTTCCTGTGCAGATGTTCACATGCAGATGCTTGTGCAGATGTTTGTGTATATGCTGTGCAGATGCTTGTGCAATTTCCTCATCCAGCTCCTGTGCAAATGTTCATGCAGATGCTTGTGCAGATGGCTTGTGTATATGCTTGTGCAGAGATGCTAGTGCAGACCCTCATGCAGCTTCCTGTGCAAATGCTCGTGCAGATGCTTGTGCAGATGCTTGTGCAGATGCTCGTGCAGACCATCATGCAGCTTCCTGCAGATGTTCATGCAGATGCTTGTGCAGATGCTTGTAGATGCTCATGCAGATGCTCAAGCAGATGCTCGCGGCAAATGCTTGTGCAGACCCCAATGCAGCTTCCTGTGCAAAGATGTTCATGCAGATGCTTGCAGATGCTTCGTGTAGATGCTCGCAGATGCCTGCAGATGTCAGCAGATGCTCAGCAGACCCCATCATCCAGCTTCCTGTGCACATGCCCATGCAGATGCTTGTGCAGATGCTTGTAGATGCTCGCAGATGCCTGCGCAGATGCTCGCCGCAAATGCTTGTGCAGACCCTAATGCAGCTTCTCAGTAGATGTCGTGTGATCGCGCAGATGCTCGCATGCACAGAGATGACCCAGCTTCTGAAATTTGTAGGTGTTCGCCCTGTGGATTTGCAAAATCTCGCAGATTATTAAGAAACTGTTATGGACTCTTAAGAAATCCTTACTAGCCATCCTTTCTTCCGGGAGCCTCTTCCTCTCTAGAATCGTCCCTTAGTTTCTTTTCCTGGTACAGACTCAACATTGAACCAAATGAGTCCAGATGTTCTCCCAGTTCCATTTTTTAAGGATCTCACTCATTTTTTTAAGCCAGACTAGAGCCCTGCAGCAGTGTCAAATCTAGAATGACCTCATGTAGAGGATACAAGTTTGAATTTGAAGTTGTGTTTTGAATAAAATGTTGACTTTCGTACTTCAAAAGTCTTTACGCTTTTCTCATTTTTTCTATCTAAATAAAAGAAATGTCCCAGATTTTTTTATGTTTTAAACAACAGAGAAGAAACTGCCAACTATAAACCAACTGCAAACAAGAGACATGCAGGTGAGATGTTGAGTTTTTCTTCATCCCAGCTTCAGCCTTGATGCCGAAATGCAGCTTAACTGTGTTCTGGACATCTGATCAGAAGCAGGTCCAACATTTAACGTTCTGCTTTCACACAGGTTTTCTTCGCTCTGCGTCTGAGCCTCGTCTCATTTACTCTGGAATCTCTTTCAAATAACATAATCAAAGGATGGATTTCTGCTTCATTCTCTCACGTCACTTGTTTCCTATGGAGGGAAAGCAGAGATGATACTGCGCTTGGCTTTATTGGAGTTGACAAACACATTAAGTAATCTCGTTATGATGATGCCCATCTTGATGGGGAGAGTGCAACAGCCAGACAAGAAACACGATGGTGCAGACACATTAATAACATTTGGATGAACGCTGCAGCATGCGCGCATTGCATAACAAGGTTAGCGGTTCGTGTGTGAATACTGGGCTGAGGCAGCATACGCGCGCTGTTGAGATGACGAACAACTGCAGCTCTGAAGGTCGAGGAGCGAGGTTGGTCAAGAAGGCCGCTTCACCTGAACAGATCTCCCAACCTTGTTTTTCCGCCGGGTTCTCCCACCACACTGCAGAGAAAAGAGAAGACAAGAAAATCAAAGAAGAGAGACAAAGGTAGGAATTAAACAAACAAAGCCAGAAATCCGGAAGTGCTCTCCAATCTGATGGTCCTTTTTGATCAATTCTTCTCGTCCGCCTTCTGGCACACAGAGTAAAAGTTTTGTCCAATAAAACTCCCACCATACAAGCTGTTTGTTTGACAGCTGTACGGTGAGTTGACCCGTTCGAGTGCTGCTGGATGTGTCAAAGTTCGAGTTGTCATCGGTTCGTATGAGAGTAGCAGGTCCTCTGAGGCTCCTACAGACACCTCAACCTTATGAAAATAGAACGCACCATTGTCATATGTGTGGTAAGTGTACCAGAAGGTATTCATGAGGCTAATAGAAGTTACGGACAGGTGATGCTGTCGCACTGGGTCCTGACGCCACACTCTGGTGGGGTGTGAGTACTGGCTCCTTACTGATCGCGTACAAATGGGTGCACACCCCTCCGAGCTGACAACATTTTTAATATGAGAGAAACGGAATAAACGTATCTGACAAGAGGAGCAAAGAAAACCTTCAGAAGTAGAACCAAGGCAGAGACTAGCAGAACATGAAGAAACACTGGTCTGAGTGAAGAAGGAGGAGGAGGAAGCCCAGAACGCTCCAATACTTATGGCTGATATGAAGATTTGTGTCGATGCTTTTTTCCTTCTTAGAGGTTTTTCTCAAACCTGAGATAACTGTGATGTGCAGATGCACTGCGTACAGAGACTCCAGAACTACTTCTTCAGTCCAAACAAACAAAAAGGACAAAAAGTATCAGCTGAAATATGACATCACAGCAAAAATCCTCTTCTGTTTTTTTTTCTTTTTAACTTCAATTCTTTGACTCATGTTTGGTTCTAAGGTCCAGCCCCTCGTCTCTGTTCCATCATGGTTCTTAAGGACTCCAAATAGCAGACGCTTTCATCAGGAGTTTCTCCATTCTCAACATGTGAACAACATGTTCTTTCAGCTCAAGTGGAAACTGAACAGAATAAGTCGAAGCTCCCTGACCTTCACATCCAAAGCTGTTACAAGATCTTAATTTGATTTATTTAATTAATCTCAGTGTGCAGAACCAGATTCAGAAGTAATTAGCTGAAGACAATGACTACTAATAATTCTCTGTCTCTTTTTAGCTTCTTTGTCTTATTCTTTTTTCTTCTCATTCTTTTTCAGGTTGTCCAATGGAGTGAGAAAAAGGTTATAATTTATTTTAAAACATGTTATTTCGTTTGCTACATAAACTCAGTGGATTCACTCTTACGCTCACACGCTTTTAAATGTGAACTACATTCATTTGACAGAACACAGTTGTTCTGCAGAGCGCCACACTTTGAGGAGCCGTAATTGCGTTTGACATTTCCTTCAGTCTTCAGTAAATGCCAGCGCCATCGTCCATCTGCTGCTGTTTAGTCCATGAAAACAGAACATCCAAATAATTGCTCATGGTCTGCATCTTCCTCCTGAAAGCCCCCAGTGGAAAACAAAGCAACAGTCAGTCTGCATCCGTGACAAAAACGGATTAATCGAGTGTTCCTGTCAGAGCTTTCTGCTCCTGTCTGAGGTCAGTCCTCAGTCCAATCCTGCTTGATCTGTCTGACGTCAGCTCTACTTTTCTACCCTCTGAGACTAGAACATCTTTGTCAGACTCTAGACGCACAGAAATGAGAGTTTTCTAGCTGAACTTTTAAGATCTCCTTGCAGGGAATTGATCCAGCCCTCACTGGTGTTCCTCAGGGTTCTGTTCTCGCCCCACTTATCTTCTCTAACATCTCTGAGCTCCATCGTTCCCGTATGAATAGTTCTTCCTCAAGTTCAACCATGTATCTGCCTTTGGTGTTTGTAATGTTTGCCGCAGGCTGCTGGAGGTCTGAATTACACGCAGCTCGTCCTGCTTTATGAGCCACTTTTAACTGTGGGGGTGGAACAGAGCGAAGGTTTCAACGGCGGCTCTGACCGACACAAAATGTGATTCATTCATTCATTCATTTTTAGGAGCATCACAGATTTCCGGACATGCCTGCAGACACGGATCAGAGAGCTGACGGGCCGCTTCATGAATGATTAACGAGCGATTCCCAATCAAAGGCTGACATCACATGATGGAAGTGACGCCGCTGTTTACGCCACGCCGCTCAAGGTCAACGGTGCATGAATTATGCAGGCGTTTCGTTTCATCCTGGTCAGAGGCTTGCAGTGGTGTTTGATCAATCGATACGTGCCGTTATTTTCTCGCACATCCAGATGAGCATTGCTAACTTTTCATTATCCGTGGTTGTGATGGAGACATTTTCATGCATGTTTACGTGGAATACAATCGGAGCATTTGTTTATGCCCCTCCACGCTGCCTGATTGGCGTCGCCTCTGCTGTCCTTCATTGTTTTTCCATCTTCTCTGCATTGCCTGAGTCCACTGTCTACTGCTGTTGTTTCCATCTCGAGCACCCGTCTCCTCCTGATGACTCCTTCTCCTCCTCTCTGTGTCCATGCAGCACCTGTTATGTCTCCATCGCCTCAGACTGTGATTTTCATCATTTTCATGTTCTACATCAAGGCATAGCCTCAGATCACGTTTTTTTTCCAGATCCTGCGATTTCAGCCTCTTTCGTCTTCCGTTTAGCAGTTTTTCATGTGTATCAAACTGATGTTATACCAGCTCAACCTGCAGCCTCCATCTACCTGCAATCTGCCTCCGCATGTGTTCATCATGAAGCAGCTCGGGCCTGAAAACAGGATTTGAGAGCGCTGGGCGGAGGACCAAAGAGGAGTCTGATTTCAGTCCGGTCAGGCGATGAAAACGCATCACGATGGAGACGTTGTCACCCAACTGCATTAAACAGCTCTAATCTCTTAGAGGTCTTCTGGAAGGGTCTGACTCTATGACCTTGGACTTTCAGGAAGTGGATGTTTTCCTCACTCCAAGAAAAAAAGATGACTTAAGCTGCTGGAACAAGAAAAGACTAGTGATCCGGGAGTCAGCAGTGAAACGTTCAAAACAGGTCAAATTTTCTTTAAAATGTGAAACAGTAAGAGAACCTTCTAAAACACATTTTCACAGATTAATGATGGTTTGTTTTTTATGTTATTTTTTTATCTCTATAAGACGGTTTTAAAAACACTTCAACCTCTTGATGCTTATTGTTGTAAAAATGCATCAAACTACCTCTCATTTCAAACTTACTTTCATTTAATAGTGCCACGTTAAAGAAAAACACACAAGTGACACTTTTCTTCATAGCTGGAAACAAAGTCAGGCTTCAGGGGGTTAAAGTACACTCCTAAATGCAGAGGAATGGGCATTGTTTTGCATTGTTAATAAGATAAACTATTTGTTTAGACACGTTAGAAACTGGTGATATAGGCAATATACTGTAGATAAAACACTTTTAGTGTTTTTTTACTAACTTACTTCTTTAACTCTATCTGCATTTTACAACATGCTGGTAAAAGTTTTAGAAAAGGCAAAACAGAAAGAATAAAAGTGACTCTAACAGTTTTATAGGGAAGAAAAAACAATGAAATAAAACAGTCTTTTGTGCAACAGTTAAAATAACTTTGAGGCTTTAAACTGACAATATTCTCAAAAGGTTCTTTAAGACTTCAACTGTAGCACAGAACAAAACATAAGAACTTCTGGTGGACGATTGAAGTCAAAGCAGTCAGATTTCAAAAGAGTGTGAGGTGAACAGACAGATACACTTCAATGTTTCAGTAAAAATGTTGTAAACCAAGGGACATTATTTGTCCCAAATAACAAAACCACTCTAAATTGAATTCAGAGTCTTATTTTTATGTAGAGCACCAATAAACAGTGAGGCACAATTAGAACACCGTGGACTTGTGAGGGTTGACAGAGGAGGCGTTCCAGATTCTGGATCAGGTCAGGTGGAAGAAACCATTTGGAGATGCAGAGGAACCCAATCTGGTCATAAAACAAGAAGACATGCCTGTTTAGATGGGATAAAAACACAGGTGGACGATCTCATTTGTGAAGGTAGAACTAAACTTGCTGGAGCCGTGAAACAGGAAAAGTAAAAATAAAAGCAGAGACAGGAAGTAGTGCTAAACCATACCATGTAAGTTGAGTCTGAATTCCCCCAATATTCCCTAAGTAACCCCTAAAAAACCATATGGTGCAGGACTATTTGTGACATGGATTTAGGGCCTAATTTGTACACACAAGCTCTAATTGTTTGGAAAACCAAATATGACGTCACCCATTTTCTAAAGTAAAAACCAAATAAATATGATTATTTTAAGATAATCCACTTTCTTCTGATGATGAAAATTTAAAGGGTTCCTTCAATAATATATCTATCTACATAAAAAATAAAATCAATCATTGAAATGCAAAATTCACCAATTTAGTTTGCATCAAGGCACTTATGGGTAATTTATTTAAAAACAAAACTTGGAGTTTCTCAGTATTTGATTTGAAGAGAGACTAAGTTGCTAATTATATTACTCTATGATAAAAGTAACTAGATAAGTAAATATTTGGGTTAGTATCAAAAAGTTGTTGCACATCAAAATTGAGACTTTCAGATCAGTCTTAACAGGTCTAATGAAATATGTAAAGAAAATGACTTGTACTTGTGTTTAACTTCATTATTCGTCATTAGTCAGTATTTTATGTACACCAAAAGTTCACATTTAGATAACAAATCTAACTTAAATTTTCTGACAAATGGTTTGGTAAACTCTTGTAAAACTGCAAATCTGTATTTCCTAGATGTCAACCAAATCTTTGACGCTGCACATGAAGCTCCCTCTCCATGCACGCTCTTGGCATCAGAGTTTGAAGTCGCTTTTTTATATCTTACCAATATAATAGTGATAGGTTAACAAATTAACATTTAACAAAATATCGGTCAGTTTAAGCCTCGATGGGTCTCTAAAATGTGTTCACCTCCATCCCCAAATGACAAATCGACAAGGAGATGCAAAAAAACTGGATTAGGTTGTGGAAGCAGTTCCACTTAACAAATTATGGGCTGAGAAGATTAACAATGATCATAAAAAGCACAGCGATGGGCCGTAACCGCTTTCCCTTTCTTACTACAGCTGTCAACTTGTGCTGAATAGACTTGATCTGCATGTCTGCATTCACGTTAAACGCCTTTTTTAAGTCTTTCTTTTGAAATTCTAGTTTTCTCTTCTTCTCAGAAGGTTCTTTTGACCAAACTCCACTGAGGCTCAGTTCAGCCCTGAAAACAGGAACTCCAAACATAGAGCTGGGGAGCGATCGGTAATTGGCTACCTTGGGGTTTTAGTTTTGTGGTAGTCTTTGAATTGAAGATTTCTGAGAAGACTTGTATCAGTAGATTCAGTGAAAAAGTCTTAGTCTTTTTCTTTTTACCTTAACCCATCAGGCACAATTGAAACGGCGTCTCCGGAGATCTGTGCCACCAAACCGTTAGCGTGGAGGTTTTCCATTAACCAAGAACTGAGTTCTGATCAACTTTGTCTGAACTGTACTTATCTTTTAAAGCACCTGAGATGTATTTTTGTGTCTTCATTCATCCTTAATTATTAGTTTTTAATTTAATTTATTTGTTTAGAGGATGTTTCCCCTTGAGATGTGTCATCTCGTTTTCAATGGGTCCTCATTCAGTTTTAATGAACAACGACTCTTTATCAAACTCTGACAGGATCAGAAAGGAAGCTCCTCCCATCAAGTTATGTAGGATTTCCTGATGTTCATGAATTTCCTAAAAGTTGAGCTTTATTTCACTCCTGAAAGCAGTTTCTTGTAGTGCAAATAAAAGTCATGTTGATCTAACTCAATAGTGTCATTAGCACCGACCCTCGGCACAGGGTTGGCACATCTCCTCCTCTCCCCTGCCTCTCCAGTCATTTCCTCCTGTCTCTCCTCCCGCCAGTCCTCTTGACTTTTGGCAGAGTCATCCGCTTCTTTCTCCTCTGTTCTCTGCACTGGAACAGCAAACGCTTGTGAGTCTCCATTGCTCTCCCAGCAGCTCCAGGGAGGAAGCACAATGAGTGAGGGAAGATGCAGATGGGAAAGATGTGAGGAGGATTGTGGAAAGAGAGATGTAACAGATGTCTCAGATCCATTAAGAGGGTAATGAGCGGAGCTACAAGTAGCCTCAGCGCGCTCACGCAGCGGGAGGTGCTGCAGGGTCCGTTCTACCGAGCTGGAAGAGATCGTTAACACTCATTGCTTCTCTGTACAACCCAAAAGTATCTTCTCACCTCCTTTTTATGTCCCCTTTCCTTCTTTAACCCTCTTCCTGTCTGCTCCCCAGGAGCAGTTCATTGTGAAATAAGGAGACGTTGGTTGTAAACGATGACTCAACCAAACATTCGGACTGTCAAACTGGAAGGTCGTCAAGGGAATGCATTGTTATTATTTTCATGGACCTGGAACAGCTGGCCAATTAGGAGCATAATCAGTTGGAAACTGCAGTTTAATTCGCAGTTCATGAAACAAAAACAATAAAATAAACACCTTCACATTTATCTGGTCATTAGATGGTCAGCTACATCTTACCCCTCTTCTGGGGGGAGTTTCAGGGTCAGCCAAAGGAGACGTTATGAAACATTTCACCTCAAAGTCTGGTACGCTGGTTGCCATGAGGCGACATTGACCTGATGGTTTGGGTTGTTCGGTTCGTGGGAGGGTTGTAGAGAGGAGAGCCACCTTCGGGAGCAGGTGTGTCTTTTAGTTCCCTTGAGGCTCATGCCTCCACCCTAAAGAACGCCATGAAAATGGAACGTACTATTGTTGAGAGTGTGGGAAGTGTATTTTTTTGTAGAATTCATATGATACTCAGAAGTTACACGCCTCTATGAAGTACTGGTGATGCTGTCGTACGGCGTCGTTACGCCACACTCTAGTCGTTGGTAAGGTACAAGTACTAGCTCCTTACTGACCGCGCCAAATGCCGCATGCAAGGAGGTGCACGTGATAATGTGATACTACCAGTCTGGCTGAACACAGGGAGCGAACACTTATCACATGAGCGTCACAAATGGGCTACCCGCACAGTTTGGGGGGTTGAAATCAGAAAAAGTACTCTCACTACTGATAAATGTCTCTATCAGGCTGGTACAATTACAAGGATGTTCAGGCTCTGGATTGTTCTTTTTGGCTGTGGAGCAGCAAACTACCATTCACTGTAAACCCGGATTTCATATCTAATCAAACATTTTAAGTATAATCTACTTACATGGCTCAAATCGATTAAGTTTTGATTGCATTACTAGCAGATGTAAGTATGTTATACTAATTTGTAGACCTAGTTGAGCCAGTGAATAATTTTAGTGAAGTAGCTTAAAATTCCCAAGTTTTAGTGATACAATGCATGATGGGAACGTGATCGCCGTCTCTTGTCGCCGAGAAGACGTGTCACTTTGCCGCCGTGTCCCTGCTTTTTGCCGAGAAGACGTCAATTTCTCGCCGCGCACCGGACGGTCCAGTGTCTACTAAAACTCGCCAGAGATTATAACTTTGATTTAGCTAACGCTACGCTGAGTCATTCAACCACTGCCTGTGTGTCGGCTACAAGGGGATGCTGGTGAGTAGTGGGAGGACGTTATCGGTTATCTTATCTAGGTCGGCAGCCATTTCACCTGCTAGCTAACGTTACAAGTTTTTTTTTTCCACTTGCGCGCTGTTTGAGAAGTCCAAGTGGTGAAGCAGTTTGACGCCGATAGACATCAACATTTCATCCGCTAGTACTTAGCCAGCTAAGTAAGTCACTTTTATCACTGGAGGGGCTTCTTTATGCGTAACTTAGAGAGACGTATTTTATTAAGTTCAACGGATATCACCGCGACTGCAACTACCTGTTTGATGGCTTACTAGCTAGCCAAATTGCCTCTTTTTATTGCTTGACGTGCTACTGTTTGTAACCTAAAACTGTCGCTTTAATCAGTTCACTCGACAATTTCTAATTCTGTAGCGCTTTAATGAAATTACTTGGTTTTGAACTGCCTCGCAGATAAACCAGGCACATCATGGCGCGATGGAGCGCAAATGCTATTTACTTTTTTTTTGCGGAGGGCCATGAGCAGTGTAATGCGGTTAAATCCAGTTTGAACTAGACATTTTCCACCGGTAATTTAAAGGCCTTGGTGACACGCTCCGATCCACGCTGGAGTTTAGGGACACAGACTCAGGGAAGAAGAGTGTAAGCGACTACACTGGGTACTGTTTTTTCCTAGCATTAACGCTTAATAAATGACACATTCACACACACTCAAACTCAGAAACACACAGGCTCACACACACACATTACAAATGCATGAATGAATGGGAAACCCTGATGTGAGTATCCTTAGCAAGATACGTTTTAACTGTTGTGTCCACTATTTTGCAGACAACTGAGCCAACAGACATCAGGTGCCTTTGTCTTCGGGGACTCCCTGTCATCTTGGCGGATGATTCTTCTGCCTTCTTCAGAACATGCTCTGTAAGTTAATTTGTTTTTGTAATTATTGCTGGTGCATGCTCCTTTTTAACTGTTAATGAACACGCCAATAATTTTCAAAATTATTTAACTGTACCAAAGTGTCTCCATTAAGTCTCTATTTTATGGCCAAACAAAGATAGTTTACCCACTTTCAGTCCCAGTCCTATTGAAAAAAATGCTCCCAATAACTAAAGTTGTATAACTTTTTACAATTTCCCAAATACGTTTTTAAACTTTACTGGCACCAGTTGGAACTTATGAAAATGGGTCTAAAACTCAAATGGGGAGTTCTGATTGCAATCGATAGGTTCTGGTTGCTCCATTGGGGGGAAATAAATAAATAACTCAGCACAGCTGTGACTCAGAGTGAGTAAATACATATTTTGGGCAAAGCAAGTTGCAACCTGTGCGACTGAATACAGCAATGGATAAAAAAATTTGATATTGTCCTTTTAATATAAAATACTTTCAGTGTGGTTTATGTTGTACAATGCTGTTCATTATGAACAGTCGCATGTTACTTTTTTGCACAAAAACATTTTCTAACTGGCATGTTTATGTTCTCTCCTTGTCAAAATGTTTCTTTCAATGATAGGATGTTACTGACAAGGACTCGTACAGTGAAACTTCAGTGGGAATTCTCTGCCTTGGTCAAGAAAATACCCAGCTCAACCCATCCAGAGTAGGGATCATCTTGGAAGGGTCTGTGGTAATGGATGAACTGTTGAACCTACCTCAGGCCTTCTGTGTCCTTCGGCCTGATCTATGCCCTACACCTGGACTACCCCAAGTGCATGAAAAACACTTTCAACTTTATTCAGCAAGTAATGCTCAAACTGGGTAAAAGTGAGCTGGTACCCAAAATTCGAACTTTGAAAAATCAGCTGGAAGCATAAATCGTGGTTCAAATGGTCTTTTAATTGTTCCCAGATTTGTTTGCCGTGAGTCAGGAATGTTGACTTTATGAAACATGTTTATTGCTGTAAGGTTTGGGATACATGTGTTCTGTGGTATTTGCACTTATTTTTGCACAGGATTCCATGACGCAGGCTTTAAAAATAATTCATACCAACTAAAAGCTAAAACATTTCCCTAATAGGAGTGTAAGTTACAATACAGTTTTAATGTGATTTGTTGTAATAAGGATGTAGTTACATTATTAACACAATAAGTGTTTTTGATATGCTTTGTTTCTTATGTAATGTGCTGAAGTGATGAATGATACACATTTTGCCATCACTTCTGGGTTATGATTCAAAGTTGTTAAAGCAGGGATAATGACTTAAATGTAATGTTGTTTCTTAAATAAAACAGTAAAAACTTTGTGTTGCATATTTTTCTTAATTGAAAAGTTCTAGTTAGGTAAATGCAATGAATATGTTGTTTAGTTATCAACTTAAAATATTAAGTGGAGTTCTATGTGATGCTGCAATTGATATTAGCAAGAGATTGTAAGTGAAATCAACTTGGCATTTAGTATTTTGAACTTAAAATGATAATTCCAATCTTTCATGCATTTAAGTCAAATGCACTCAAGTTTTCATAACCCATTACTTAAAAAATTTAAGGCAACTGGTTTCAAATTTTTAAGTAAACTCAACTTATCCGCTTATGTAGAGGCTCTGCAGTTGAAGCAGGTCTCACACCAGCCCGTGTTGAGGTAATATGATCCTCAAGCAGCCGAACCTCACCGAGCCGTGTTTGTGTGTGTGGGGGAGACGGCGAAATCCTCCTGTGTGGTAATGTGAGCATTAGAAAAAGCAGACTGCCAATTTGTGCTTCAGGCGCCTGCAAGACATTGTGAATTAATGCGTGCCTCTGTTTCTGCTCTGCGACGTGCGCTGGTGTGTGTTTGTGTGTGTGAATAGGACTGTGCGATCCCAGGTGAGTCATCCTCTTTAAGATTTATGTATTTCAGCCACAGCGTTGGTTAAGATCCTCCCAGATGACAAACTCAGTCCTGTCCAGCCAAATAATCCTATTACACACACAGAGACACACAACAGAATGGGGTGTGTGTGTAAAATGCTTCAGAAGAAACACCAAACCGCAGAATGATTCTCTCCTGCCAGCAACAAACAGACAGAGAGCGCATACATTTGACAAGAAAAGAAGTACTTGCTCTTTCAAAGGTCTGGATAAATACTCTACAGAATGATAAACTGATCTGCAGAATATTCATTCAATTGCTCTCACTGTATGCCAGTTCACCTTGCAGAGTGTTTATGCAGTTTGGCGGCTTTTATTCACAGTGGGTTGTGTTCTATCCCCTGATTGGCTGTTTAACTTGTCAATCAATCGCCGTGTCTCCTGCCCAAATGTGGAAACCTGCTTACAAAACTACAAATCTTTTGATCATATGTTTTCAATCTGGACTTATTTCTCTGCAGTTTTAGTACAAAAAGAAGAAAATAGTTTAAACAAGATAGAAAGTTGTACAAATGTTTATTTTTGTCTGAGAAAAGTGTGTCGTGAGAAGTTTTACAGATATATAGAATCCATCCAAAGAAAAGAAAGTAACTCCTGCAATAAAGGAGGGAACTATCATTAATCCCCCAAAAATATCATTTAGATCATGTCAATAAGTCAAACTGGGATGGGTCAACTTTGCTAAACAATGTGTCATGAGTGGATTTTGATCAGAACTCCATTACTGATGAGGAAACAACTGGTCACAAAAAAAAGAAATCAATGGTTAAGAAATTCAGTTTATTACTGATAGAACCCAAATTTGAAATGGTCGGATTTGGAGCCTTAACTGGAGGATGGGAGGAACCGTTTCCAGAGTTCATGCAGTCCAACGGCGATGCGTCACATAAGAAACTAAACTGACCATCAATCATTCACACACAGTCAACCGGATGAAACCAAATCTATCAAGTGTCATTTAAAAATGTACAGGAAATTTGAGGGCGTCACGGTGGAACAGTGGTAGCGCCTGCCTGACAGCAAGAAGGCCCCTGGTTCACGCCTGGGGACCAGTTAGGCATGTTCTCCCCATGCATGCGTTCCGGGTCTCTGGGCTTCCTCCCACTGTCCAAAAACATGCTTCATAGGTCAATTGGCGTTCTAAATTGTCCATAGGTGTGAATGTGAATGGGGTGTGATTGTGACCCTGCAACAGACCGGCGACCTGTTCAGGTTGTACCCTGCCTTTGCCTCACAGTATGATAGCTCCAGCAGCCCCGTGACCCCAAAAAGGGATAAAATGGAAGAAGATGAATGAAAAAGGAAATTTGAATGAAGTAAATGAAAGTATTAATAACTTGAAATATCTGTTAAAGCAACTATATATAGAAAAAGTTAAGTAAAATATAAAAAGGACTTAAAGATTTGTTAGTGTGTGTGTTAGTATGTATTTAGTGTAATTTAAGGTTTATATTTGTCATAGGAGTACTAACAATGTTAACGAGAAAGTATCCTTTTTCTTTTTCTAACTATTTATGAATTAAAGTCTTAATTCATTATTATTGTCTTTTTTATTTGTTTTATTGCTGAAACTTGCTTGCAACTAATCAATCAAGTAATAACGATAGTATAGTTTAAACCAAGTGAGCTTGATCTGTTTTAGTGCAGCAACAATTTTCCTGGTTTTGTTTACCATTACCTGGTTAATGAATGATCAATATAACCACGACTGCTCTGGTGTTCTGTACAGACTCAATGCTGCTTCTGATGCCTTTTGGATTATTTCCACTAAAACAATAACTGAGAAAATCAATCAACTATTCAATAATTGATGCAACTTAATGGTCAGAAATGTTTACCTTATATTAATGTTTAAAAATGAGTGATAAGGTAGATCCTTTAATTGACGCTGATATGAAACCTCTGCAGAATGAAGAAAGCAGTCGTGGTTTTCCATAGTTATGATGACGATCCAGCCGTTCTCACCTACACACCTTCTGCTGCACCTGAGAGGCCATCCCTCTTCCTGAAAGCTCCTTCCTTCCATCACGACGTCTGCAGACACGTCAGGAAATGTCGGAGGCATTATGCAGCGTCTCATTTCAAGGTGAAGGTTTGGGTGAAAACTGCAGGTTTACGCCGATGACAGAGACTGCTGGTGTCATTCAAGAGTGAAGGATCCATCTCTCTTCTGTGCTGAGGCTCAAAGTCATGAGGTATTAAGCTGAAGAGATGCTCCACTCTACTGTCTCACTTTGCTGGATGTGCCGTCCTTTACCTTCCTGTGTTTTCATCTCCATGTGTAATGTGCTGGAAGCTATGAGCACCACGAGGGGGGCTGCAGCTGCTGCGCCATCTCCTGAAGTCTCTTAGGGGAGCGCTCAGCAACCATTTTCATCCATTTTCTCCAATCGGTACAGTCAACAGCAACAACCGACGAGGGGCGAGTAAGGGATGGACGCCATCCTGTGTGGGGGCCCCAGTCAGAGTTTGAGCCCCCATTAGAACTTCCTCAGCTTTTCTAATCACTTCACAGAAACTAAAACCACTAAATACTCGGCTTTATGATACATCATTACACAGGAGAGTAGGAGTCATAAACAAGGATAATTCCACGGATGGTGTAGGTGTGATGGAGTTATTGGCTCAGACTTGTGCTTAAACGTACAACGACGGCCTTCTGCCATTATGTAAACGTCAAGTCAAATTACACCTTTAATCCACTTCAGGCTGGTGTGTGTTTACATCTTTATGAAGGACATGTGTGCTTTCACTCAGAGGCATTGTGGGAGGAGGGCAGACTCTAGACCCCTCCCAACTCTGTCACAGTTGTAAAAAAAAAAAGAAAATCACGAGTTAAGAGGAAGAAACTGTTGAAGGAGATCTGGAAGCAAACTTTTCTTGCATTTTAGGCAAGGCAAGTTTATTTTTACAGCTCAACAAGTAATTCACACAGGAAAATGTAAGGGTTCTGTGGTTTTCTGTGGTTTTTGGTCATGTTCTGAGTTGCCCTCAGCCATACTGTTTCCACGTCCATCATGATCCACAGCTGTCTTCATTTTAGTTAATTGCCCTCAGCCTATTTAAGTGTCTGGTTTTCAGGTCATCCGCTCCATAGTGTCACCTTTCTGTTGCTCCATGGGTTTGTTTTGACTCTCATTGATCCAGGTTGATTTATCATAGTAGTAGGTTTAGGGATGTCATCTGACTTGTTTTTTAAAGTTAGAAGACGCTTTCAATTCTGAAATAGCTGTAAAAGAGCTGTTTATGCTGTGTGCTCGTGGGGAGGAGCTGACTCGAAACTGGATAATATTGTCCACAAATGCTGCATTTCACTGCAGGTCTTGATGCCCTGGGCAAATTCGATTTTCTGACTACATCCGGACGGACGTCTGGCCATATCATGTTTTAAAAAGAGACCTGGATCTCGACATTTTTTTTTTTCATTGATAATTATACCGCCAGATCCGATCGGGTGCCACATAAAAGATCTAAATAATCCGTATAAAAATCGGAATTGGGTCACTTGAACCATGGTGTAAAATGGGCTTTGACTACATCACTCTTCCTGGTTTTACTCCCTGAGTTGGCTTCACGCCTCTCGCCTGTGAGGATTGTGCAATTTTTGTTTGTCTGTGTTTTTCCCAGACTGGCTGGGGCTACAATGATTTACAGCTGTTCTGCTTGATGTTAATCATCTTCAGTGTTTTTTAAGTGTTCAGGTCTTCTGCTTTTTGATCATCCACCTGCAGACACACAGATCCATGAGCATCTTTGTTCTCCTCATCCGAGCTGGCATCTGGCTCAAACCTGCACGGATGGACAGTGATGGGTAGATGAAGCCTCCTGAAGCGTTCGGCACATTGCCCAAACTGTATTGATACTGTGTTGAAACTGTGTCAATCACTGACTCCTGCTGAGCTGAAAACATTATTGCAGGCAACAAAGTTAAGAAACTTTGCTGATTAAATAAACTGAAGCCAATATTTGTCATTGTAGTTCCTCATTTCTGTCTCGCTCCATAACGGATTAAGGAGGTGCTTAAGTGTGACAGTTCTGCCTGAACAAATGCCACATTCAACTTCCAAAACTTTAACTGATTCATTTTAAATGAGCCAGAATGCAATGGAATTGTAAACTGTAAACACTGCTACAAACGGTTCTAGTTTGGCTGATACACCGGCACAGTGGCGTATTTATCATGTGACTGTTCCTGAGCCATACGCACCGACACGGGTTTCTTTATAAGCTCGGACACGTGAGCCAAAGCATCTGTGTTGCTGACCGATTACCAATGATCACAAATAATATTGCCTACCTTTTTTGTTGCACCAGGGTAAGAGGGGGCTGTGGAGCTAGGTGGGCTTTCTGTAGTGAAGGGGGAGGGAAAAGTGAGGCCACCAACGAAGAACTCAGGGGTGAATTTAACTCCTGCCACTCTGCAGAAACTGTCCTAGAAAACAACAGGTTTATTGATTTTGGCTAATAACGGCATCATTATAATTAAAGACTGAACGTTTGAAAACAGACTGTTGATCCGTCGGTAAAGACAAAGAAGGAAGAGAAGAAAATCTGTTTATTGTGTCGCTAATCGTGAGCCAAACTCGCCTCGTAGCTAAACGGGCAGCAACGCATTTCTCTTGCTGTCATGTTCATTCTGTCTGTCTGAGGACGCTTCCTGCCTGCTGGCAGTTTCTTTGTAATCATCTGTTGACTCCCGCAGACAAAACCTCAAGACTGCTCACTTTTCTTTATATGCTATCTGCCAAACAAGCGCTTGTGTCTGTGTGCCTGAGGGAAACCGTTTGATCACCTGAACTGTGCGTTTTAGAGTCACTTAGTTTGAAGCATCTTCTTTCTTTCAAACAAAGGCTTTCAAAGGAAAAGATGTTTTATTTGCCCTGTAAGTTTAGTTTTGGATCAAACGAGAAGGCCGGCGCTGCTCGCTCATTTCCACTCCTCCCTGTCTGAAGAAGGAACATGTTTTCCAGGATTAAGAGAAGGGCGGAGAGTAATGCTCCTCTGTGCCCACCATGCATCCAGATAAATTATAAGAGAGAGGACAGCCTCAGCTCTTTAATATCCTTTAAGCTTATCTTCAAAGTAAATAGCTCTAGAAGAGCGACAAAAGAAATAAACAAATGCAAAGCAAAAACCTCACAGCTTTCTTAAGAACCAGAACCGTGACATAAACGCACAGAACTTTGAAGTTTTTTAGTGCAAATGGAGTCACTTTTTACAGTTTTGCAGTTTATTTTGTCTGCAGAGTTTGCAGGAAATCAAACTAGATTTTTGTTTGTTTACATTTCTTTCAGACTTATGTGTTCATGTGGACATCTAATCGTTATGTCAATCTCTAGAGAAGCATTGACGTGCAACTGAAATCCAAGCACCCATCCCACAAATCAATGCGGCTAAATGACATCAAGCATCAAAGAACATCATATCACAGACCCTTCAGTCTGCTTGTAAATCAAAAGAAGACAAAAAAGAAATTTAAAACTGAGCGTCAGCTGGTTTCAGCTCCCAGAGAAAAACGAGACATAAAAAGAAAAAAGGATTAGATTTCTGTTGGCGATTGGGATTAGATGAGCTGGAGGATCTGCGCTTGTGGACAACAGTCTAATGAGATTCTGGAGGTTTGGGCTAACACACAGTTTATCTTCAATCTGTGCAATAAGTTTGAGCTTTCACCACTTTCACACTCTCTTCTGTAATCATGAGTTTCTCTGTATGATCTGAATCTCGTTCTGGTCCATAAAGACACTCTGCTCCACCAATTTGTTTTTTTCAAACGTATACGGCCAACATGATGACAAATCTGCCTGCTGTTCTTGTTAGATAGGGTCTCCTATCTATCAAGGTTATTAACTAAAGTTGTTCCCTTTTTATTGCAACAATTACATAGAATGGAGGGAGCTCGGTTTCTCTCATGGTTTACCGACCGGTGGCAGATCTGAAGGTGCTAAGTTTTCTTTGGGTTTGGACAGAATGGACAGGACTAGAAATCAGCAGATCAGAGGGAAGCCAGGCGCTGAGGCTGAGTCGGTCTGAACATGTGCAAACTCTGGCAGAAAGATCCAGGTTCAGGATGAAAGGAAGAGTCAAAGAGAAGAAGTGTGGAGGTAGTAAATGATGACATGAAACTGGTGGGTTTTTGAGAGGAAGGAGCAGACGGTTCAGTTGCTGAGATGACCTTTGTGGGTAACATAAATAGAACTAGAAGGAGCTGCATTTCCAGAAGAAAATGCAGGGTTGAATGCTGTACTGCTGAATGAAAGCTGAATTAGCTGAAGAAATGGGTGAACTGTACTGGAAAAACCTTGAAAAGTTAAAGGTGCAAAAGTCCTAGCAGGAATAAGCTGAAAAAGTTGAACATTGTAATAGTAGAATGGCTAAAATAGGTCAAAATTTGTAGAAGGAGTTAAGCATTAAAGCTAAAATTGTTGGAAAAATGGCTGAACTGTTGAAAATGTGAAGATGTTGCTAATATGGCTAAAAGTGCTAGCACTGAAATCAGCATCATCAACTGACTCAAAAAAACACATTGTTTGAGAGTATTATATTGGTAAAAGCTACATGTTCTAAGTTGATAGAAAATCCCCTTTTTTCAAAATGGTGGCTTTTCTATTGATTTTATCTCCATAGCAACCATTTTATGTTTGGGTCGCCTGGGCATGACGAACCAATCGACGTCAGTTTCAGACAAATTGGAAAAAGTAAACCTTTGGACGTCCTTAGCAACGAAGTTTGTTTGCTAACCACGCCCACATTCCTTATATGTCCAGATCCAGTGAATTTCAATATGTTCAGTTCCAGCCATGGATGAAGTTTTTTTTCAATATTTGCTTCAGATTTTGTAAAAAAAAAAAAATGGCTTTCAAACTGTAGGTAGTGTTGCCATCCCATAATAATTGCAAAATCTAGGTTGAAGTCCAAAGCCTTGTGAACATTTAAATGTTTGAACGGTGTCTCTAGCTGAAAGCATGTTGAAGTTACAATGGTTAAAAGAAACAAAGGTTTTCAAGGATTATCCTAGTATTTAAATGGAGCATAACTCCTGGAAAATCCTGGAATATCCTGGAATATCTTGAAAGGTTCAAGGATTTGGAAGACCAAAAGTTATAGTAGAAAGGATTAAGCGTAAAGAGTTGAACATTTTAATAGCGGAATCGTTAAAATAGATAAAAACTGAAGTTTAAAATCGCCTCACATTTAAGCAAAAAATGGCAGCCAAAGCTTAGTTGGTGTTGCCATCCCGTAATAATTTCAAAACTTATATTGAAGTCCAAAGTCTTGTGAGCAGTTTAATGTTTGAACGGTGTTCCTAGCTAAAGGCATGTTAAAGTTATATTGGTTGAAAGAAACAAAGGTTTGCAAGGATTTTCAATGTATTTCAACGAAGCAAAAATCTGGGAAAATCCTGGAATATCTTCAAAGGTTCAAGGATTTGAAGGACCAAAAATAGCTGAAAGGATTAAGCTGAAAGATCTGAACATTGTATTAGGAAAATGGTTAAAATAGGTAAAAACTGAAGTTTTAAATAACCTCACATTTAGGCTAAAAATGTCCGCCAAAACATAGTTGGCGTTGCCATCCCATAATAATTTCAAAACTTATATTAAAGTCCAAAGTCCTGTGAGCAGTTTAATGTTTGAACGGTGTTTCTAGGCAAAGTCATGTTGAAGTTATTATGGTTGAAAGAAACAAAGCTTTCAAGGATTCTCTGTGTATTTTAATGGAGCGGAAATCTTGGAAAACCCTGGAAAATCCTGGAATATCTTGAAAAGTTGAAGGATTTGAAGGGCCAAAATTCGTAGGCGAAATAAAGTGAAATAGTTAAAGATTTTAATAATTTTATGGTTGAAAAATTTGAAGTGACCGAATGGGGTGTCGAACCGGGCACCTCATGCACCATAACTTCCCTATGTATTTTAATAGGGCAAGAAATCCCAGAAAACCTGGAATATCTTAAAAAGTTGAAGGGATTGAAAAAACAAAAGTCATAGCATTAATAAGCTGAAAGAGCTGAACATTTTAAAAGTTGAATGGTTAAAATAGGTTAAAAATTGTAGAAGGAGTTTGCCGAAAAACGGCGGAAGATAGCATAATAGGAAAACAAAGGGTTGAATGCTTTACAGCATGCAGCTCCTTCTAGTTGGTTGAATGCTTTACAGCATTCAACCAACTAGAAGGAGCTGCATTTCCAGAAGAAAATGCAGGGTTGAATGCTGTATTGCTGAATGAAAGCTGAATTTGCTAAAGAAATGGCTGAACTGTTCTGGAAAATCCTGGAATATCTTTAAAAGTTAAAGGACCAAAAGTCATAGCAGGAATAAGCTGAAAAAGTTGAACAGTGTAATATTATCATGGCTAAAATAGGTTACAATTTATAAAAAGGGTTAAACAAGAAAGCTAAAATTGTTGAAGAAATGGCTGTTTGAAGAATTTGAAGAATTGAAGGAACGAATGTGTTAGCGGAAATGAATGAGCTAAAAAGGCTGACCTGTTCAATGGTAGAATGGTTAAATAGGTAAAAAAAATTAAAAGAAGTTAAGCACAATGTATTTTAATGGAGCAAAAATCCTGGAAAATTGTGGAATATGTTGTGTCCGAACGGGGTCTTGAACCAGTGACCTCATGCACCAAAACTTCTCCATGTATTTCTATGGGGCAAAAAATCCTGGAAAACCAGGAGTATCTGGAAAAGTAAAAGGATTTCAAGGACCAAAAGTCATAGCAGGAATAAGCGCAAAGAGCTGAACATTTTAAAAGTTGAATGGTATTTTGAGGGAAAAAAATAGTTGCTAAAGGCCAGAACCTTTGTTTGAGGGTGCTGGCTATATTTCATGTGTTATTTTGAGGCACTGGATTGTTTAGATCCATGTAACATTGATGAGTAAAGAGAGTTTCAAGGTTCTTCTGAGATTTGAACTCAGACTACTGGATTCAGAGTCCAGCGTGCTAACCATTACACCATAGAACCCTACATGAACTCACATTTTACAGGTTGAAAATCCCAACGGGGAGATTTCAGTAGACCCGGTACTAAAGGTGCTTTTTTTTTATTCAACATGGCGGCCTTTTCCAGAGGTCAAATAAAACAGATGAGAGCTGAAAGCCTCTCATGCTGGACATATTTGACAAGTTTAGCCTAGTCTGTTTAGTTTAGTCATTACCTTTTGAATTGATGCCGTCATTTATTTGGTGTAATTACAAAATGGTCTGAACCGCTCTTAGTCTGGCTCGTCACCTGGGACCTGTCTGGCATGGGAGACCCTACCAGGGCCAGCTTAGGTCCTCGGATCACTCGAGCTCTCAAACCCCCCCACCACGATAAGGTGGCAGTTCACGGAGGGGAAAATTTGGCCCCTTTTTCGTAAAGGGGTTTGATCAGTCACTATAAAATATTCCCTGATGTGACTTTATGTGAATTTAAAGTTCTTTGATTGGTTTGTAAATGTTTTTATGGTCTCTGGCCTTCATGTTTATCTGATATGATTTTAAAGCATGAGCCCTCGCAGACCCTGAGGTCCTCTGATACAGGCCTTTTGGTTATCCCAAAAGTAACGGCGAGGCCTCATTCAGTTTTTCTGGAGCACGCCAGTGGAACAGCCTCCCAGCATGCCTCAGGGCCGCAGAGACTGTTCATGTTTTTAATGGAAGGCTCAAGACCTTTTAGATCTGCTTTTGGTTGAAATTTAGGAATTTATTTGAAATTTTAATCATTTATGTTCTCTTTTTACTCATTTTATGTTTAGTTTTTAGTCTAGTTTAGTTTGTATGTATATACATAATTTTCTTAAATTCTTATTCACTGGTAAATATCTGTCTATTAAGGTTTATTCATGTATTAATTTGGTTATTGATCTATTTTAATATATATTTGTATCTCCATTTTTTTCCTCAGAGGGATCCTCCACATCAGTGACCGACCCTTCTCAGTGAACGGGTCACTGCAATCTGATCTCCCAGGTCTGACTCTTAATCTTAGATCGGGGGGGGGGGGGGTCCTGTGGTAGTGTATTGTGTGCCCTGCACCCAGAAGGCGCTGACCCAGGAACCCCTTTCTCAATGCTAGCCTTGTTCGAATGTCTGCTAATAATCTCAAACTAAAGTGTATTTTATATTTTTTGCCTCCAATCGTTTTTTAGGATGAAATTAATTTGGAAATCTTGAACTTAACAGTCAGTAGTTCTTGGTTGGGTGGGGGAAACTGAAGCACTCAGAGAAAAACCCACACGGGCACGCTAATGTGAGGCTGTAGCTGACCGTCACGTTAGCGTGTCGCCCTTTTTTATGTTTGGCCTAATTTTGGGGAATAGTGAATAAAGTGGATGTTATTGGAGTTTCAGTCAATTAGTGACTAATCCAGAAGGTGAGGAAGAACAGCTGGCAGTTAAACAGAGTTACAATAATGTTGGTCTTGTCCAAATGTCTGCTAGCAATCTCTTACTGAAGTATTCTGCCTCCAATCATTTTTTGGTGAATTTAATTTGGAAGTCTTGAACTAAACAGTCAGTAGTTCTTGGTTGGGTGGGGGAAACTGAAGCACTCAGAGAAAAACCCACACGAGCACGCTAATGTGAGGCTGTAGCTGACCGTCACGTTAGCGTGTCGCCCTTTTTTATGTCTGATAAAATGTAGAAGATAATGACGACCATCCAGCTGCCCTCACTCTGGTTATACTGAAACGTTTGGGAGGATCGTCTTATAACCTACCAAAGACAACATCCCCGCAAACTTTGACAACCATCAGTTTGATTACCGGGCAAATAGATCTACAGAGGACGCCATTTCCACCACACTTCACACAGCCCTGACCTACCTGGAGAAACCTAATATCCTACGCCAAGATTCACTTTTTTTTAACACTGTGATCCCCATAAACGGCTCCACAAACTCTCCAATCTCGGCCTCTCATCCACGCTCTGTTCATGGATGATCCTGACCAACAGACCTCAGAATGTCAGGATGGGGGGCCTGACATCTGACACCATATTTCTGAGCACAGACACACCCCAGGCCTGTGTGCTCAGTCCAGCATCTTGCCACTTTTCACACAGGATTGAAGCCTTTCTTTCATATTCTGGCCTTCAGTTACTTCCTGCTGTAAAGCTCCAGTTTGCTGTTGTACAGTCTGAGTCTGAACATCCAAATCGTCCATTTCTTCCTCTAAATCAGAACTTCCCTCCTTTTGGGTCCGATTCTCCTCCTTCACAGCACAGACTTTTTCCTGCACGTCGACAAACTGAAGGACTTGGTCTTGCAGCTTTAAGACTTGATCGCTGAGCTGCAAGTTTCTCTTCATTCGACTGGCTGTTTTTGCTTTGACTTCCTTATATTGGGAATCTTCTTCTTTTAGACTTTGGATCATGTCTGTCAGATTTTTCTTTTCTTTTTCCAGGTCTTCAGTCTCCTGTTCCAGTGAATCTAATAGTTCCTGGTTCAATTGGATTCCCAGCTCTTTGTCCCTCTGCTGCTGCCCCCTTTGCTTCTCCTGGAGAGCTTGAACGTGTTTCCTCAAGTTTCTGATCTCTTTCCTCAAAGTCTCCTCTTCTTTCTTCACAGCTTCAAGCTTTTTCTCCACATGGCCTGAATCCTTGCAGTTCAGTTTTTCCACTTCCAGGATCAGATCCGTCTTGATTTGGTTCAAGGTCACGATTTCTGCGTTCATTTCATAGTATTCGGATTCCAACGTTTCTCGCTGATCCGTCAGTTTGTTTATTTCCACTGTGAGATTTTTGGTTTCTTCTCTGAGAGAATCCATTTCATCCTTTAGCCCCTTAATGTCAAAAGGCGGCTGTCCTGCATAGCCTTCCTGCAGTCTAAGTTCTGAAATCTCCTCCTCCAGTGTCTTCTTCTGCCGTTCTAGCAGGCATCTTTGTGCCACCATTTCCAAAGTGTGGAACTGATCAGATCTATGTTTGTATGTCTTTGCCATCTGTTCTTTGCGTTCCATTTCCTTCTGGAGTTTACGGAGTTCGGCTTTCAGAGCTGCATTCTCTGATTCCAAGCTCCTTCTTGCAGACTTCATGTCATTAAGTTCTGCTTCTGCCTCTTTGAGTGGCCTTAGTTTGGACTGCAGAGCTGTCATTTCTTCTTTCAGAGTTTCAATGCTTTCAGAGACATTGAGGATTTTTTGTTTTTCTCCCTCACACTCCTCTTCCACCAGCATTTGCTTCTTCATAGCTTTTCTAAGCTGTTCTACCTTCTTCATCAGTTTATCCTTTTCCTCAGAAGCAGCTTTTTGGGCGTTTTTCAGTTGTTTGCGTTGGTTTTTCATGGTTTTCATGGTAGGTAAATTCTTGCAGAGTTCCTCTAAGTGTTTGGTGGAAGCAGAATTTTGCTCAAGAATTCTCGCCAAAACCTTGTTGATTTCATTGAAAGAAACGTTTTGAACTTCCATCTCAGTAAAACTCATGGTGTCTGACATTTTAGAGTGATTTTTTTGTTAAAATCTCAATCTGTCAGTGAGAATTCAGTTAGGTCTCGATCGTGTGTCTCAATCCCATTGGTTTAGCTCACCAGCTTTTCTCAAAATATCTGAAGTTAGTGAGAACAAGGTGTATTCAGAAAGATTATCTGATGACATCAATGACATCAAATGAATTCAAACAACATCAAATGATTTAATTGATGTCATCAATATCAATAATGACATTAAAGTACATGATCAAAATCATTGATGACATCAAAGGACGATGACATCAATGACATCAAATGACGTCAATGACATAAAATGACAGCATCAATATCAGTGAGTCATGGGCCTAAGCTGATGAAATGAGGTAACCTCTTGGTGATGTCACCATTAGCATAGGGTGGGTGGTGATGACATCATAAAGACAGTGATGTCATCGTGCTACAGCAGGGTGGGACGTGGGTACACAGAGTTGTCATTAAACCTTTTTTTTAAGCTCAGTTAGTAAAGTGCAGGAGTTTTTTTTTTCCTACCCGGAAGTAAGACTACTGGATATCTGAGGC
This sequence comes from Oryzias sinensis, assembly GCA_037389245.1. Lineage (NCBI taxonomy): Eukaryota > Metazoa > Chordata > Actinopteri > Beloniformes > Adrianichthyidae > Oryzias > Oryzias sinensis. Next base: position 348,384 of record CM074488.1, read on the forward strand.
TCAGCCTTTCTCTCCGTGTGGGTGAAGCCCATCTCATGACGTCCTCCTAGAGCCGGCCTCAGCAGCGTGTCTGCGTTTCTCCTATGAAAGAAAATCTGATGTTTTGTAAAGATGAACGTGCAGATTGTTCATAGAACATGAAAGCGCTTAGCCGCTTACTCCACTGAGGAAGTGTCTGTTAGCCTGGGGGCGGGGCTGGCAGCCGAACTCTACAGCCGAAGGGGCTGTACCTAACTTTGTGCTGTCACAATGTGAGGACCCACTTTTTTTCAAAATGGCGGCTTTTCTGTTGATTTTATCTCCATAGCAACCATTTTATGTTTGGGTCGCCTGGGGATGACGAACAAATCAATATCAGATCGGATCGGAAAAAGTACACTTTTGGACGTCCCTAGCAACGGAGGTTGTCGCTAACCACATCCACATTCCTTATATGTCCAGATCCAGTGAATTTCAATATTTTCAGTTCCGGCCATGGATGAAGTTAAATGCAATATTTGCCCCCGATTTTGTCACAAAATGGCAGCCAAACCGTAGGTTGCGTCACCATTCCATAATGATTTCTAAACCTTTGAAGAAATCCAAAATCTTGTGATCATTTCAATGTTTGAACGGTGTCTCCAGCTAAAAGGATGTTTAACCTATAATGGTTGAAAAAAACAAACGTTTGCAATGATTCTCAATGTATTTCAATGGAGCACAAATCCTGGAAAATCCTGGAATATCTTGAAAAGTTCAAGGATTTGAAGGACCAAAGGTCATAGCTAAAAGGATTAAGTTGAAAGAGTTAAACATTGTAATAGTAACAAAATAGGAAACTGGTGAGGGAAGCTGCCAATTGTGTTTTCTGTCTGAAACAATTCTAATCGCTTGTGACAATTGTTTATGCTTTTATGTAAAGCCCCTTGGGATTTCAACCTGACTGAAAGGTGTTGTACAAATAAATGAAGCCTGAAGTTTCTTTTCATAGAAAAAATAGGTAACGAGGCACTCATTGTGTTTTCTGAAGCATGACTAGCGTTCTTCTAGATGTGGTTCAGTGGGTCAAGCTGCCATCTACTATTCAGCAGGGCTGTATATTGGCAAAAGTCTGGCGGTATGATGTGTACCGTGATACTCATTCCAATATATCACAGTTTTTACAAAATGGCCAAACAAACAAAGAGCAATCTCCAACATGTCTATTGTAGTTAAAGGTGGGTCCTACAGGTGTCATTGAGTGAACGTTAATCACGATGGTTCCAATGAGATCTTGTTGATTTGGTGCAGAGTTGCTGAAAGAGGCTTGGTGTGGTGGACTGACAATAGCAGTTGGGTTGGAAATGTAATAAATAAGTGTCATGGTTCAGCTGGCAGCTGCACCCTCCTCCTCCCCCTTCTGTGTGTTCACCTGTTTCTCTCAGCTGTTTTCAGTTTCCTGATTATGTGGTTTGGTATTTAAGTTTCTGTCCTTGTTGTTTTCAGTGTTGCAGAGTCCTGTTTGTTGGTACAACTGGATGTTTGACTTCTTTGAGAATTCGAGTAAATCTGTGACAGTCTACTTTAAGTTTTGAGTTCTTCCTTCCTGCATTTGGGTTCCTTCGGTCACGATTCGTAACAATAAAGGAGATGCCTATTTAAATGTTGGCTTGTAAATCATTTGTCCTTTTTTTTGGTAGAACTTGAAATCAATACCAGTATTGCCAAAGAAAATATCACAAAGTTTCATTTTTTGTACACCCCCTGATCACTGGTTTGGACTCTTTAAAGCATGAGTGTCAGTGGACAAGACCTCTAATCCAACATCTTTTCCATTTAAGAAAATTAAAGATCAATGTCATGAATGCTTACTAATGTATTTTTAAATAAATCAAATTGAAAAGATTAACCAATACCAGAAATATTGCTTCAAAATAGTTCAAACATACAAACTAAATAGAATACTTCTTAATCATATTTACACATTTGTGGTTTGTTGGGTAAGAAAATAGATATAGAGTAAATCTACATGATGGACAGAGACAGAACATTTGAGTTCTATCTTTGGCTTTGATTGACCTTCTGGTAATGCAGAAAATCAACATTTCTGAGACATTTAATAAGATATAATCTTCTTTGACCAGCAATGTTGAGCTTGTTTTATTTACCGAGTACTTCAGAGAAGATATAAACATTAATATTGGTGCAATTAAGTTCATAGTGTCTGTATTAATACAAAGGGCCTCATTCATAATCATCTGTTTTAATATACGTCACATCACTACCATCTGATGATGACTCTGACGAAGACGTCCGTCGAAACATGTGAGGTATGTGAAAAAACACAACCGTGTCTGATAACAGAAGAACCAAGAAGTCTGTTATTAAGGGTATTTTTTGATCACAATTTGTTTTTCGTTTCTACCATTGATCTATTTTTTAACCCAAAATCTGTTAAAATGTTTTACAATGTGATCAGACAGGATCTGTGTCTGTACTATTTTCCTGGTTAGTGAGAGAATGTTTGTTTTTCTGAGAATGTCTCTTGGCTTAAAGAAAAAAAAATCTTGCAATAGTCAGGTCAAGTCATATTAATGTTACTCAGTCTAATGGGTTCATTTAGTTAAAATAAAACCATGAACTTATCTGTTTGGTTCTAGCTCATAGGTCATCCAAGTAAATGCTGTTGCCAGCTCTTTAATCTACTATAACTCTTAAACTGTTTACGCAACTTCAATAGATATTGATGAGGAGGAAAGCAGCTTTGCATTGATAAGCAACATTTAACATTAGTAAAGCTGCTTTTTTCAGCTTCAGAATCTGTTGGAATTAAGGACAGCCTTTAATTTTGTCAACAAAGCTATTCTGCTCTATTCTATTGTGTAAACAGATGACGGGTTGCTCCAAAGAAGGTCAACACTGTTGTCTTAAAGTAAATTCATGTTTGGCTTCAGGGTGTTAGTTTCACAGCCAAATACAAAGTACCATATAAGGAGTTTTGGTCCAAATCCTTCCTCCAGCATTTGGAATGTATAGTTTGTTTTATGCACATTTGTCCATGGAACATAAGTCCTGAATCATAGTCTCCCTACAAAGGATTTGCAAATACTAGTTTCCAAATTCAATCTAAATGTGTCTTTCTAGCAAACATGCTAACAAAACACATCAACTATTCATGTTTGAGTTTTCCCTAAACTACCATGCATATATATTTTTATACGGTGGAAAGACCCAAACCCAGGTGTCTGTCTTTTATCCTGGTCATGTTTGACTGTTTCTGAATGACATCACCATCTTGGGGAGCCAGCTTCTTCTTTTCACAGAGTGGGAGGAAGAGGCATCTCAGTCTTTTTATACAATCTGTGAACAACCCGAACAAAGAAAGAGAGCCAATTTACATCTTGGATTCACACATCCTTGTTTCGTTGTTCCATAATCTAAAAAAGCTGAAGACTCTCGGCGTGGGCTTGGTGTTCTCATGTTTCTCTGCATGTTGGTTTCATGTGGATTTCTGGGTTAGGGTTCTGGCGCTCACTGTCTCCTTTGTCTCACTGCAGGTCCGTTTGTGCTTTCCAGTGAATCCTGGGTTCACATCAACCAACCCGGTCCCTCTCATGTGGGAGGCGCAGCGCGCCTTGCAGCCATTCAGACTGGATCCAGAATAGACAATGGTTTGCACAGGGTCTCCCCGTGGGCGGATTCATATTAATCACACCTTGACTCATCCACATTTTCTTGTTTATGGAAACACAACAGAAAAAAAGCTTCAGCATAAGAGCAGCTCTTTTACATTTTCACAAAACACAATCAGTCTTTGAATCACTGCCAGCTTTGGAAACAGGAACATCAGGCCGTGACCTTCAGCAAATTTCAAAAAGGTTGACTTGACGAGATGACTTTAAAAATAAAAAAGCTAAACAATAAAAGCAAATCCTTTTAAATGTAATCGCATTTATGAACAACTTAGTCTGAACCACCCCAGCGGATGGATACAGGCCGGTATGGGGGCGCTGGTGGCCCACACAAATATCAAGGTTGGTGAACTCATAGAGCAAAAAAATTCAAGGACTTTTTTTCTGGAGGCATGCTGCAGGCGACAGGGCATCGCAACACTTTTACAGCACGTTAGGGTGGTGTAGATGAGACGCAGGCATCTACCAAAACATCTTAAAAACTTCCATTGGTCCCCCGTACCGATGGAAGTAGACTGATGTGTGTTTGGTAGAAAAGCTCAATTATCAAACTGGTTTTTAAATCAGTCTGGGCTGCCAGAACATACAGAGTCTTTTTGCATCATCTAACAGAAATGTTGCATGGAGGAAACGCCGAGGGGAAAGCCAGCTGAACTCCACACTCACAAGCCAAAACTTTTGAGGCATTTTTCCATCTTCGTTTCCTTGAAGACAACGGTGAGTTCCAGGTGTGGGGGTGGCTGGAGCTCATGGGATCCAACAGCTCTCTGCCAGCAGGTTGGTGGTAATAGTGGTGATGGTGATAGTGGTGTTGGGGGGGGTGATACAGCCTTACAGGGTTCCTTACTGTATTTGTCCTCATTCACTGCTGATGAAAATGCTAATGACCTACAAAGTCAAGCTTACATGGGTCCAATGCCAACCAAAATACAAATGTGAAAGGTTTTTCACAGATTTAGAAATAGAGCAATACATTTAGATAAAAAAGTCAGAGCAGTTGTTTTGTTTAAGTATGAAGCCTAAATTGGTGAAGGCACAAAATCTTAAAGCTACAACAGTGTGAAGAAGTCTTAACACCTTCACAGAAGAGTCACAGATTGAAAGTGCTTCATATGTGGCGATGTTTGTGTGTGAAAGGGCAGACGCTCTCAGCTCTCCTCTGTGGCTTCCTCACCCCCCCATGACTTATTTAATAGATTTCACACTGAACCAGTTGGACACACAAACACACTCACTGGCCTCTCTCTTCATTCAGGTGAGGCAGTAATGTGTTTATTTGGACAGCAGCGAGGACGCTCCGGTCCATCTGTCGACTCCCAGCAGCCTGCTTTAAATAAACAGGCTTGTAATAGAAGACACACCTTTCAGTTCAGCTGCTGCAGATCAGGATCAAACCGGTGATTATGTCCCTATAAAGGTGTTGAAGTAAACAGGATGATGAGATTAGAGAAACTTCTCCTAATTTATGCGACAAAGATAGAGACAATATTATGAGGTAGAGTATGAAGAATCTCTCAACATCCTGATGGAGTGATGTAGACTGTAAACGGAAGCTAGGACAGGGGTGTCAACACTTTTAGTCTCATTTTTAAAAAAAATACAATATTAATTTGAAGTTTTCATATTTAGGGAGTTAGATACACAAACTCATCATGAAAATAAGATTTTTAAGTGAACCTGACAGACATTTTATATTAAATTGATGAATATGTGAGATTACAAAATGATAAAAAGCTCCTCTGTCATTTTTCCTTCAACAGTTGTTGAGTTGGACTTTTGTGTTTCGTGGTTGTCTTGTCAACGGTACTGCAGCGAGCAGCGTACCGACATCTGAAACACTCGCTTTGGATTCTAATTAATGTTTTTTTTTGAGTGAATGACCTCGGATCTGTCACTTTAACAGCTACATCTGCGTTCAGGACTCTGAATCTAAATGCTTACGTTTAGGAGAAAGAAAAACTCCACATCTGCTAGTGGGGCGTGGTGTCTAGCATAGCTGAACACCTAGTGACCTATAAAATAGAGGATGTTTGATTGGATGCTGTGCATTCTAGTGATATACTTCATGGTGAGGATAATGTTTAGCAGTCGATTAAAAAAAAGTTATATTTATTTTTCTTTCAGACCACGATTCACGTGTTGTGTGAATTTTAGCTGATTTATGTGTTTTCTTTGCGTCTATTCCATAGTTTTAAGGTGGTTTATTTGTGACACATCTGTGAAAATGTCACATAAAGACCACAACCTTTCTACTTTTTCCTCCTATATTCATGTATGACCAATTTGTATCTGTGCAAAATGAACATAGTGGCTGTGTGACAATAATAACACAAGCAAATTGGCCTCCAGAAGGTCTGCCCTTCGATAAATCCAAGCTAAGACCTGAATTCATTTCTGAATTCAATTCTGAATTCACACCTCATCATCTGCTGAATGCTGAGCTTTCTGATGGTAGACAGAGAAGATGACTGAACATTAGTGCATTTATGGGGTTGTGCTGGGAAAGAAAGTGCTAGTGTTGGGTCTCAACAAATGAAAAAAAACTTGAAGGTAGCTGAAACTGGTGTGAATGACAAAGGAATACTCAGAAAATAACCAGAAACTACTTAAAAACCAAACTAAACCACAGATGGTGATGTCATCAGGTGACATGGCATAAACTTTCATTGTTATGCTGATGACACCCAGTTATATGTGTCTGTGTCTCCTGATCACATAGGACCCATTGATGACCTTTGAAGTTGTGTTTTAGATATTGAAACATGGATGGGAGAGAACTTTCTAAAGCTCAATTAATACAAAACAGACATTTTAATTGTTGGTCCTGAAGCTGGAAAAAAAAGGGTCCAATCCTATTTATCAACTTTTAATCTGAATGTGTGCAGTACAGTCAGAAACCTTGGTGTAATTTTAGATGCAGATCTTAACATTGAAACACACGCAAACCAAGTTACAAAGACTGTATTTAATCATCTTGGAAATATTGCCAGAGTGAGACCCTTTCTCTCCAAAGCAGTGCTGAAATATTAATCCATGCTTTTATAACGTCTAGGATAGATTATTGTAAGGCTCTTCTTTCTGGTATTAAGAAAAAATACTATCAATCGGCTGCAGCTCGGTCAAAACTCGGCTGCACACATTTGATCTAGAACCAGAATGAAGGAGCACATTACTCTGATTTTGAAATCTGACTCCCAGCTTTAGGATCGATTTTAAGGTTATTTTATTAGTCTACAAAACTTTAAATGGAACTGGCCCCTCATTTTTATCAGATTTACTTTTAGTGTAAGACCTGCAGAGCCCTCAGATCCGGTCTACTGGTGGTCCAAAAGGTCAGAACTAAAACCCACCTGAGGGTTTGAACCTACATTTGTGTGGATAATGGACTGATGACTACAAATGGGAAACAAGCCCAAACCATCAATCAACCTTCTACAGAGGATGAGATGCTTCTGCATGTGCTCATCAACAGCCTTTTGTTTCACAGCTGTTTTGATTTCAGTTTTTATCGCCTTCAGTGTTTTGAAGTGCCTGGTTCTCGTTGGTCATTTGCTGTGTTTCTCCATACGCTGTTCTTGTTCACGTTTTTTTATTAAAAATTTCCATCATCAAGCCAAGTCTCCTGCCTTTTTGGGCCCTACTCCACTGGTACCTGACAGATTCATGGGTTTGAAGAAAAGTTTTGACCCAAAATAAACCAAGATTAGATGAACATAGCTGACGGAGGTTTGATGTGAATCTGCAGCCATTTTGGATGGACTGCTGCTCCATTAGCTTGTATGGCAAAGATGCCCTCGAGCAAGGCTTTCTAACTAAAAATAAAGACATTTCTGTAAACATCTATAAAGTAGAGCATTGTTGTCAGAGACTCTTTGAAATCTTGGTTCTGAAGGTTCTACCAGGTTAGATATTCGTCACAAACTGCCTCTTCTCTTAGATCATTTGACAACATGTGACGAGCTGCTGCTCAGGTTTTCTGCATCTTCAAACTTTAGAAATCCACCATAAACCTACTTTCCTCGTAAATTTCACCGCCTCTCTCTCATAAATATGGAAATGTTTTCACTTCTGCGTTTATTCAGATGAAAGACTTTAGAGACGCATCAGTCTTCATACATCACTTTTCATCTTTATTTGTCTAATAAACACAAAACTTTTTTTCGCACTGAATTTTCATAAACATGTTTACTTGTGTTTGACATTTACATTCACTGTTAAATCTGTAACTGACATAAAAAAAACACATCTGTTTCAGTGCTGCCAATAGTAGAAAGGGGGCGGGTCTTGGTCCTGGAACTGTCCAGAGAACTCCCAACATCCAGCAGTGATTCTGCTGTCTGTTGTCTTGAATCCACATTCATTTGCAGAACTGCTGACACAGCTTAGATTGATGTCTTTCCCTGCGTGGCAAACTGGGCTCATTAAAACCGGGTGCAAACAGCAGCGTCCCGATTAATCACAGTCAAGCTCTGCAACAGATGAAGGTGGTCTGAACCTGAAAGTGATGCTGGAGCAAAGCATCAGTGTGAAAACAGTTCTGATGCTGGATTTCAAATATCAATAACAAACCACCCCAGCTTAGCCTTCAGACGCTGGACGCGAAAGAGTCGTGTGGAGGAACTAATTATTATACCGTCAGGCGGCTCCTTTTGATTAAACATTCTCTGCCTCAGAGGAAGTAATGGCTCTCATTTCATTTGGCCAGAACGGAGCGACTAATTAGAAAATAAATGGCATCACGTTTAATGAACACAACAGACGAAGGCCACCTGCAGAGACGAGCGCATCATCGAGCAAAGCATGTGAGCTCACATTCTCACCCGACCCGCTAATATGCTGATCTGCTGGAGATGAACGCTGTGCCAGGAGCCACTATCAAGACTGTGTGGGTAATTCCATTCACAGATTAGCATTTCAAAGGATTAGGTAAGAGAATTAGGAGAAGAATGGTCTCAGAGAAACATGCCGCATGGGAAAAGTGTGGAAGATATGGTTTTATCAGCGCTGATTACATTGTAGGGTGTTTCTGCTGATGCAGTCCCGACATTTCAGACTCGTCTGTCTCTTTTAAACTTTTGTCTGTGGTTGTCATTTTAAGATTAAGTTTATTCCAGACTTTTCACATTGTTATTGGTTATATATTTTATTAATTCTACTGTTAAATGCGATGAACCATCGACTGTTAACAGAGTCTGAGAACTTGAGCGACTGGAGTGTGACGTCTGTCACAGACGCCACTCTTTTGCAATAAGGACGCCAAAATGAACAGGGGGGGCAGTTCTGGTTCCTCTCTGGCTGGTTTAAAGACCAAAGTGTCAATCATGCCAGAATAAAAGGAATTCAGTCTTGATCCAAATGTGTAATTATTTTTATGAAAAACAAATATTCCATTTCACATTTAGGAGTAAAACTGTGCCGACGCAAAGTCTTGATGTTGTTTCGGTCAAACCCTTTCCTCTCAAACAGCCTCTCTGGTTATACTCCAGTTCTGTGGCCTTTCTCTGTCTTCATCTTTTAAGGCCTTGGTAACATCTGTAGATACGTTTAACTTGCTAGTTTTTCTCTAGTCAAACTCCATCGAATATCGTGTTATTGGGCTCTCACCCTTTGAAAAGAGGCGGAACAGACAGGCCTGTCAGTTCTTCAAATTAAACCTTGCACAAAAGAAAATTGCAGGAATTCACTGGAAACACCTTCCAAGCATTTATTTTAGTGCATCTCTGTTCAGTTTTCTTTGACTGCTGAAGCTGTGTGAGGAATACGGAAGTTGTGTAAACCGTCAAAACTGGTTCCATAATATTTTTGAGAAAAAAAGGAAATATTTGAACATGACGCCGTAATTTGGGGTCGTTCTTCGCCTGCTGTTCTTGAAACAAAGAGTCAGATGAAGTCGGTGGAGTCACCTGGGTGTCCCTCCATGTCAGCGCTCGTCACAGCTCCGATAATGTGATGCATTGTGGAACTGATAGCTTTGGAAAAGCAATTTGTCTGCCGTGTTTTTTCCCTCCCCCGTGCTCCTCCCCGTTTGAGTCCGTGTTCGGAAAAAGAAAACTCATTAAGTTCATGAGGAAGACGCGGCAAACGGTCGTATCAAAGAGAATTTCCATACGAGGAACAAACTAAATCATCTGTTTTGGTGATTCATAACCTCTGTCAGGTTTTGAACAAGCTAGACCCAAAAGCAGACAGGGATTAAATTAGAAGTGCAGTTTATTGAACATAGAACTGTGGATGGTAGATCCGGAGAAGAGGCAACTAGATGGGTAGAAGCTCTAGAGTTCTTTGATGACTTGGCTTGATGTGGCTTAAAGGGGCTTAGCTTAGTGTTACTTAGTGGGGCTTGGCTTGGCTTGGCTTGGCTTGGCTTGGCTTGGACTTTCTAAGTTGCAAATGAAAATAATTAATGTTTGCCTCAGTTTTCTTTTTCGCTTTCAAAAAACATTTTTGTTTTCACCTGCATTGTGTCTAATCTCGCTTTTTGCCTATCTTTCATTTTGCTCATATAAGTTTCCAATAGCCTGACAAAGCTGCCATCAAGCAGCTGCTGATTGGTGTAGATTCTAACCAATCAAATCGCTGTACTTATCTAACATGCCGTCTGCAACTGAGGCTCAGAAACCAAACCGGCTCTTTTTACGCTCGATTTTGTCTCTTTGGCTGAAGAAAATTTCATTTTTAGTCATTTTAAAGATAATTTCTTTCTTTCTTCTTTTTATTGATTATTTTTTAATTAGTCAGATTTGTGAATTTACAGCTTTGGTATAGTTTGCAACGTGGTGGCATAAATATCACTCCATACACCCTGGAGGGGGCGCCAGTCCCACAAAAGGCTAGACTTTCCTCATTGCAGGTAGAGCATTAATGATAATAACCCCAAGTAAAGGTTTTTTGTCTCTAATGCAACATTTGAAGACAAAAGCAGCAGAAATTGGTGATGATGATCAGACTGAACGACAGCCTCTTGACAAAGTCAACATATTAGATGGTTCAGTGGTTAAACGTGTTTTATTCTCTTTTCCATTTCCCTCCATTTTACATCTTGTTCTTCATTCCTTGCTTCCATTTTTTCCTCAAAGTTCTTTTTTTGCTTTGATCTTTTCCTTCATAATTCATGTTGCTCCTCTGCCTCTCATTTTTTTTTCTGTAGGATCTCAGTTCCTTCCCTCCCTGCTCCTTCCTCTTCACCTTTCCCTGTCATCTTTGCCTCTCGGTGTCTCAGCTGTTTCTTCTTTTTAGCCCTTCATGAGGTTCCTCCTCTCGCGCCTAATTTTCATGTTTTCCAGCTTTGTGTGAGTGTGTGTGTCTTTGTGTATGAATGGCAGAGAGTGGCATCAGTATTCATGACGGCGCTGCTTCTTCTTTGATATCCCTCCTCCTCCTCTTAGCTGCCCAGTGGAACCCCGTGTGTGTGAATGTGTGCACGAGCGTGTGCATGTGAGAGAGAGAGACATCTTCATCTACATTGGGGGACATTAGTAGTCGTCCGCCATCGTCCCTTCCTGTCCCTCCATCCCTTTTCTTCGTTTTTTTTCTCACAGTTTCTTCATCCTTGCTGCACTTCTTCACCTTCCTCCTCTTCTCAGGCTTGTACATCTCCCTAAAATAAATGCCAATTGTGTTTTGTAACCTCACAGAAACATGTTCCAGTGAATCCATGACCAAACATGAATTATGGAAATGAAAGGAAGGCAAAAAAACAGGTTTCATAATTACGGGGAAATGAGCAGCTCTCCCTCGCAGAGTGTCTGCGCTCCTCTGAAGATGCTCATTCAGAGACCAGAGGATCTGATTCCCACTGAGAAGACGAGCACAGCTCTGTTTAATAACTCCTCCGACCCGCTTAAATATGAATCAAAAACATGGCCGCTCATGAAACGCTTGAGTCGCCCTGCAGCTCTGGGTCTAATATATGCAGATGAGCTCTATGGGGATGATCTCCAGTTGAAGTTGCATATAATGACCAGGTCGGAGCTGTTTTCAGTAAAATGTCATGAAATTTGCATGCGTTATTGGTTTTCCATTCTTCATTGTCAGGTCAAATTTTTTTCTTTTGTTGCTCCCTTAGTTTCTGGTTCAAGTCCCGGTTGGGGGACCTGGACCAGAACATCAATGGGGGGCCTTTCTGTGTGGAGTCTGCGTGTTCTCCCATGCATGCGTGGATTCTCTCCGGGGACTCCAACTTCCTCCCACCGTCCAAAAACATGATTCATAGGTTAATTGGTTAATCTAAATTGTCCATAGGTGTGAATGTGACATAAAAACGGGTGTGTGATTGTGACAGACTGGCCCGCAAGTGGCTGGGATAACTTCAGCAACACGTGACCCTGAAACGGAACAACCGGATTACTAGATGACTGAATGACACTTTCTTTAGTACAAATAAATATATAATAAATATTTAAATGAAACTATGAGGGAGCCGGTTTAGCTCGTGCTGGTTTGCGGCGCCTTCCGTCCGTGAAACCAGGGTTCGACTCCGGGCTGCTCCCTGTTCCCTTCTCTACCTCTGTGCCGGTCCCAAGCCCTGTTGCTTTGAGAAGGTTGCGTCAGGAAGGGCATCCAGCGTAAAAAATTGCCAAGTTTACCATGCGACTTGTTCGCTGTGGCGACCCCTGATGGGAGAAGCCGAAAGACAAAGAAAAATTGAATGAAACTATGAGAAAAAATAATTAATCAAAAATGTTAATGAAACTTTCTTTTATGTGTTTCTGTTTTGTTGTCAAGTCCTGCAGAATGATTAAGAGTCTAATAAACTGTAGTCAAACCAACCTTCATGTGCCCCATTTCCCCAAAGGTTAACATCTGAGGTCACATCCTCTTCAAAGATGTCAGACATCTCCCCAAACATCTGACTGAAATATTCCAAAACGTCGGTGTTTATTGATCCAGGAGGGAACGCCGGGACCTTAAAGCGTAAAACTAATAAATGAGTAAAAAGTTCATAAGAAGGGACTGAAGTCAGAAGATGAGATGTCATGGGCTGCTCATGTCATGTCATTGACACAGATGTGTGCAGCAGCGCTACATGAATGAGCTGTGGTCGTATTGACAGCACCAGCAGCTGCTGGTTCAGCCCGGCGTATCCATCTTTACCATCAGCACCGCAGAGCTGGAGTTTCACACATCCTCCATCTGCGTCCCACTTCCCACCTGAAATGTTTTACCGCTTTGTTCTGGCACAAAAGCACATCGGTATGTGAGTGTGCTTTCCCCCACTTTATCACCAAAAAAGGCATTGATTTAAATCTGCAGCACGGCCTTTATCCTGTGAGGAAACAGGAGGAGAGCGCACTCTGAGGCAACAAATCTGATCAATGAGCTTTCCATTAAAACGACGAAATCAAAGGAAGAATCTTCAAGCCTTCTATCTCATATAGAGAGAACAAAGAAACAGGAGAACAGTCTGTCATTCTCAAAAGATAAAGAAAATGTATTTTGTGGAAATAGGACAGACATGGAGGTTAGAAGACCTTTACTGTCGGCAAATCTATGTTGACTATCATCTGAAAACATCTAGAAGGAAGTAACAGCATGCACTTTGTGGAAGACGAAGACCCTCCTCAACCCTTGTTCTATCTTAGATGACCCCACCCTTACAGTGACATGTTCTCCCTACCATGACAAAGGTGGATAAAGGTGGAAAGATTTCATGTAATCCATGGACACCAGTGAAGATCACAAATCATTGAAGAGAAAAGGTTCAGAGCACTGTCTAGTGGGTCTAGATGACCCAACTCCCAATGTTAAAGTGCCTAGGATAGCACAATGGTTACGGTGTCGCAGCTGCAGAAGAAGCTAAGATACTAACTGAAGAATTACAGCACAGCAGAAGTGCAAACTCGAGAACACATCAAACCGATGGAAGTCAAACCAAAACCATAAGACGCTGCACCAAAATGGACCACAGTATTTTTTCTCACACTTTTTTCACACAAAGATTGGTCTCGTGTTAAAACTCGAAAAGTCCAGGATTATAGAATACAAACAAAGATCTGAACACGATCAAAGATTTTTGAGGATTCTGTAGAGGAGAAAGACAGAGGAGGTTGATTGACGACCTCCACAGCCAATTAGGATACAGAACCCAATGCACTAGTAAAAAAAAACCCCATGTACAATTGCACAGACAATGTGCAAAAACGCAACACAGTGAAAGGTGAAATGCGAAGAGCAAGAGAACACAGGGACGACAGTGGCCCAGGCGGTTGAGTAGGTCCTCCAGTGATCGAATGAGCGGCAGTTCGATCCCTTCTACCCCCAGTCTACCGTCGTTGTGTCCTTGGGCAAAACACTTCCCCTTCTCTGCTTCAGCGTGGCTCCACTGGTGTTTGAATGCGTATAAATGTGATGGTCAGAGGGGCCTTAGACCGGCCGCCACACCACTGTCAGTCTGTAGCTATGGCCACATCAGTAGTTACCATCACCAAGTATGAATGAATAACCAACACACTGGAAGAACTTAGAGCGTCTGGAAAAGCAGAGATAAATCCAATCCATTATTTCACGGATTACCAAACATCTACTATGACAGGAACTGCAACAAAAAGAGAACAGGAGGACTTGGAGGGTATAGACTTGAGCAGTGGAGAGCAAAAAGGAATCTGAGAATGCAATTTACCAACTTACAACTAATTGTGTGAAGAGTTTCCTACGTCCTCATGCGATGGTCAATGGTTATGGGAACTTAAAGGATGTGAAGAATAAAATTTGACAGACTGGAGTAAGATGGACAATTGTAAAATGGGATTTTATTCCCTGGTAATTGGCTAAGATGTTGACCTACGTGGGTACCAGCAGAAGACATCAACATGTCCCGTGGCGGACCTGCACCAATGATTCTTTAATTATTCTAACTCAGCAACATGAGGTTGCCATTGATCTTTTTCAGAGCAGAATTGAGACCATCTGGATGATTACTGGCCCCCGTGAGAAGATCATTGATAATAACACCCACATGTGAAAAACACACTCTTAATCTTCCAATTATTTCTCCGTAAATGGTGATCATTGATTTTCATCTGCTGCTGTTACGAGTTATTGGCTCTTTATCGCTGCTGGATTATTTATGAACATATTTGCAGTTTATTTTGTTATTGGACTCATGGCTGCTGTCAGCGTCGGCGCTCAGCGGATGGAGGACGCTTCCCCCCCGTTGTGTGTGCATGTGTGAGGGAACAGGTGTCAGCTCTTGTTGACGTGGACACTCCTCATCGTTTCCTCTTGGGAGTCTGAGCTGCCTGTAATTGTCCCCGTCTCTGTCCCTCTCTGGAGTGTCCTCTCAGGGTCTCTCGCCCTGTGGATTCAGCCCCCGCCCTTCGCGAAACGCGGGTCCCGCTCATCCCTCCTCTGGCTGCAGCGACCGTCTCATGCCCGAAGTGTCTGAACAGACCATCTGTCTTTATTTCCTCTGTCTCTCCAACTTCTGATAGACTCTTATCAAGAACTATTAGGGTGCTTTGAGGTACACACACACACACACACACACACACACACACACACACACACACACACACACACACACACACACACACACACACACACACTCATGCACATACCAATCACAGCCTGCCCTGGAGAGGTGGGGGGAGTCTTTGTTAGTGTCAGTGCTTCTCTGCAGAGGACTGACTAACCACCAATTTCCAGCTGATGAGTTGGATCCATTCTGTGAGATGTTTGTGTTTGTGCACGCGTGTGCTCACGAGAACGTGGGCGGGATAACTGCTGATGTGGATGGGGGGGCTTCCATCATTACATTCAGTCTGTTTTTGAGAAAGACAAATCCAAAGGAAAAAAAAGCACCAAAAGTCATTTTCACTGTCGTTTTCACTGAACCGCATCACACACTGCTGCTGCTGCTTTTAGCCTATTTTCTGGGCTTTCTCCGTCCGTCCATCATTGTGATGGAACGCAGAAAAATAGATGGTAAACGAAGCTAAAGTAATGCGCTGTAGTAAATGCTTTGGTTTTAACAACTCACTGGAGTGACGTGCATTTTGAAGAACCTTTACTTCAATACATCTGAAAGTAAATTCCGGTTGTTCTGACAGCGGTTTGTGTTTGGCAGAAGGTCTGAAGTTCTCATCACTTCTGCATTGAGTCAGATAAGGACATTAGTGTTTGGCAAACCAAGCTTTTGGTGTATACATACATTTAAAGCCTCAGTCACAACTGTCCTTAATTGTGGTGTCAGATATTGAGTTAGCTGGACCCAAAAGCAGACAGGGATAAGGTTTGAAGTAATGCAGTTTATTGAATGTAGAGATAAAAGCCTGGGTGGTAATGTTCGTGGATGGTTGATCTGGTGAAGGAGGGCAGTAGATCCAGAGTGAACTTCCTGGGGGAAGTTGATGGCGTGGAGGAGAAGAATCCAGAAGATCTTGACGTGGCTAGGCTTGGCTGGGTTCGATGAGACTGGAGTTGACTTGACTTGGCTTGAAGTGACTTGGCTTGGCTTTCAGTGGTGTGGCATGGCTTAGCTTGGCTTCGACAAGGCTTCAGCAATGATAGGTGAATTATTCCATATAAAAGCAGATGAACCGACAATGGCTGGAGGGCATGATGGACAAATAAAGGTTGCGAGTGACCCGATCCTCAGGCAGGTGTGCGAGGGTTAACCCCGGCACCTGAGAAGTGGATGCTGGTTGTCTGCAGGTGAAAAATGCTCAAACCTGTACAAGGCACACAGATATAAGAAATATCAATATCAAGGTCATAGGTCACTCATTGAAGCTATAGAGAGAAAATGTTCATGTACATGTTTTCTATGTACACGCAGCGGCCGGCAGGTCGTAGACTTATATACAACACACTTATATACCATACATAGGGGTAAGTAAGGGGGCTGCAGGGGACATGCAGGCGTGTTCTCTTTTTTCAAGCCCTGCACTCTGCTCCCGTTAGTGCTCTTTATGTGGTACGTGCACGCTCCTTGCTGCTGCCTGACTGTTAGAAGTGAGGAAATTGGACAGTGTTGTTTGTGTAGACATCCTACAGGTGTCCTATCACAGCACGCCCCATGATGTTTACAACTTCCATCCCAATACTTTTGTGATAGTTTCCATGTTTTTCTGCATAATCTTGGTGTTTTTCTAACGGTTTGTCATGTGCTCTCACGATCCTTCAGGTTCTACCTATTTGGCATCTGCTGAGTCCAAAGCTGAAGATGGGTACCAAAACTCTATGCCAAGTTTGTACAGGTACTATACATACACAGTACTATACGTACACAGTACTATACGTACACTGTACAAAAAAGCAGACTTTGGCGCTTTGCTCCGGACATCTCATTCACTTATATCCTATTCAGTTTTGCTGTACAGCTCTAGCCAACACATTACCCTTCCAGGTTGTGGGTGGGCTCATTATAGGTGGGTGTGGCCACATGGGTTGGCGGAGTCAAAATGCCAAATAGAGTGAAAGTTTGTCTGTCCTTCAAAGCAAAAGACTCAAATTCAGTCACCTAATGGATAAGATTGACGTGGACTCCAAAAATAGTTTGTTGATGTGGCGATGAGCGTCTTCTGTTTGTGTGAAAACAGATACAGGAAATGTCAGACTGTCAGAAAGAAGACAATAAAAAATAAAAAAGTAGGCAATAAAGCATCTGAGGAACATTCAAGTGCTCTCCTTCCTGCTGTCACGCTGCTTCATCACATATAAATGTTTAGAGAAAATTGGCTTGTTTTACTGTTTTTAAAGCACAGATTTGAGTGACGTTTAGGGACCAGAACCGTTTCAAAGGTACCGGTTTGGCGCCGGCATTAAAGTTGAATGACAGATTGTGTGTGTAGCCTTAATTTTTGTGTGTTTAATCCTTTTATTCCAGGTGTTCTTGTTATGAGTCGAGGTTTATCATGTGAAGAAAAGATCCATTTGCTCTATTTACCAGTGTTCTTCCAGCACCAGCATGGCAGAGGGAAACCCTGTTCCTGCTGTTTATCTCAATGCCACCCAACCAGAAAATCGCTTATTTATTCTAAGAACTACAAGAACACTTATTTGGAGAGTTAGATAGAACAAAGGAGCCACTACATTTATGTATTGGTCAATTCCTCTCCAGAAGAGGAAACATTGATGACAAAGCCAGAAAGGAGAACAGAACTGGAAAAGAAGAGGACGATTAGGCCGGTGAAGCTGAGAGGAAATCAGGAGTCAGAGAGGAGGAAGCATTAGCGTCGTATTGGGAGGATCAGGCTGGTGATCCTTTGATGTCGGCTGCCAAATACCGCACACATCCACACACTCAACTGCACACACTGATCAAACCTGCGGACGAATGCGACCTGTGGATTGAGAAGCAGCAGGTTGAGAAAACTACAGAGACAAAAACAGGAAGTGGCCCATCAGAGAGCCCCAGCCCATGCTGAGACGTGAGGGTGGGGAAAGACCAGCACCTGTCACATGCGCTGTTTTCACCTGCTGTAAACACATTTCAGTCAGGGCGCACGCCAATCCTCCATCCTCTTCGCCACACTTCCCTTTTCTGTTCAACAGCAGAAACTGCCAAGCTTAAAACTGCAAGGACGGACTGCAACCACGAAACGTAACAACACACGTGTTTACTGTCCCGGACCTTTAACTCCGGAAATGTTTGAGCTCAAAGTGCGTTGATGGTTTATTTACCCTGTTTATGTCTTTGTCCTTAGAGCATTTTAAGGAAGGGGCCGGTACTCTCACACTTTGTGCGACTAGAGTGTATCGTTAGGACGCCGTACGACTGCATCACCCGTACGTCATGAGTGTGTGCTGCTGACATTAGCCTTACGAATACTTCATAATGCATTTATAACACACATGTTCCATTTTCGTGACATCCCTTGAGATTAGAACTACAAGACACACCTGTGCTCCCTGAAGATGCCTCCTCTCCTGTCTACGACTGCGGCCCCCTTAATGCCCTAGTCACATGGACCGGTACCGGTGCTGCCGATTTTGGGTTGATCGGGTCATCAGGTCAGGTAACCTGTACGGGTCACCTTCATGCCTTGTACAGCTTTGCCTATTCTCCCCCACACATAGCATGTATACCCTAGGGGCAGTTACGACTAGGGCATTGATGTAGCTCCCTTCTCTCTGTGACCCCCCATGGGCCCGGATAGTCTGCAGTTCCTGTACGGGTCAATCCCCCCCATATAGAAGCCTGGGACTAAGCCTGCTTTGTGTTAGTCTGAACCAAATGTAGACCCCTCTTTGAATAAGACAGACAAACTCCACTCAAGTCTGTGCTGATCTTTTTATTTTAAATATTGAGGTGTAAATTGAAGGGTTTGGTATTCTGCCCACAGCTTTCCCTAGAAAAAACTGAATCAACGCAGAAACGTGCGATGGCTGAGCGGGGTGAGCCGGCCTTGGATCATACATAATTCAGAGTGTTTAGCAATAGATATTCACCAAGTAGATCTGTGTCTTCGCTCAGAAACTGATTTGGCTTAATGACTTCAAAGACGGACAATGATTGAAAGTGCAGCTTTGAGAATACAAAAGACCCAAATGAGGGGAGTCTGAAGGGCGTCTGCTCTTCATCACAGAGAACAAGGCTGACTCATTGATCGTGGGAAACTGTGGGGGGTGTCAGAGGCTGCAGGGGATCTGCAGGCCTCTTCTCATGTCTCCCAGAGAGCAGTGGAATTCTTTGGTTTTCTGTCTAGTGGGGATGTTAGGATTTCTGCCCTCCTGCTAACAGCGCAAATAAAATCGCTGCTCTTCGTCTTCACCTTTTTAATTGCATTTTGAGCCGCTTCACAGCCTTTTTGTGCTTTTGTCATTTCTCTGCACCAAAACCAGAGTTCATTCTTTTTAGTCAGTGTGGAAAGATCACAAGAAGCTAAAGAAAGGTGAAATCTGTCAAAGTGTATTGAATTATCATGTTAAATCATGACCCCTGAAAGAGCTGAAGCCAGGCATGTGTGGGGGTTTAATTGCCCTTTCTGCCCTGAGCACCTTTAATTGCATTGATTTATTCCTGGAGCTGCTTTTAGTTCTTATTGTAGCTTTAAATGTCTGGTGCTGACCAAAGTGCTCCTTTGCTAATCTCAGAAATACAGCAGAAGCCCAGTGGAGCAGTTGGTTAGGTGCATTTTGGAAGAGGGCTTTATGGCTTTTAAAGTTCTCGTATTGATGGGTAGCTCTTTATCTTAATAACTTGTTTATTTTAACTCGCGTTTTTTTTAATATTATGCATCACTCTCTCCTATATCGTACAAAAAACAGACTTCCAGAAAGTCAAGTTTACTCTAACATCAATGCATCTGTGTTTTATTTTGAAAGGCCTGTCATACTTTCTCTGCCTTCCTATGACAGACTTCATGTTTTACTCTGCATTGATGGAAACTGAGGCAGCTCAGCTGCAGCCGCTCAGGGAAATCCTGTATGAGGGACATTTCCAAAACACATGAAAATCAAGTCTGACTGCAACCTCTGACCATAATGAGTCTATTTAGTGAGACAACACCTTGTGTGAGCCTGGACTCCTGTGATTAAAAAAAGGCAGCCTTTTGGTCTGTCAGAAGACCCTCACACACTGCCTTTATTTGACTTCTTTAATGCTGAGATCTGCACAAAGAAAAACTAAAAGAGTCTCTTTTTATTGAGTTCATTAAAATGTACTTGTTCCAAAATAAAAGTAAACTTTCACAGACAAATAAAGCTGTTTAACAGTGGACTGGAGCCTGGTGTGTGTGGGAGGGATTAAGGTCACTGGCTGCAGCAGCAGCTGGTTGGTGAACGTGGCTAGGAGTGGTTTGTAGCACAGCTTCAACATTTCTGAGAAAGTTTCTTGGTCTTTTTAAAATGAAGAGTTTTAAGCTCTGCTATGACTCTTCAAGGCGTCACCAGGACAAGTGAGGACCTTCAATTTGAAAGATAAGATAGTCTGAAACTATTCCTCCTGACGTGGGCTTTGGCAGATGGAACTCTGCATTCAAGAATAGCTTGTTTGAATTCTGGAAGTTAAAACGTGGAAATGGTTTTCAGTGTTTGTTGCTCTGATGCACACCACGTGCTGCTGCCCTTTGACCCGACAGATCACGCATGGAAACCCAAGCAGCAGGTCAGATCTGAAGCTGCACCTTTTTAGTTTGTGTTGTTAAATCTCATGATTGTAGCTGCTTGTGGTAACGATACTGACAGCGGAAAAGAAAGTCTAGATTAAACATGAATTTAAATTGATATTGTAACGATCCAGCCAGACCGTCACTTTCGCGGGGTAGCTAAAACCAACTGTTAATTTAGATGGCTTCGTTGGAGAGCTGTCCGTGTCCCTTACACCGTACGACCCCGGACAGTCTCAAGCAGAATAAACTGGAGGAGAGACAATGTTCCCTTTTGAGCATCTAGCCCGTTCATTCCAAGTCCTCATACAGCCCAAACAGCATGGACGGTAACTTCAGCTTCCAGCCCTCTGACTCAAGGTTTCACCCTAGCTCCCACTTCCCATGAACGCCAGGAGGCTGGCGGGAATGTAACACTCCAATTCGCTACAATATTAAAAGATTAAAACTGGCTCAATCTTTCTAACCAGAGGCTTCCGTTCCGTTCTTCTCAGTCGTGACATCTTGTATTTTAATTAGCAAACCAGACCAGGTAGGTCTGTGTTTCCCTCCCTCCATCCTCCTTTTTCAGAAATGATTCATGTGTTAATCCCTCATTCTTTTGTTTTGTCTTTTATGTTCTTTTGAAGACCGTTATGTAGTGACAAGTGCAAAACAACTATGTAATTACTCTTTCTGATGTTTCTGCTCCTTTTTGTTCTGGTTGTCATTTTCTTTAAATTCCCTCCAGTTCTTGAAGCGTCTGTCGGTCTGACACTTTGCTTCCTATCTTTCTTCTCTAAGCCTCCTCTCTCTTTCTCTGCAAAAGTACCTTTCCCGTCTAACTTGTGTGTTACAGGCACACTTCTTCCTCTTTATTGTTATCGAACTACTAACTTTAATTCCCTCACTCTCAGTCAAACACACGACACACACACCTTCTAACTTTATTGCTGAATCTAAGAACAATCCACTGCTGTCTCTTTTTATCAAATCTCCCATCTGTGGCTCCACACACACACACACACACCCACACACACACGCACACACACACAGACACAGACACACACATTCTACAGACATTATAAACCAGTACTGTATACACACACACATGTCTGCACACACACTTCTAAATTCAGTGGGTGGAGGTGACCTAAACAGAGAAATAACACTCAAATCTGAACATGTACGGTAAATGATCTTAGAAACAGAGGAAGTGGGAGGGCTAAAAAAGACAAACAAGCTAATAGGCTCGTGCAGTAAGAGTTCTACTTCCGCCGCCCAGCAGTCACCCGAGGCCGACCATTTCCGGTTTGCGACTTCTATAGCGACCACGGCGAATTTTTGATTGCGAAAGATGGTATATTTCACCCATTTTCTACAAACAAGGTCTCCCGAAAATCGACGTGAACGACATCTACAGGATTGTCGACCAGTGCGTGGTTACATGGGCAAAATATCGTGTCGAAAATACCGAAAAGGAAATGAGTCCGTTGTAAACAAATATATTAACATACACATATTTATGCAACAGCTACGGTAATATCACAATACGATCTTCCAAGCGTGCTTTTATTAACTTTATGAATATTATGAAGTGCCTGTTAAACTCATCATTTATATTTAATCCTTGTGGTCAGTGCTTTTTGTGGAAGAAGAACAGAACTGAAGAACAACCCAGTGTTATGAGAGGCTAACAACAGACTAACAACATCAGCCTTTTATTTGTCAGGGCACAATTAGAAACACAATTCCATGTGTGTGATTTTTTGGGCAGTTTCTAAGGACTGAGCGGCATTTCTGCTCTGAAAAGCTCACACACACTGTGTGCTCTGCTCTGTCCTCATGAGTCCCGGCAACCAGCTAAGCCAGAGCAGTAGCTCGGCTCGCCAGTCAGGCTCTCACACATAACAAAGCACACATAACAAGCACCTCCCTCAAACACATTAATAAATCCGGCTGCTCTGCTCAGTCAGGAGAGGTTCACTGGAATCACCTTTCCGGGCCAGGCATGAAGAGCATGAGGGTGAAAAGAGCATGAGGGTGAATGGAGGAGACCCAGCGAGGACTTTGTGCGAGCGTCCGAGCATGGTCGGTCCCATATGAGCTCACCAGCTTTAACTCAGCGAAACACCGTCTATGCGTGACGTAACCCAGAGCAGCAGTGACACACGATCGGAATGACCGTTTACATGAACAACGATAGGTATATCAGCTGTCTCATCGGAAAGAAGTGCAGTCGAACGAGTCTGACCAGGGCAAGTATTCCGAGCGGCGTGTTTATGGCGCATTTGCTCCGATTGCTGCAAATACGAAACCACTGACTCGTCTTGCTTGGGTGAAGTCCTCGCGCTGTGTTCACCATCATTCGGCTCTCACCGTGACGACACATCTACTGGTGCTTCATGAAAGCTTATAGTACTGTTGTACTTTGACAAATTACACCGGGTACACAACAATGTTGTGATGTCTTTGCTGCGCGTTGAAACAACAAACGCCTCTCTTTTGCAAAATCCGCTCCTATTTACTCAAAACTAGCAACTCAGCAAAACTCCCACAACAATAACGACCAACAGGAAGTTGTCGGCCTCACCTCGGCTGGAAGTTAACGGAAGTTCTGTCGTGCACGTAGTCTATTGAGTCACATCGTGAGAACTACCCTTCCTTCTCTGGATGGACTGGCCTTTTAAAGAGATGCTCTGCATTCACCGTTAGCTGGATGGAGTTACATGTAGATGGATGGATTGATGGAGGATGAGTGGATAGATGGTAGATGTAGATTCCTTTTAAGAATTCACTTCATTTGTAGTCACTGATCCGATTCATAGTCGATATTGATTCATTTAAATGATCGATTCGCGACCTAGCGGATCAGGGCGTCCATAACAGCAAACTTCAACCGGTGTGACTCGAAGTACCTGGCCTGGATTTCAGATTCAGATGATCAGAATTCCAGATGATCCAAGGAACATAGAACATTCTAGCATGCTGTATTTATGCGTCTTTGCTAAATTCAGTGTTTCCACACATTGGACTGGACTGATGGACTGATCTGTTTTTGCTGCATCACGTGTGTTGTCCGCTGTGATTGGTCATTTTTACCTTTATGGTAAAATAAACTACTGTGCCTCAATTCAAATGGTATTTTCCAAGATTGATTACAACTGATTTATTTATTTTGAAGCGATTTTATAATGGTGTAGATCGATTTAATTAACAACTTCAGTTAGATAGATCTGGTTAGATTGAGGGACTGTAAACAAATTCATTGATTAAGTTGATCAATCGTCACAACCCGTACCAGATGGAGGATGGATGATGATGGATGAAAACTTTCTCCCTACATGGCCAGAGCTTTATACTGTTGTTTGACCCTAAGGCAACACACTAGGTTAGAAAATGACATTTCTTGTCATCTCAACAACACCAAACTCAAAGAACAGAGACTTTTGGACCCTCGTTCTTTGAATTCAGTCTATTTATGTATCACAGTCCATTTCAAATTCCCATCCCATCACAGATCTTCTATTGAACATTGCTATACGAAATTTAAATGACATCCATAAACCAGTGCTGTCAACACCTGAATTCACTGGAATGAACTTCAGTGCCCCCTGGCAATTCTGTCTTTTACACCAAAGCAAACATTAAAGTTGAGGTGCCTTCACAAATGAATTTATATTTTAATCACAGACTATCTATGAAACTGGAGGTAAATCTGAACTTTTTGTGATTGGTATTTAAATTAGTGCCTTAGAAATGACCAATAAACTCTTGATGTGAAGGCATATATTGTACATTGAGACGGTTCCCCTATGCTGCAGCAAACCTGCACATGTTCAGCTGACTGTAGCAAAACTATGGCGTTGATTTTCTGTCCAAAATCGTGTGAGCGTAACCAGGCTTTGGCTGTTTTTGGAAAATGTTGTTCCTGCGAGAACACAAAAGAGCAGATGGAGCTGAAAGACACGTCACGTTGCATACCTGCATATCTGTCTATCGATTGATCAGTCAGTCTTTCAATCTGTCCATCCATCCATACTGTCTGTCTGTATTTAAATGGGGATTTCCTAGAAAACCTTGACAGCTAGACATGGCTTCCTGGAGATCCAGTTCTTGATTAGCTTTATTGGTTGTAGGAAAAGCTCCTGTTGCTGAGATTACCAGCATTGTTAATTGGTGCGTTTAAAATACATACGTTGTTTAAATCACCATAAAGTACAGAGTCACAAGACAATCCAGCATTTTCTTAACTTTTCCTAAAGGATTTTCCAGGAACCAACATTTCCCCGCAAGTCAGTGTTGGTAGTAATGCATAACAAAATCAATTTGATGAATTTTCAGAGTAACAAAGATATTGCAAATTATCTCATGACAGTTAAATCACCCCAAAATGTTATTTTTCACAGCAGTGAGACCGTGAGGTGTTAACAGAAACAAAATCAAAGGATTTTTACGCAGAAGTTGCTGCCGATTCTGTGAATATCTCACTTCATTTCTTCAAGTCTGCATGATCTCAGGGTGATGCATATAAAAGGAACATGCTACCTTCATCTCATACCATTGCTATGCACAGCAGGCTTTAACCTTGTAAAATAACCACAGAGTTGCTAATAATGGCATGTTAAGGCTGCCATTCATCACTCTCTAATGGGAGAATGTGATATATGCGGAATGAAAATGTGCCGTTACAAGCGTGACTCGTGTTTTTCATGTACACTTCATGAGACTGGGCTCTCCGGGCCACAGAGAAAATCTGCAAAATGACTTTTTGCTCAGAACATTGCTATGAGCCTCCATGCAAGGCCCCTTTTATTGTAACCATTAATCCTCTCTGACAGTGGAAATGCTTTAAGCGGATGGACAGGTTACTGATGGCGTAGCTGTGGTTCAGCGGCATGCCCTCTTCTGCAGAATGGATGAAAACAATATGCCACTGCAGGGAGCAATTCAGACCATCATCGAACCAAGAGCATGTCTGGAAAAGCGGTCTACTGAAAGCGCTTTCAGACTACACCGTTGTTAGAGAGCTGTGGAGCTCTCAGCAGCTCCCAGAGGTGAAGACTTTAGCACATAGGTGATGATAGTCAATGGTAAAATAAACAAAATCATTCTATATATCAGAGGAAGAATCCATCCCTGGATTCAAGTCGTTTTAGTTTGAGCATTGAGCTACTTTGATGTCAGTAGATATTGAACTGTAAAAAATTCCCAACATGCCTCATGAGGGCTAACAGAACAACAACTACTAGCCACAGTGCTACCTACCATCCTATATTTTCCACAAATAGGGAGTGATTGAAGTCAAAGCATTTATTCAGTGACCTTCTTATCTGCTGTGTACTAACCATTGACTAAATATGAGAACTGGACTGAGTGACTTCTCCCCTCCCAAACAGGAAGTGGCCGCTGGCTCCTACAAACCAAAATCTATTGGTCAGACTGACCATTTTTACTCTGATTCCTTTTTATAACATGTTCTTGATTATCCTCTTTTTTCATATTTTTCTATATTTAGAATTATTCAAGAAGTTAAAAAACTGACAGATCAAATGTCTCAGTGTCGTGCCTGATGGCCCCCACATTCAACAACATTTGATTGACAGGTTTTGTGTAGGCGCTTTCAGAGTGGTGGGTGTGGACTCTAACAAGCTCCATCAGTGATTGGCCATAAAAATGTTGACAACACGACTTGGGCCAATAAATGCTTATTCTGACAATGTCTTGCATGGAAGCTCTGCCACCAGCAGTTGGTGAATGAGGCTCATGGTAGAAAAGGTTTACAGACGTACATCCATCTGCAATGTGAAATGCATACAAGCCTTTTTTGTTCGTTTGTTTGTTTAAAAGCTGGATACCGTCACCTGCTGTGTGGGGTTTGAAACAGCAGCAACATTGTAGATGATGCAACTGCTGGTGAGGAGGAGGTCAGAATAGGTGAGGAATCAGACTTTAGCTGTGATTGTTCAGATTTTGCACCCCGTAAATCATTTAGGCTACAGAGAACAGCTAAACCCTGAAAGACAGGCTCATATGGCATTTATCTTATTGTTTGCATTGCTAACACTTTGGATTCCAGACTGTTGAAGTGATTAACAGTAATGAAAGTATCGCTGAGAACCAGAGGTCAGTGACTGTCTGTGCCCCAGTCTCATTTGTTTGAGGTAATCTGGTGGTGACTGCAGCAAACTGTCCTCATTAATTACAAGCTTTCCTATTAATTGGTGTTTGAACACGACAGCCATCACAGCGGCCCTTTATCCCTGCCTGTGGCAAACGGTCCTAACAAAGACCAGAACAGAAAGCAAATCACCGAGCTGAGCCACAGAAATAAACTGCCTGTGTGTGTTTGTGTGTGTGCATTTGTGTTAGTGTGTGAGCATCAGTCTTGTGTGTGGCATGATGCCAGTGATTTCTTGCTCTTATCTCCTTGTCCTCTTGTCTCTGGCTCAGCCACCTGTCTGCTGCAGAGCAGCTCTAACCAACAACCACAAGCAACATCAGATCCTTTGATAACCCCCTTCACAAAACCCCCAAACTCTGGTGTTCATCCACTCCCCAACAAGCAGGCCTTGCAGAGAAAGGAGTGGCCCACAACACAAAACGTTTTAAGCACCTTAGGAAATATTTAGTTATAATATTCTCATAATGAGCTTTAAAATGTTCAAGGAAAACTGACCTTTTTGTGAATCGAACGGCCTGGAGCTTGAGTACCTTTTGTCATGATAAATAATCTATCTATTATCCTCCATCACAATCAATCCATCATCTATACATTCATTATTCGATCTCTGCATACATCCGGAATGACGGTATACTTGACAGTGTCAAAAAATCACTCTGCTCGAAAACATCTCTATCCTATTGTGCCCAAAAAACAATATAACTGATCCTGGTGTACTTAGTCTGGTACTGATACTGGTTCTGATCCCGGTACAGTTACTGATCCAGTTACTGATACTGCTCCAGATACTGTTAAAGATACGGGTACTGATCATTTACAGATCCCGGTACTGTACTGAGACAGAACCTGCTACTGATCCTGGTTCCGATCCTGTTACTGTTACTGATACTGGTACTGATATTGATACTGGTACTGATCCTGGTATTGATCCTGATACAGGTCCTGGACTAGATACTGTAACTCGTTACTGATGCTGATGCTGATACAGATACTGGCACTGCTCCTGTTACCCGATCCGTTACTGATACTGATCCTGTTACTGCTCCAGATACTGGTACTGATACTGGTACTGATCCTAGTACTGATCCTTGTACAGATCCTGATACTGATCATGGTTCAGATCCTGTTTCTAATACTGATCCTGGTACCGATCCTGTTACTGATACTGGTACTGATCCTGTTACTGATCCTGCTCCAGATACTGGTACACATACGGGTACTGGTCATGGTACTGATCCTGGTACTGATACTGATACAGATCCTGGTACTGATCATGGTACAGATCCTGTTACTGATACTGATCCTAGTACCGATCCTGTTACTGTTACTGATACTGGTACTGATCCTGGTATTGATCCTGATACAGGACCTAGTATAGATACTGTTACTGATATTGGTACTGATGCTGGTACAGATACTGCTACTGATCCTGGTACTGACCCTGTTACTGATACTGATCTTGGTCTAGATACTGTTACTGATCCTGGTATTGATGCTGGAACAGGTTTTTGGTGATGAGCCTGATGAGTGTAGTTTACAAGGACCTAATGGAAACGAGGAGGAAGACCCTCAGTTTGATGCTCCTTCATCTGATATGGCATTTACAGGTCTCCGGAATCCAAATTGTTGCTCATGGGGTTCAGTCAAGCATAGCCTAAAGCACAGGTGTCTAACTCCAAGTCTTGAGGGCCGGTGTTCAACAGGTTCTACAGGTTCTAACCTGCTACTGATGTCCCTTACTGGCAAAGCACACCCGATTCAGGCCGTGGAAGCCAGAGTCTGATAGCCCTAAAGAGACCACATGGGTCTGTGCTCTGTTGACTCTCGCTTGTAGTACCCGGGCGGCAGTGCGATTGAAATCAATTGCAGATGAGGGCAACATTCAAATCACGGCTAGTAGCTTTTGTTTTTTGATGAGTCTTGAGAAAAATGTTGACAGACTGATTTGTAGGAGGAAAATTTTAGGACTGTCAGACAAAATCCATCATCTGTTTTACTGCAGCCCTTTATCTTGTTTCCATCTGGAACTTTAGACACTGAATTCACTGAATTCAGGGATTTAGACAGAGGGAGAAGGGGGGACTGGACTTTGAAAAGGGGACAGCCATTACTCCTGAAAGGATCAAAAATACATTTTTCACTCTGTGTTTATTATTGATGTTTAATAAATGTGTTCACAAAAAATAATGCGGATCAGCCATTACGATCAAGAGGGCACAGGAAGCGATTGCAGTTTTAAAAGTTTGGTTTAAAAGCGTTGCTTTTTAGTTTTAGAAAGCTTAAAGAAGCTTGTATTGATGGTTTCTTAATCTTTGCCTGTAACAACAATAATATTGATTTAAATATTGGGAGCAAGTGGAGGGGCCGATCTTTTTCCCCCTGTAGCTCTGCCCCTTCTCAGTGTCAGTTCCTGAAAATGAGAAGCAGCTAAAAGAAAAAAGGTCAATAGTGTCGGGTGAATGTTGGTTTGAAATGCTTTCTAATGTCTTTTTACTGCTGCTCAGTGCTGCCACACAAGCATGTGAAGCTGCGATCATCTTCAGTTGTCCTCCACAGGAGAAAGCACATTTGTCAGATGAAGAGTCTGAGCTTAAGCAGCATCTCAAAGGATTCAGTCCTGGGGCAGTTCTATCTCTTAGATGTCTAAACTTGCTAAACTGCAATGCCACATGTCTGTCGTGAGACATCTAGGATGTAAGCTTAAACGGATCCAGAATTAACCACGCAGCCTCGCATGTAATGGAGAGATCCAAGGCCATCAGCCAACTATTTTCATATGTAACCACAAAACAGTGGAACATATGAGTCGGGGATCGAACCGCCGATCATCTGATCGCCAGGATCCAGCTCACATCTCAGATTTGAAAACACAGATATGTGAGAATTGCAGATCATTTTGCATAAAACAACTTACAGTCTGACGCTGAACATAACAATGTGGCACTGATTCAAATCTTAGTTCACAGTTGGACCATGAAAAAACATTGAATTTGACTGAAAATCTCTGCTGTTTTGTTTTGACCTTTAGCTCAAAACTTTGAATCATTTTCATTTAGAAAAAAGTTTAACTCTGATGATGCGTTTACACCAAACCTAATTCATGTATCAAATTCATATCCTCCGCCTGTCTTCTGATGCACGTCAGTCTCAGTGTTTGATCGCGATGGGTTTGGGCAACTTTCATGCTTTTTTCTTTTTTAACAGCACTGTGTTCTGATTCCTGGTTGGCTGCTGATGTCAGAGATAAATAATTCTTCATCGAATGAAGGTTTGACCTTTAAGAGTTTAAACAATAGAGAAAAGTGTGAAAATGTTCATGTCTGAGAAAAGTGTAGACAATTTGTTGTGAGGAACCTTTAAAGATTTGAAATTCTACCTTCCTTATTCCACCTTTCACAGTTTTTTTGCAGAACGTATCCCCTGTGATAAATGCAGGAACGCTGTTTCTCATATCCATAGCTGTTTGACCACCGGGGGACAGTCAACCAGCTGTCCCCAACTTACCCCCTTCCTTATATAACCTCATATTAGGGTGGGGGCTGGGGGGTTTAGCCTGCGATGCGCCTTGGGAGCTGCTTGGCGGTGCCTCTCCTATGGTTGCCGTTGTGGGTGGGCCCCCCACTCTTTTCGGTTTATTTGCACCTTAGACATGTGGGAGCCCTTGGTAGGGGGTGCTTGGACATCACTGCCAGCAAGCAGCAGATGTCCTCTGGCACTACCTGTCAATTTTAACACCGCCCACCTTAGACATTAGGGCCTTGGTGGAGGGTAGGGGCACATCATTATGAATGTCCCCCTTGGTGCCCTACGCCAATTTTAAATGCACCCCCTTAGTACACACCCTTAACCCCTTAATATATACATCCCAACATAAACACACACACATGCACACAAACACCCTCTCAAACACACTTACACACATTTTGCAAAGAAAGTTGGGACCTGGGACCATCTGGCCCCTACCCCTTCCCTGGTGGGGGGTATGGGGCCCTTAACTTGCTGTGACCTTGTTTCAGGGCCAACCGCTCTCTCCGTCTTGGTGGGGTCTGTCCTGGCGGTGGTGTTGTTCGTGTCCCTGGGGGTGGGTTCGGGTCCTTGCCCCTGAGCGCTGGGCCCAGCCAAATTTCCAACTGTGGCTGAGACGCCCCTTGTGGGCCCCCTTTTTTCCCCGGGGTGCCCCCCTCCTGGGCGGGGGCGGGCCTGCCTTCGCCTCCTGGACCAGCCGTGGGCGTGGTGGGTGGCTGCCTGGAGTGCGAGCGGGTCTCCCTTGAGGTCTGGCTGTACCTGGGGTTGGGCGGGGGGTGCCAGTACTCCTGGGTGGTGATGGGGTGCTCGTCTGGGGCTGTGGGCGCCTTTCTCCGGTGGGGCCCTGCGTTGGGCTCTCCCGGTGCGGGGGCTGCATTCCTGGTTGGGCAGCTCTCTTTCCCTCCCGCCCCTGCTCTCTGGCTCTGGGGGCCTCGCCGGCGGGTCCTGCTGGCCTGGCCTGGGTGGCCCGGTTGGTCGCCCGGGGCGGTGGTTCCTGCTCCTGTTTGGCGTTGGGATTCGGCTGCCGCTGCTGCCGGCGGGGTCTGGGTATTGAGGATGGCTGGGCGCTCTCCCTCCTTCTTTTCACATTCTACCATCCATTTTGAAGAACATAAACACTCACCTGAGCACAGGTGTTAGCTCACCTTAGCACTAATAGTTTGCATGATTGAATGACTGAAATATCTCACACTAGTTGGTTTGAAGGCATAAGTAATAACTTATTAATGAACACTATCTGTTTGTGTACATGTTGACATGTGGACATTTTTGCAGCGCTATCAGGTGTGTTGATAACATTTGAGTGTGTGGACAGGCCCATGCTTTGGTACTACATTGAACCTTACCGTAATGATTAACAACCAGTAAACCTGTTGCTTTATGCTGCTTCATGGTCTTATCTCTATTCTTCCCTTCTTTCCTTTTCCGTCCGGTCCAACACCAAAGATTTTCAAACATGTTTGAAATTAGTAAAGTTTGGCCTCAATTACAAAAAGGGTTTATTCAGACATACCTTTGGTTTGTCTCAGGATTAATAACCCCTAAGTAAAATCTGTCCAACACAAGAGGCCCTTGTGACAGGAGAAGTTAAAAAAAAAAGAAATAAAAGGAAAACACATACAGATATGCAAGGGAATAATTTTTAGTTGTTTAAGGAATCTCTATTTCATTAGCTTCAGCCGTCAGAATGCACATCTGTATTTGAGCAGGAATTCAAACTTTTTCTTCTGTTCATTTTTCAGAAATGTTTAGCATTCAAATGTCTACTTTCTAGAACTCAACAAGTTCTAATGATTTTTCTTTCTTTTTTAGCTAGATTTAGATTTAATGCAAACATTTTAATTGTAAAATTGTGTTGCATAGCTTTAACTCATGTGTGATGAAGGCATAGCGGTGATGTGCGGCTCAGCACCAACTCCAGAGGTTTTCTGGAGATGATCGGCCGTTCTGCTGCGGTGAAGAAGCAACACTTACAACGCAGAACCAATACCACACACGGAGAGGAAAGACTGCCTCAGGGCGCAGAACACCACCGAGACCCGACCTGCATTCAGGCAGAAAATCACAGCACACGGTTGCAGGACGTTGTCATGCTGAACGCAGCTCAGCGCCACAGAGAATTCATTCCCGGCCATGACTTCCAAATGCAGGACGGAGGCCTTTTAAGAACGGACACGTGCATGTTTGGAGAGCACGTGCACGCGGTAGTGTGAACACGCCTCCGACGAACGGCTCCGTTTGTTCAGGCTGGCTGCCTCTAATGAGTCTCACACAGTGATGCCGGCTGACAGAGTGTCATTACTGTCATATGTTCAGCTCAATGTTGGCACCACATTGTTCTCCCTCTCAGTGATGTGGGGCTGCCTCATGTACACTTGTGTACGTTATACAGTAAGAATTCACGCTGTTGGGTCTTTAGGTTTCTTTTCAAACCTTTAAAATAGTTTGAATTCTTTTAAAAAGGTTCTGTTTGGCATTTGTTCTCATGGTCATCTCCTGATAAACAATGTTTTACACCAAACTAATGCATTCATCTTTGTTAAAACATTGAGAGGAAGATTTAATATTTCATTTAAGACTTGTTCTTCTTCCACGAAGGCCTCTGGGGACTGAGTCTTCCTCTTATTTTCTCTCTGTTTAATTTGGGAAACATAATTTATGCTTTCTCGACCATATGATGCACAGAGAAGTTATACACATGTTGCTTTTTTGCAACAAAGTGATCTGGCACAGGCTCTGCCCTACAGGGAAAATAAATACATTTATGCGTCTTTGAATCTATATTTAATTCAGCTAAAGAGTAAAATGCAAAGGAAACACCCTGTTGTTTTCTGTAATTACAGACAAATTAATAACCAGCTATGCAGGAACACATCTCACAAAGTCCAGTTTGTGAAACGCTGTGGAATAAAAAGCAGATACAAAGATTAACATTTATTTCATCCCCACAATTTTCTGACATCATTAGGCGGCAAATCGACATCATTACCATGTAGTTAGAGGCTAACTGTTACCAAAAAATACACATCTACACCTATGAAGCCAAAAGCAGCTGTTGGTCCACTGTTGCAACAATCAAATCCAAATTAGGAAAAAAAGCGATTTTACTCACACAGTAATGAATTAACCCTAAGAGTTGGAAAAGTTGAACTTTTAATTTATTGTTGCCCCAACATCATTAACATACATTTTTTTATTTTTATTTGAGAAGGGATGTTAAATAATTTATTTCTATAGAAAGTTCTCCTTAAGAAGAGGGTTTTGCTACCCATAATGCAACATGTTCAGTAGGTACTGACTACATAGGTGAAGATCGTTATAATTATCTATTTGTCCAGATCTGAATTCATCTTCTACCCCTCTGGCTCTTCCCTATTGCCCCTTTATAGGGGCGTTTGGAGGGATAGGGCTGGTAATCGTTTTTTGAAGGGGAAACCCTCGTGGTGGAGGGCTGTGGAGTCCTCCGCGCGAGTGTTCTCACTCAACTGTGCAGCGGAGGCGCTCTTCTTCCATTGGTTGTGCTCTAGAAGCACAGAAGTTTACTACATTTAAACGAAGTCATGACTGTTTTATGCGATCTTTTTAAATTATGGCTTGAATGTTGTTATGTGTTTTCCGAGCGCTAGCAGCTACGTGCTAACATGCATGACCGACGACTTCATGACATCATCCATAACTCTGCGTTTGGAGTCTTTGTATTTATCTGTCTATTGTTTGCCCGTCCATCCGTCCTTTTATCCGTCTGTCCATCCGTCCTTCTATATATCTGTCTGTTGTCCATCTGAGACGTTCAGCTTCACTTTCTGACTTGTGTTGAGGATAAAAAAACAAACACAAAGCTTCCTCTCCTGAACCCCAACACAAAGCTCATCACAGGACGCTGCCAGAATGTGTCTTCCTGTGTTGCATTTGATGCCTTTGTGTTCCTCTGAAGCCGCGGCGCTCTGTCTGATGGCGGCACTGATCCTCAGTACAAAGACAACCCACAGTGCAGAGCAGCTGCATGGACGCCATAATGCTCCACTTCCTTTGAGCGGCGCTGGTGGAGTCAGGTTCTGATGTCCCTCCTCTCTACCCGCCTGCCCGCCACTGAACAGGGGGTTTGATCTACTCGCCACCCTGCTGGCACCAACGGCCAAAACACCTGACTTCCTTCCTCCAGCTCTGAAGTGATGGCATTTTGAGACATGCACACATGTGTGCATGTGTGTGTGTGCACAGACCCTTGTGCTGTCTTAGATGCTTCCGTAGACGTGTTCTTCCTACCATGACAAAGGTGGATAAAGGTGGAAAGATTTCATGTAATCCATGGACACCAGTGAAGATCTAAAATCATTGAAGAAAAAGGTTCAGAGCACTGTCTAGTGCAGGGGGTCGAGGAACCATTTTTGCGAAACCATAAACGCCACTTTTTTTTAAATGTAATTTCGAAAGAGCCATACATTAATATAGTGTCCCTTTCCCACACTGAGGCACGGAGACTTAACCTCTTTTAAGGTTCTTTATTCTGTTGACTGCAGACCGCAACAAACGCCGTACAATTAATTAGCAACTCCTGAATCTCTCTCCCGCCCGGGCAGTAGCTTCTCCCAACTTTATATTCCCCCTCCCGCTCAGCCCTCCATTTCCCATATTAGGCCCTTAGCTGAACCCCGGTGGTCAAATTACCTAACAACGGGCTGAGGAACAACTGAGAGCCAATCAGATCTCTACTTGATCGATGCGTTCAATGAACTCCAGAACTTTTAACGCGGCCCAACAGCCAAGTTAAACTCAGTCCGCGACAATATGATTAAAACTAAATATACAAGTGAATGTGTGCATTTGATGTAATTTCAACATTTTTAAAGTACAATAAGTCTGTGGATTCTTTTTAATAATATTGTTATGCTGTTGCTAATAAATGATGGGTATTTCTCGTGGTAGTTTTGCTGATGGTCTAGTCTGGTAGATACGTGGCGAGTTTCTGCTTCATGCAGGCGTTGTGAATTTAAACGTGATCGTAGGTCTGAATGTTCTGTAGATGTGAGACAGACATGGAGCCAAACACACACTCACACGCTGCAGTGAGTGACGGGCAGCAGGTTTACGTTTTTACAAACCTGATTCGCGCGATTCACCTGCTGCCGGTCCCCCCCCCCTCCCTCTGCTTTCTTCCTCACACATCCCGTCCCCGAAACTGCGCGCTTTTTCTCAGAGACGGGAGCGCGCAGTTCTAGGCACGGCAATTCACAGGTTTCCGGGTGGTACAAACTCTGTGAAATAACAGATAATAGTAAAGTGATAGTGCTGGCGCAGATTTTTTTCTCCAAGCACCGCTACTACTGCGCGCCTCTGGCATCGCATCGCGCCCGAGAAGGACTGGTCTAATGAAAAAAAAAAGTATAATTAAAGATTTGTCTGCGAGCCACATGTGACCATCAAAAGAGCCATATATGGCTCGCGAGCCATAGGTTCCCGACCCCTGGTCTAGTGGGTCTAGATGACCCAACTCCCAATGTTAAAGTGACTAGGATAGCACAAGGGTTAAAGGTCATACAGCGGTGGTTCATGCATGAAAAGACATACGTGGAACGGTTGTGGAAAGACACAAATTTGCGAATGCATATCACAAAAATAACACACAATTACAAAGGATTTAGGTAATAAATGTGGGTATTTCTCAACTGACAAATATTTTTGAACAACTCAAAACGGAATTCACATAAAGACCCGTCGGCTGAAACCGTCAACGGACATCTGAGCCCATCGATGAATGATGAACGTGATGAAAAAACCCATTTATGAGTTACGTAGATCCCTCAAGCATCACGTAAGACCGACATTACATACGAGGAAAATGCAACACTGCCTAAAGGAAGAATAGGGTTAGGGGCGACAGTGGCTCAGGTGGTTGAGCAGGTCGTCCAATGATCGAAGGGTTGGCGGTTCGATTCCCCGCTCCCACCAGCCAAATGTTGTTGTGTCCTTGGGCAAGACACTTCACCCTCCCCAGCTCACCCTCTCCAATCGGTTCACCGTACTACGAAACGAAGACGTGGTCGTGGCTGGAGCGGGCAGTGGACCAGGACAATTTCTCGCCCCATCGGCACGGTTGCCCAGCGGAGCGGAGTGCTCTCCCACAGCTTCAAGTGGCAACCACACTGGGGGATCTGGTGCAGACAGCGCGGCCGCCGTTTCCTTCACCGAGGCCCAAGCGAGGAAGCGAACCCCGGAAGCGTCTCAGACCCGGCGCGCGGAGAAGCTTCTTCAAACAGGAGGATAAAACTCCTCCGGGACGCGGTGACTGAACGGTGCGCCGGCCGCGATCCATCACAATCCGTGCGGCCCCGAAAACACCCCCCCGCCACAGGAGCAGTCCCAAGAACAGCAGCGGAGGAGCGGGGTGGCTCTGCTGCCACACCTGTCGAGTCCCACTACCACCTGCCTCTACCACTCTTCACCCCAACAACCTTGATCATCGGAGACTCCATCACGAGGAATATAAGATACTTTAATGCAGTCACCAGATGCTTTCCAGGAGCCAAAGTGATGGACATTCTTCAAAAACTTCCAGACCTTCTGTCTTCCCTCCCATCCACCATCACCCGGATTATTGTCCACGTTGGGACTAATGACACCACACTGCAGCAGTCAGAGGTAACAAAACTGGATTTTCTGGACCTCTTTGTCTATTTAAAAAATACTGGGAAAACTGTTTTAATTTCTGGACCCATCCCCACACTCTCTAGAGGATCCTCTAGATTCAGCAGAATCCTCTCCCTGAACACCTGGCTGCAGTCCGCTTGTTGCAAATCCAGGTTTGGTTTTATTGATAATTTTAATCTCTTTTGGAACCGCCCCTCTTTTTATCGACCTGACGGTCTTCACCCCAGCTCGCTCGGAGCCAATATTTTAACTGCTAATATCCAACACACTGTGCATTGTTTTAAAGAGGACTGACTAGTAACTCCCAATACTCCCTCAGAACCAACATCTGCAGCGCCACAGCAAAACTCTGTCAACTCCCTCAGACCCCCCTGCCAGATATCCCACAAGCCATCACCACCACATGTCACCTTCACCATACCCTCTGTTATATCCACACGAACTATCTACCCTAGGAAACGTATCAAGAACTATAATAACCTTAAAACAGTGCACATCCAGAACTCAACCAGTCACCATCAATCCAGTCACAGCAATAAATCAACCGATATGAATTTGGCACTCCTAAATGTTAAATCACTTTCAAACAAATCATTTCTTATACATGACTTTATTTTAGATAACAATCTTAATGGCCTGTTTTTAACAGAAACCTGGAACTCTGGTCCACCAATCTCTCTGTCAGAGGCAACCCCCCCCCCTTTTTAACTTCATAAATAAGGACAGAAAACATGGCAGGGGTGGTGGGACTGCTGTAATTTTATCTGCAGGTATTGGTTTTAAAGACATCATATTTAATGAATATCCTTCTTTTGAATATCAGGCCATTGTACTCAATAATCCCGTCATGTTGTGTTTGATCGTGTACAGACCTCCTAAATATAATTCGTCTTTTATTTCTGATTTCTCTGATCTGCTTTCCTCAGTATACATGGATTTTAGGAAAATAATGGTTCTAGGGGATTTTAACTTACACATCGATGACCTTTCAGAAATATATGTCCGTGATTTTGTGAATATTTTAACAGTTGTGGACTTTGTTCAGCATGTGAATGTGCCCACCCACAACAGAGGTCACACTCTGGATCTTATCATTACTCACGGCCTGAAGGCCACAGTGACCTCTGTTGTGGATGTGGGCATTTCAGACCATTCGTGTCTATTTTTTAAGGTGCATGACTGCATAATTGAGAGGCTCCCTGAGAGAATCATTAGAAGGCGCCGTCTACACCCTGAAGTGGCTGCAAACTTCATCTCACATTTGGAAAATCAGCAACCAACTTTTTCATATCCATCTATGGACTCATCAATTGAACATTTTAATAATAAACTCACAACAATTCTGGACAAAGTTGCCCCATTAAGGTTGCATACAGTTAAGGAGAAAGCTCCACCTCCCTGGAGAACAGAAGATATTAGGAAACTCAAAAGAATGACAAGGAGGGCAGAACGAGACTGGCGGAAAACAAAACTCACCATACATCACCAAATCTTTAGAAACACCTTAATGCATTACAATAATTCCATTAAAAAGGCAAGGCAAGACTATTTCTCAAAGTTCATCGCAGAAAATCAGTCAAAGCCAAAAATCCTCTTTGCCACAATAGACAAAATAATAAACCCAACCTCTGGCCCACCATCCACCTTTGACAGTAAAACCTGTGAGGAGTTTGCAGTCCACTTCACCATTAGGTCATCTATCATACAGGGGAGGGATCAACAACCCCCCGTTGACCCTTCTACTGTATGTCCTCCTATCAGTGAGAAAACGCTCGACAGTTTTGTCTTGATTGAAGCTGCAGCACTCAGAGAAGTGATGTCCCAAATGAAAACAAAAACGTGTTCTCTTGATCCCATCCCCACCTCACTTTTTAAGTCAGTTTTCACATCATGTGAGGAAGAGCTACTAAACATTTTGAATTGCTCTCTTCAGACTGGAGTCTTCCCTGCATCTCTAAAGACTGCTCTGGTGAGGCCCAGTCTGAAGAAGAGTGGTTTAGATGTGTCCAATTTAAATAACTACCGGCCGGTATCCAACCTGTCATTTTTAAGTAAAATTTTAGAAAAGCTTGTTTTTACTCAGCTGAATGATTTTATTAATAAAAATAACATTTTAGAAAAGTTTCAGTCTGGTTTTAGATCTCATCACTCAACAGAGATGGCACTTGTCAAATGATCTCAGGTCCAATGCAGACATGAAGAAAGTATCTGTACTAGTTTTACTGAACCTGAGTTCAGCCTTTGACACAGTTGACCACTCTATCCTTTTAAACAGACTTCATGACATGGTTGGAATTACTGGTACAGCTTTCAGTTGGTTTGAATCTTACCTCACAAACAGAGATTTTATTATTAATCTAAATGATTTTTCATCTGAAAGGCATACACTGACATGTGGGGTTCCCCAAGGCTCCATCCTGGGTCCCACACTTTTTAATCTTTACATGCTTCCGCTTGGTGATGTCATCAGGAGACACGGCATTAACTTTCATAGTTATGCCGACGACACTCAACTGTATGTAGCTGTGTCTCCTGATGACACTGGACCCCTGGATGGCCTTTTAAATTGTATTTTAGACATTAAAATGTGGATGGGAGAGAACTTTTTGCAGCTCAATCGGGACAAAACTGAAGTCTTGGTAATCGGTTCTGAGGCTGAGAGAGATAGGGTCCAATCTTATCTGTCAACCCACTCTATGACTACACGTGACACAGTGAGGAACCTCGGTGTGATTTTAGATGCAGATCTTAGCTTTGACCAACATGTGAATCAACTAACTAAATCTGCATTTTACCATCTAAGGAATATCGCCCGAGTGAGACCCTTTCTCTCTAGAGCCAGTGCTGAAATCTTAATCCATGCTTTTATTACATCAAGGATAGATTATTGTAATGCCGTCCTTTCTGGTGTAAAGAAAGCCACTCTCAATCGCGTGCAGCTAGTCCAGAACTCTGCAGCACGCCTTTCAACGAGAACCAGGAAGAGGGAGCACATTACACCAGTCTTAAAATCTCTGCACTGGCTCCCCGTCAGCTTCAGGATTGATTTTAAGATTCTTTTAATAGTTTTTAAGAGTGTCCATGGTGTTGGTCCTTCTTTTATATCCGACTTGCTTTTAACGTACGAACCTCCTAGAGCCCTTAGGTCCTCAGGTGCAGGCCTGCTGAAGGTCCCCAGGGTCAGGACAAAAAACCACGGCGAGGCCTCATTTAGATACTACCGGCCTCGTCTGTGGAATAGTCTACCTGAAGATGTGAGGGCTTCATCAACTGTGGAGGTTTTTAAAAAGAAACTAAAGACACACCTTTTTAAAATAGCTTTTAATTAGATTTATCCCTTTTTATGTTTTATGATGTTTTACTACATCATTTTTAGCATTTTACTTGTTTAATCCACTATTTTCTATTCTTATATTTTATGGTATTTATCACATATATATTTATTTTCATTCTTTTTACGTTTTATGATGTTTTATTATATCATTTTTAGCATTTTACTTGTTTTAATCTACTATTTTCTATTCTTATATTTTATGATATTTTATCACATATATTTACTCTTCATTCTTTTTACGTCTTATGATGTTTTTGCACATCATTTTATCATTTTATTTGCTTAATCAAGATTTATATTTTACCAAATATTCTTTTTATTTCAAATTAGACTGTTTTCGAGTGTTTTCTCACCCCCGGCTGGGGTGTTTGGGTCTATACTGACACCCCTGCCGAGAGGAGGACAGGGCAGACGGCGCTTTCTGGTTTCTCTTTATTCTGGTTTCTCTTTATTTTAATCACTAATTTATTATCCACTGGTGTTTGTCTTTGTGTATTTTATGGCGCGGGGCTAATTGAATGTATTTTATTGTATTTTATTGCTTTTGTTTTTGTTTTTATGTACAGCACCTTGAGCTGTCTTCTCGTCATGAAAGGTGCTATATAAATAAAATTAATTTAATTTAATTTAATTTTGCCTCCAGTGTGGCTCCACTGGTGTGTGAATGTGCATGAATGTTCCCGGTGATGGTCAGAGGGGCCGTAGGCGCGAAATGGCAGCCACGCCTCTGTCAGTCTGCCCCAGGACAGCTGTGGCTACAACCGTAGCTACCATCACCAAGTATGAATGAGGAGTGAATGAATAATGGACACACTGTAAGCGCTTTGAGCGTCTGGAAAAGCGCAGAGTTATTATCAAACTCCAACAGGAAAGTCTTTTTTTATTCCTCTTCTTTAAGACTCTGGTTTCTGGTTCTTCTTCTTTCCTCTATCCTCCTCTGTTCCCGACCGTCCCTTTCTGTCTCTGTCCATCCTCTCTGCCTTTCTGCTTACTTTGAGGAAATGCAAATCAGGTTCCGGCAGAGCTGCTGGAGTGGAAAACTCCTCCGTCTACTTATGGAGCAAAAAATCCGCTCACACTTTGGTTTTCTTCTGCCGGTGTCCATGAAAAAAATTTACGGCCACATTTCTCAGTGTTGTCCAGCAATGCCATGGTGAATGTCATTTACATCTTGATGTGATCCTAATGTGATCCCGTCACTCTGACCGCAGATTAGCAAACACAAAACAGGTTTCTCGTAAAATACGCAACAACGTGGGACCCAAAACTTGTGTGCTTGGAGGTCAAATGACAGACGAAGCACGGTTTAACCTGTAATGAAGCTATGGGGACTGAGTGTTGAGCAGCAGGTATTTACTCCGCCTGAAAAGAGGTTAACTCTAAAAGCCGGCAGCAGGTATTCGGTCCACACCACAACATCCAACAGCTTTTTGGTGTATCTGTCAGGAATTTGGTTTCTCAGTGCGTCCTCAGAACATGAACTTTAATTGAACTGACAACTCTCAGCGTGGCATCATGCTGCTGCAACGCAGATGAAAGGATAAACAGTCGATACTTGGCCCTCGGTAAGAGCGAGTGAGTCGTTCCTGCAAGCAAACACCTCGCCTGCAGCCTCCTCGAGCTGCTCTGACTCCTGCTCACCATCTTAAAAAATTCATTTATGTGAAACATGCACTCCACTGAATCATTTTTCATTTGACTCATCTGGGCTTATCTACAGTTTTTAGCTGCTAATCGTGTTTCATGCTAATTAGGACCTGATTGGGCGAACACAGACGCCTCTGATTGCTTATTATTCCTGGTTTTGTGGCGCTGTCATCTTAGGTGAGCGCTGCTTTTGTGTTGACACATTTCTTAATGTGCTCCTTTCTTTCAGACTGATTGTTGCACTCCCCGATCTCACAACGGGGCTGACAGACAGTCAAACCCTGTTAGCTTTAAAGGCAGACTGGTCTGCAGCAAACGTGTTGCATTCAAAGCCTCGGCTCACTCCCGTTCTGCAGAGCGCTTCCGTCCTCTGACCAGCGTTGTTCTGTGTTCCCTGCCCACACTGCTCTCCACATCCATTTTCCCTCGGCTCAAGGCGACGTCCCATGCACTCATCGCCTCTCCAACTTTGCTCAATCACCCCGTCATACGCTTGATATTTCTATTAACACCTGGCCCTGAAAGGCTCAAACAGCATTTCAGAGGGCACGCTCACAGAGCGGGTCGCAATCCCGTCCGAGCTGTTGGTTCAGCGGGGGCTGGCGGGCATTAAAGCGCTGTCTCCTCTGTAACTTATCCTTTTCATCAAAGCTGCACCTTCAACATTAACGTGTGCTGCTTTAGCAAATGAAAGAGGATTACAAATGACAAATGTATGAATCTTCCTGACAATGCTGCAGGTGGGGCTGCAGAAGCACTGACAGAGAATGTTCTGTGGCTTTTCAAAGAATTCAAGGACTACAACTGTGAGACTTTTTGTGTTTCCATAGTGATTCAAAGGCCGAGTTACACTACAGCTACATACATTTTGCGCATATTGTGTGGATAAAAACTGGTCATACGTGAACGTACGTGGCAAAAGTGAGAAAAGTTGTGGTTCTTTATGTTAAATTGATCAATGCATCACAAATGGATGATGTTAAAACCACAGAAGTACAAACAAACCACGTAAAGCACACATAAAGCAGTGCTTCTTAAGTTTTAGAGCGCTGAGCACATTCAAATCACAGCACCATAGTGGGTGGATGGAGCTGATTTAAACATCGACATTTTGAATTTTTCTTCCAAAAGTCTGACAAAAGACATGAATCTGCAGTATTTGACTTAAAGGCATGAACATGCCGACACTTCAAAACACTTGATGTTGGTATGAAAGAGGAGTTTCAGTCAAAAAGATCAAAAATCAAAGTCCAAAGACATTTTTAACAGAGAAAATATCTGCCAACTGTTGTCCTCTCTGGTGTGAATAATGCACCTCTAACTTCTTCAGACATCAACATATCAAGTTGAATGACTAAATCATTGGATCTCCCTGTAATTGTTCTCTTTGCCAGCATTAAATGCAGGTCCCGTCACCGCAGCCGGCAGCTGCCGCGGCTTTCAATTAACTTCCAAGAG
Organism: Oryzias sinensis; assembly: GCA_037389245.1. Classification (NCBI taxonomy): domain Eukaryota; kingdom Metazoa; phylum Chordata; class Actinopteri; order Beloniformes; family Adrianichthyidae; genus Oryzias; species Oryzias sinensis. The sequence goes on from CM074488.1 coordinate 391,857, forward strand.
AGAAGGCAAAAATTCAAATCTCATCATTTCTGACCCTGAGATCAAGATGAAGAAAAGCTACTTCAAGGTGAAGTTGATTCAAATGAACAACTGGGAATCCATATTTTAATGGTGTTTTCTCTAATCTCTGAGTGACGTGACGCTCAGAAGTTGAGGCGCCGTCAGACGTTGGGATGTTTAATGAGGGGGCAGAGAGGCTGCAGCAGCAGAACAAAGCAGGAAGTCAGCGAGAGAAGGTGGAAAACACAGAGTTTCTGCAGCAGCCCTGTGGGAAGACATGACTGAGACACTTTCCATCGTCTGCATACACAGCAACAGCAAACACGTCATCTGTGACTCCTTCTGTGGATTTAAATGACAATTCTTTATGTGTGTTTTGACAGCAATGTGGGCGGAGACGCTTTATCTTCCAGTACAGGATGATTTATTCATGTTATGATCAACTTCTCACAGATTTGCTGTTTTCACTAAAAAGGCCTCAGAAGCAAAATATTGAGGATTAAACAAATAAACATGACACACATATAAATGTTCTCATTGTTTGGTGCCTTTGATCCAGCAGGAGTTTGAGAGTTTCTGGGCCTGTGGACGTGTCTAAGAGGACGTTCGGAGAAGCTCAGATGTTTCTGACTTCAGCTTTCAACAATTCCTTAATTGAGCCTTAGTCCCATGCACACATAAGGGGGGGTTGACGCCTACGGGTGCTGCTGGTTTTTGGGGTTTTCCCGGCTCGTACAGGGTGGGGGTGAGGAGCGACCTTAAGGGATGTCATGAAAAGGGAGGGCACCATTGTTGCATGTGTGGCAAGTGTATCCTGAAGTATTTGTATGGATGATGTAAGCAGTACACACCTATGAGGTACAGGCGATGCTCTCGTACTGTGTCCTTATACCACGCTCTTAGTAAGCTGTAAATACTGGCTCCTTACTGATGGGGAAAAGAAGCACGCGCCAGGTGTGCACGTGATACGTGAGTGCCTGTGGGACTTCTGCTGGATTCTCACACAAACTACACTCTGATTGTCTCATTTTCTTGATCCAACAGTCAGGATGCAGCAAGGACGCACGTATCACATGAACAGCACTAAAGGACTCCTTGTGCGGTCTTTAGGAGTCTGTAGGACACGCCTGCATCTCACCTACTTCACAGCTTACATGTTGGAAAGGTGTTCACTCCGACCTGCCGCCTGCAGCATGCCCGTAGCGAAAAATGTGCATGAACATTTTCCCTCTTGGGTTCACTGTGGGGTCTACCAGTTTGTAATTTCATGGGGGTCACCTGCATGCCCCGTACAGGTTTGACCATTTTTCGCCCATATCCACCTACGAGGGGAGTTGTGATTAAGGATTTAGGCCTAGACTTGGAGGAGTGTCCCCTTACAGTAAAGTAATAACTTTAATTATGAATGAAGTAAATGTTTTGTAATAAAGAAAGAGAAAAAATACAAACCCAAGGGTCAAAACAACTTGAACCTGAATTAGAGGTACTGCAGGTTTTAGGGCAAAACTACCAACTGAGGGCATCATTTCTGGCTTAATAGGTACAGTAAACCCTTGTTTTTCGCGGGGGTCACGTTCCAAAAAGAACCCGTGATAGGCAAAAACCGTGGAGTAGGAACCTCTATTTTTTTAACTATTATTATACAATTAAATTCTCTATTATACATTGAAAAGAGAGAACAACCCATTTTACAGGCTCAAGCATTTGTTTCACAAATAAAAGTACTTTAGAAACATTTTTTCAACAAATAACTTCTGCACTGTACTATCAAAAAATAATTTTTTTTAACCCAGTATTTTTATTAAGTTTTACATTATACAAACACTATTACAGAGTTCTGCTAGTCTGAAAGACAAATTACTAAAAGAAGTGTTTATAATAAAGCTAAGGAAAGAAAACAAAAAAAAAAACAACAAAAGGAAAAAAAAAAAAAAAAAAAAAAAGAAAACATAATACGTAAGAATAGTAAATAAGATTAACAAAAAAAAAACCCATACCAATGCATCAAAAAATAATTTTAATCATCAATGTGAACACAAGGCTTCAAATTGCGGAGATTAGCCCCGCCCACCGCGACCCGAGTAATTGGATTAACGGGAGAAAATTTAAAATGATTATGAATAAAATACAAAGTACAGTGGGACAAATAATGACTCAGGTGTATTTCACTGCTCTTCAGACTGAGCCGCTGAATCCTGACTCCACTCTGCAGTGTTGTCTTCTTCTGAAGCTTGCCGACATGCCACCATCAAGAGAATTTGCACGTACGTAATGTAAATTTGGCGAGCTGTTTTACTTACGTGTACAAATTAAACTGCAACGTTTTTGACGCACAGGTAGAGAAGAAGCGGAGTGACGCTTTAGCCAATCAGAATGCAGAACAGAATGCAGGATGCAAATCCATGAAGTAGCGAAACCATGAAAAGTAAACCGTGTTATAGCGAGGGATCACTGTATAGCAATTCAAAGTTAGACGCTAGCACAGAGCTAGGGTTCGAGCCCCTTCTCTTTGGGCTTCGTCTTATGAAAATAAAGCTGATTTCAGAGACGTGTGGTTGAAATACTCCGATCCTAAAGGGAAAAACAGGTTTTCCTATCAATTTGACGCCTGTTGAGGTCAGAATCATTGAAGTCGTGGTTCCTTAAGACCCATTCCTTAAGGTGGACCCAAGTCTTTCACTGTCGTTTGGGAACCAAACACAACTTCAGTTTGTCTGTTGATGAGATTTAAAATGTTCCCCGTCAATCAATCACTGACTGTACCGACACATCAGAGTTGGGTAAAAGGTTATTTTACTCAAAGTTTGGTGTAAATGTGACAATCATCAGCACCAAAGCGGGAAGAGATGCCCTTCTTGTTCAACATCAAACCTTTCTTTTAGTTCATGTTGGCAGTAAAGTGCAGAAATAAAGGCAGGAGGAACATAGCATGACTCTTGCAGCGTTCTGCTGTAATGTGAAACATAAACCTTTCCACTAAATGGATGTGTGTGGGTTTGAGTCTAGTTTATTATCTTCTTCTCTCAAGTTAAGGCAGCTCTGACTTACACATGCTCCCACAGAGCCTACAAACACTCCTTAGAGGCGCACACTCTCCCTGCAGCCTCAATTTGTTCTTATTTGTGCCTGGAGATGGGAAGGCGGGCAGAGTGATACGGATGGATGGATGGCGGCGTGGACAGCGGGAGCAGGGGAGGCGGCCGGGGAGGGGGGGGGGTATAGTAGAAACGAGCCGACACTTAAGAACATACATAATTCATACTGGAATGAATGCTGCCTTTGTAACCGTGGTAACATCAACATCCATCAGAGAAAGCGTGGTCCTCCCCGCTCGCTGAGCTCTGACAGAGCTGTGCATCAGTGCATGTTGGTGCGCACGTATGTGATAATACCTGGTCTTCTTCTCTTTTGGCTCCTTCCTCCCCTTCAGCACCACGGATGAACTGTCGTTCAGCGATAAACCGGCCGTTGCCACACCGATGTGATAGCTGTGGTCATGGCGCATCCTTCATCCGTCTGCCAGGCCACCTTCACTTTTCCTCCTTTTAAAGAGACACTCGCCAAAAAAAAGCGCTAACAACTGCAGCCCCTGGTTTTCAGTTTTCACAATGTTTTTATTTAGAAAGATATGATTTTAGGATTATTTTTTCCGTGCAGATACTCTTTCGTTAAATCAACATATATGTTAAAATGCGACAGGTGTCCATCACACCTGAGTTTCTCCAGACATTTATTTATGGAACACTCTTTTTCTAAAACATCTCTCCACGTCCTCCATCTGTCTTTATGATCCCATCTGTACCAATGATTATCATGTTGATCTTCTCTCTACACAAGCACTCTTCCTGTTGAGCTCTATATTAAGTGTACGGCCAAAGCAGTTATCCAGAATGTCTGGGCTGTGTAAGGACTGGCCTTTAATGAATGTTTCATGGCCGTGACACTGTCCCGCTCTACTTTATGGGTCCATTTCTTCCTCCTCTGGCTTGTTCACAGTGTAATGTTCCTCCGGTGTCGTATTGGCAGTGATTTTTTTCTCAGTATAGATCTTGTGGACTGCGGTGCAGTTTGTTGGAAGCATTGATTTTCCTTCCTGAAGCGTCCTACACATCCCTTTGTAGAGGATGTAACGCTGCCTTGGGTTGCATAGCTGGCAATGGATCACTATAAAGGAGAACCTGGCTCCATTTCCAAAAATATCTCTTCTTATGGTACATTATCCTTATCTCACACTGTAAGTTGCACAGTTTATGTGCTGGAAGAATAAATGTCTTCCTCAGTCAGCAGAGCTCACGGATGCATACTCCTGCTGCTGCTGCTGCTGCAGGAAAACAAAGTTTCCCCCCTGGCAGCCTTGGCTCTTTATTTTCTTGAGAAACTACTTTGTATTTAAATTCCCTCTTTGTGCACTTAAACCCCATACTTATTCCCTCAGTGTGGACATAAATAAAGTGCCAGATAATTGAAAACAGAGACAGACAGCAGTTATGTTGTAAAAGGTTTCTACACTTTTCCAAAAGGAAAGACGATCTAAATCTTTGTAAAGTTAAAATACCAAAAAAGTTTTTTTTAGTCATGAGTGTTTAAATGCATTCTGTGGATGAGCACATGCAAATAGACATGGGTCAATGTATGGCAGAAGTATTTGGTCATCATCAGGTTTCTAAATTTAAATAAAAAGTGATCATAATCTCTACAAATGACTATTTAACAAATGAGGTGCAACAATAAGAAGAATCTGAGAAAATATTTAGTTATTGGTTCTGTCATCAAGACATGACTATGTGGATGGAGGGAGGGAGGGAGGGATGGAGGAAATTTGGGTAGATAGAAGAACAAGTATTTAAATGGATGAATAGTTGGGTGAATGAATGGATAGATGCAAGGATAGGTATTTGTATAGATGGATGATTCATCAGAGATGGGTGGAAGATACAGTGGATGGACCACTGCATAAAGGAATTAATGATTGATGGGCAGATGGAAGGATGGATGGTTGGATAGTTGAATCAATGTGTGGATAGATGATAAAAATGACTATGTCAGTGAATGTGTGGATTTATGAAAGATGGATAGATCGTGGGTGGGTTGGATGATAGACAGATGATTGACAGGAGGAACCAATAATTGATGGATAGATGGATAATTGAATGGATGGATGAGTAGATGGAAGGGTGGGTAGATGCATGGATAGTTGGGTGAATAGATGGATATTTGTTTGTTGGAATGGATACACACCACCTTTTTTCTAAATGCCACTCAAACCTTTTGCATCTCAGAAGTTTCCTTTGTCGCTGGATTACATTTTCCATCTCTTCATTCGTATTTCAGATTAACCTCATGTTCCAACACAGAGCTTCAGACATTTCTACTCTTGAACGGTACTTGATGTTGAAGACGGCGTGACTTCAGCTGAGCCCACACATTCAATTTCCAATCCACATCTCTTTTGTCTGCCTGTCCATGAAGAAGTGGATTAGAAGGAATGCACCCAGCAGACTTAGCATGAGCAAAGTATGACACACAGGCATTCATGCTGGAAATCTCCATCCTACATCTGTTCAATGTCAATGCAAACTGATAAGCCTTTCTTTAAAATTGATTTTCTTTGAGGGGCAGAGATAAATCTCCACCGAAGCATTTAGGAGGAAGAACAAACGTTTTCTGAAGAGGATGTGTGTTTCTCCCTCCTTCAGGGTTGGCTTTTTTGATCTTTGTAAGTTCATTAATCTTATTCAGTTATTAGTCCTTTAACTCCAAGAATTCAAAGATTCTAATCAGCAGAGCTGTTTCTTCACTGGGCATGTAAATAAATCCATGTTTGGACCTGTGATTTTATATGCTGAGCTTAACCTTTTACTATGAAGCTGTCTCGTGGTGCTTTCACAGGATGTGACTGTACTTGCAAGACTTAATGCCCCATCCTCTTCTGATTTCTCTGCCAAGGACCTACAGATGTAAATCAGTATTGTTGCTATAATCTGGTACATTTACATCTATGACTCAGAAAGATGTTCATCAATGCCTATGGTCCCTAATCAATAAATAAAGTTGAAGCTTAAGTGCTCCAGGAACCGTCTTTAAACCGTGGAAGTAGTAAAAATGTTGTAAAGAACCACAGCAGCTTTGTTTTGTTTTCCTGGCGTATCACTTTTTTACCGCTTTGTTAGCTTCACTCTTCAGTTTCTGTTTATACTTTGTACTTACAGAGTACTAGTTTAATTGTATGTGCTGAATGTTGTTCCCGTCTCCTATGGTAGCCATAACAACTTAAAGGTTTTCAGGTTTAAAGGTTGATTACCACTGCTGTCTGCGGTTCGTCTCCGTTGCGTCTCTGTTGCGTAGTGTGGATAAAAAAAATAGAACGTTCATGAGTTGATCAGAATGTCTGCACCACAATGCAAGCTGTCATGGATTGAATACATAGACACACGATGCAGGACGAAAGAAGCTGTGAAACCAAGGATTTTAATCCTGAAGAAGGCTCTGAGACTCGTACACAAGTGACAGTCACAAAGAGAACGATCCGGTGAAAAGTGAGGAGGCACACAAGGTTTACACAAGAGCGATTGAAAACAGGTGAGTAGACAGGTGCTGGTGATGAATGAAGTCAAGTTAACAAAGGCACAATGGAACACAGAACAGGAACTTAACAAAATAAAAGCCCCAACCAAGAAGTGAAGACAACCCTGACTGCCCTGGCCCCGGTACCCGACACAAGCTTTACACACGCTTTCTATTTCCGGTCCGCTCACACGTCTGGTTCCCCGGCTTTTTGCCAGGTCTGAGTTTGAAAATAAAAATGTCTGTTGCACTTTCAAAAAAAACTTGATATGCCTTCTCTTCATACTTATGGTGATGTGCTCACATGATATTGTTAACACTACAAACAAAAACACCATGGACGACAAAAGCTTAACTGTGGAGGTTCAAAAATACAACATCATATTTGACACAAAACATGGATTTTACAAGGACTCAGTTTGGAAAGCGAGAGCATGGGGTTTGATAAGTGTTGGATGAGCACTGAAAGCGGGACGGACTACTTGTCACGGGGGTGACAGGACAAACCACTCCTGGTGGAGGGGGATGGAACAGACACAACAGAGTCAAAGTAAATGACCGGACAGCCGTGAGATGGACTCGCCACGCAACAGAGACGCAACACAAATGGACTAGTGGACATACAGGGCAAGGTGTCATGTCCTGGCTGTTACTCCCTCCTCCCCTCCCTCCTTCTCGTTTTGGACACAACCAGCTGGATCCACTTACCTCATCTGCTCCTGCCTTCATGAGCTCCTCCCGGATCATCAGCCGGTGCCAGTTTGTTGTTCCTCCTATGGTGCATAGTCTGGTCAGCTCATGTTTTTGACTTTCGTCTCGTTACCTCTTGCTCATTGCTTCTCTCGCTCTGCTTCAGGACTTAAACCTGTTGGATCCTAACCTGGTCGCTGTCCACCTACGCCGCCGTCCTCCCTCGGGGAAAGCCGCCTCAAGATCCCTCCAGCCAGCCACCGCTCCTCGCCTAGGAAAAAGCCTGACAAACTCTGTTCCAGATTAAATCTCTTGAAACTTACCGTTGAGTCCTAGCCTCTTTCCAGGTTCCAGCGTCTGGGTCATTCTGAACTCTCGCCCGAATCATGACACAAGGTTTCCACTGATTTGTTTAGTAAAGACACATTTAATAGAGTCTGGTAGGATCTATTGGTCTGAAACTTGAGTATCTTATACCTTACTGGTTACAGTAAAAGATATGTTAGCAAGATTTCAATTTTCCTTTTCATGGTACATGGTCCAGAACTGTTCCAACTAACTTTCAGCTCTTTATTCTCCCAAAAATAACTTCAACAATGAATCCCCTACAGAAGGTCTGGGACAAAAGTATTTATTTTCCTACATACTGTGTATGCACACAGACTTGACTGACTTGTAATGATGGTGCATCTGACATCCAGTCTGAACAGAAATGATTTCCATTTGGTTCAATTTATGCACAGGAGGAACAATGTACACTTGAAGGGTTGCATGCGGGAGGTCATGCGTTTGGAAATCACATCCACAGGTTTGTGTATGTTCTCAACATCCTGACAACAGACAGTCCATTTGCTTCAGATTCCCTCCCAGCAGCGGAGAAAGCATAAAAATGATGTTGAAAGAGGAGCAATGTCTCGGCGCTGAGCTCCAGAGTGTCATTTATTCCTCCAGGCAGGCTCTTTGCATCAAAAACAAGCTGTGGCTCGCTCTCAGAGTACAAAACATGTTTTTGAATTTGTCCCTGCCGCTGAGTGTTTGTGTGTTTCAGGTTTGGAGAGGAGCACTTCTTCATGTTTTCTTTAAAGCAGCTGCACTGGACCTGAAAAATCCCATTCTTTGGGAAAAGCGTTTAGGCCACACATCGTAGGGAGCGGAGAGATGTTCGATCTGCCGCTGCAGGAAAACCCTGCAGGGTCCAAAGTGATCAGGGGTGGAGGACTCCAAACGGAAGCAGGGGAGGGGAGCCCTATTTCAAGGGAAATAGATCCAAGTGCATTTGGTGGGTTTCTGGGTTGTCCATGCAGGGTTGTAAAGAGGTGCGGCCACGTTTAAGGTGGAACGCAGATGTGTCTTTCAGTGCCCTTGAGGCTCGGACAGGAACCCTGATGATGTCATGAAAATGGGACGTACCATTGCGTGTGGGAAGTGTATGGTGAAGTATGACGTCCATGTGATGCTGTTGTACGGCGTCCTTACACCACACGCCAGTCATTTGTGCTTTGTTTTCACATGTTCTTATTAATCATGTTAAAATCTCCTTTGACGTCTCCGTTCTTCTTTCTAACAGTCAAGAGCCAAGTGTCACACCGAAGCTTTAGCATTCTTCCAGCTACTGTAAGTCTTCTACTGTTTAGGCAATTAATTAAATTAAACCATGGAGTGGCCCATATTCTCACATTCTAAAGCGGAGAAAAGTGTCTTTGTGCCAACATGCAACATTTTGTGTTAGGAATGCGTTGTGTATCTTTGCAAAGCCAATAGGAAAAGTTGCTTTCCTCCGCGTTGCGTCAGGATCAGCGGACTTACGTTGACTGCAAAGACAGTCAAAGAGTTACTGTGTCATTTTGGTGTCGCTACAGCAACATCTGTGGTGTTGAAGAGGCTCCAATAGGGGGTTCTATTCCTGCCCACTATCGTTTAATAGATTCTCGCAGGCTGATGATGTGGATCTCAGAGCTAAGTATGACCACGACTCCACGAAGTTCTGATCCCCGTCAAACGGCCTTTGGGTGGTGAGAGATGAACATGGATGATTTACGGTCAACACTTCAACAAAGAACCAACATTTTTTTCTGCTTTGACATTGTTCTGATCACATTTTTCAATTAAATGACATCACATTCTAATTCCACTGCTCAAACTGCAATAACACATTAGACCTCACTGACTGCAAGGAATGTACATCCACTGAAAATCTGATGGATGGCTTAATTAAATAATGATGCATAATTTAATGCAACAATTAGGTTTTTCCTTCATGGTGAATAACAAGGCGTCGTTCACTTTCAACAGTCAGGTCTGTGAACTGGAAACAGAGAGCAGGAGACGCAGTGAGGCTTTGCTCTGGGGAATTCTGAATAATGTTTTCAATGACAGGGGAAAGGCTGGCATGCAGAGGAATGGTTGCAATTTACTAAATTGCCATCATTCACATCCAGGCATGCAGCAATGTGAATATTCCAGCAATCTGTGGCGCCTGTCACTGTGGGGAACCCTGTGAACGAGAAGATTGCATTTAAAGTAAACATCATGGGTCATGTTATTTTTACAGATCAGTTGGCTGCATCATGGTTCTGCTTATTTAAAAAGCCTCTTCCAGTGGTGTGTCAGAACAAGCTTTGATTTAACTGGATCTGCTGTGGGGATGTTAAACGCTGAGTGTTTAGGATAAAGAAAAATAACAGCTGCACCTTAATTGGTCATATGGATACAAGCTAAAGCTCCATCCTTTTGTCTCTAGTCCTGACCTTGTGGTCTGACGATGTTGTCCAGTCTCTTATACCTTTTTTATGAATTTGTTTCCCCAGCCAGAGCTTCTCCAAAGAAGACGGTTGATGTCACTGAAGTGAAGATCCTTAAACACGTCCTCCTCAAAGGACTCAAGTTTCCTCAGGGGATAGAACTTGCTGCTCTAGCCTGCGCTGAAATCATTCCAGTCCATGGAAAAACCCTGAAGACGAAATAAATCCACAGCTTCTGTGTCCAGACTTTGAATCTTCATCAGCGAGTGGAGACGAAGCCAGCATCTGTGGAAAAGCCCCATCCCCTTCCTTGTATTGTTGTGGAGGTGATTTCCATGTTCTCTAAGCTTAAACCACATCAGCAGCAGCAGGTAAAGGCTGAGAGTTCTCCTGAAGTCTCTTTCACGGGACATTTCTGAAGTTCTGAGAAAAAAAGAGAGCAGTTTATTTCCAACGTGTCAGATGATGAGATCAGTCCGGCACAGCGATGCTAAGCAAAATGGTGACTAAACAGAGAGAAAAAAACCTGATATTTCAGTAGAAAAAACGGCATGGATGAATGAAAACTGTTAAATTATCTCATAAACTCATAAACAAGTGTGTTTGCATTTCCTCTGATTCAACCCCACATTTTCCTGCAGACTTGCCTGCCAAATGATGTTGATCAGGGAGCCTGCAGAGCAGCAGTCACACCTCCTCAGGATATGGTTGGAAAACTCCTAACAGGCAGGTGATGACACTGCTCCACATCATCAGCCCGGTATGAAATGAAAATGACAGAGTGTGAGGATGAGAGGGAAAGCCAAGGAGAACAGGCATATGAGGAGGACACAGTGGAGCTCCTGCCCCTCTGCCTCCACTCAGCTCCACACCACCAATGAAAACAACAGCGGCATTAAAGATTATTATTATTTTTTTTTTATAACTTTATTTTTATTGGTTTTTGTTACATGAACACAAATCTCAAACAACATCACAAAAAAAAACAAGAGAGAAAAGAAAAAGGTCAAGTCTAGGTGTTTCACATGTCTATCTGTTGTACAGTGTCCATTTTTTCCACTTTCGGTGTAATTGTGCCTCTTGCAGCTTCAGCCTGTATGTTATTAATTCCATTGAATGTATGTTGTTGATTGTTGAAGTCCATTGCTCCTTTGAAGGGATCTCCGTAGTGCCCCAGTTTCTGGTTATTGTTTTTTTGGCGGCTAGTGACATGACTTTAAATAAATATTTGTCACTTTGGTGGATTAGGTTTCCTGAAAACATGTACAGATAAAACAGTTCTGGCAACAAAGGAATTTTGTAACCCAGCACTTTGCATGTGAGATCGCCCACCATCTTCCAAAAACCTGTTACATTCTGACATTTCCAAAATACATGAGAGTGGTCAGCATTTATTTCTCCACATCCGCGCCAACAGCTCTGATTTGTTTTCAAATGTTTGTTCTTCAGTTTAGGTGTTATGAAAAATCTAATAAGGTTCTTCCAGGCAAACTCTCTCCACGTTCTAGATCCAGTGGTGGTATGGTGGTGTCTCCACATATCTAACCAGTCCTGTTCAGTTATGCTTATGTTTAATTCTCTTTCCCAGTTATCTTTTACTTTCAAAGTTGTGTTTTGGTCATATTCCATCAATGATTTATATAGCATACTAATCAATTTAGTATTGTTGTCTTTATATGTCTTTGTTATTGTGTGAACTATCCCGCCTTCATCCCCAGAGGAGTCGCTCTGTATTGCTTTCTTATGGTAGTTTCTCATTTGTAAGTATCTGAAAAAATCCTGTTTTTCAAGGTGAAATTGTTTAGTCAAGTTCTCAAAACTCTCCAGCTGTCCGTCCTTTTCTAGCAAGCACCATGCTTACAGCATACCGTAATTGTGAGGCGATATAGTACTCTTTTAGCTTTGGTAAAGCCATACCTCCTTTGTTCTTTGGAAGCTGGAGGGTGCCATATTTTATTCTGGATCTTTTATTGTCCCATATGAATCTGGATATTGTTTTGTCCCACATTGCAAATTGAGTGTTGGAGATCTGTGCTGGTAGAGCTTGAAATAAAAATAAAAACCGCGGCAATATGTTCATTTTCACTATTTCGATTCTAGAGCTGAAATCTAGTGGGAGTGTTGACCATCTTTCTATGTCTTTTTTTATCTTGTCTTGTACTTCTGAATAATTTTTAATGTTTATATGTTGAAAGTCTTGTGTTATTTCTACTCCTAGGTATTTAATACTTTTCATATTCCAATTGAATTTAAAGTTGTTTCTAATGTATTCAGAGGGAACATAGTTGAATGTTAGAGTCTGAGTTTTTGAAATATTAATTTTATATCCCGATAAATTTTCAAATGTTCCCAACAGTTTCATAAACTGTGGAATTGATGATTCTGGTTGTTCGAGGTGCGCTGTTAGGTCATTAGCAAACAATCCTATTTTATGTTCGACGCCATTCATTGAAACTCCTTTAATTTCAGGTTTTTCTCGGATTGCCTGTGCCAGAGGCTCGATAAAGAGAGCAAACAGAGTCGGGGAGAGTCCACAACCCTGCCTAGTGGATCTTTCCAATTTAAATGTTCCTGTTAAATTCCCGTTTATTTTAATTTTAGCCGTTGGTTGTGAATATATTGTTTTTATAATTTCAACCGAGTTGTTATAAAATCCCATTTTTTCTAAGACTAAGAATAAAAATTCCCAATTAACGCAGTCAAAAGCTTTTTCCGCGTCAATACTTAAGAGAACTGTACTTATATGTTCTCTTTGGGCTCTTTCAGTTAAGTGTAAGGTTCTTCTAATGTTGGCATTAAATATTAAGATTAAGATTAAGATCAGGTTACATCATCAAGCAGAGAAAGACGTTAAGGGAATTTTTTTTTTAAGCAAATTATACATTTGTAAAGTTATATGATATCCTAGCAATAAACTGGAGGACTTTCCTTTATTTCTAATTATGTTTCTGCTATGCTTGCTCTTCACCTGCCTCAAACAACTTGATTTTGAACATTTCTTTAACAAAAAGTTCTAATTCCTGATATCAGGAAATCCCACATGGATTACCATAGGATATAAAAAACAGACATTTGTAAGGGTGTCTGCTGTGGTGCTTGGGGTAATGCCAAAAAGCTCATCATGAAGCTGGAGCGGATGAAAGTTCATCTTCAATCTGTCTCTGGCCAGGAGTCAGCAGAAAAACCCGGTGAGTGTGTGTTTTTGTATCCAACACTAAAGATGTCTCTGTGTGAAGTTGTGCTTTATTTTAACTGCATTCTGATTATACGACAGACTATTGTTTTAAGCATTCATCTTTCATCAACACTGACAGAAGTGAGAGGATCAAATACGTCAGAATTTCAATTTAAGAGACTTTCATTTTTGTGGCTAAAAAAAGGACTGACGGAATGAGAAGAAGGCCAGATATTCAAAGATTTAGGACTGCTTTTTGACCAAAACATTACAAGTTATTGAACAGAGACAACGACCCAGCCTAATGGTAAATACTCTCTGGGCATTAATCTAATCCAGATTTTATTTTGAAGGTACCACCATAATTTGACTTGATTTATTGGTTTATTTCAAGCATTAAAATAGTGAGTTAAGTTTGATTTTGTTGCTTGCTACACTTTTGCAGATTTTTACTGTTGAAGTGTTTAAACTCCCAATAATTACACGCTAACAGGGTTCTGTCACCAGAGAACTCCAGAATTTCTCAAACTGAGTCGAGGAAAAAGAGTTTTGACACAGAGATAAAGAGGAATAGCTTTTCTTTTGTGTTATTGATGAAATAATCTCGCCGCCTGACCTAATCAGAGCCTCTTTTCAAAGGCCGTTTGTTCTTGCTGATGGAAATCAATTCCTCTCTGGGATCTCCTGGCCATCTTTCTCTCATCTGTAGAAGAGATCATCTAGTAATAAGTGAGCTCTACCCTGACACTCAGCATTCTCCCTTCTCCTGAAATTTCTTTTCATTTACAGTTCATTCTTTTTTCCCTTTTGAACTCACATTTTTTTCTGCTGTGAAGCCATGAGACAGAATTAGAATTTATTCAAGAGTCCAATTTAAAAAAAACCTCAATGCATATAAAAGTTCCACATGAACCACAAGCCTCTTCTTAAAAAATGACCAGTCAGGGATAAATCTGAGGTGGATTTATGGTGAGAATTTGTCTGCTGGTTTCTTTCTTCTTGTTCTATTTTCTGGTTTTGTGTTTTTTTTTCCTGACACCGTCTCACCAGATTCTGGTTGTGAATCATCCACAGCTTCAGAGTATTTAAGAGTTTGCTTTCCAGTTGGGATTTTGTTGGGTTTTCTGCAGCTTTTGTTGGGTTAAATTGTATTTTATGAATTTATGTTTATTATACATATATCATATTATCAATATGAAGCCTGTTGAGGTGACTATTGTTGTAATTTTGTCTATATAAAGAAATGGAATTGAAATGTTTTAATCCTTGATTTTATTTCTGTTTAAAGTCTGTCCTTCTCTAGTGATGAATCACACTTTTCCATCTGGCAATCTGATTGACGGGTGAAATTGGTGGAGGAGGAATTATGGTGTGGGCTTGTTTTTTCAGGACTTGGCCCTTAACTCCACTGAAAGGAACTCTGGATGCTTCAGGATACCAAACCATTTTGGACAATTCCATGCTCCCAACCTTGAGGGATCAGTTTGGAGCGGCCGTTCCTCTTCCAACATGACTGAGCACCAGTGACCAAAGCAACATCCATAAAGACATGGAGGACGGAGTCTGGTGTGATGAACTGGACAGACTCCTGACCTGAACCCCATAGAACACCTTTGGGATTAATTAGAGCAGAAGCTGAGAGCCAGGCCTTATCCACCAACATCAGTGTGTGACCTCACCAATGACCTTCTGGAAGAAAGGTCAAAGATTCCTAGAAACACTCCTCAACCTTGTGGACAGCCTTCCCAGAAGAGTTGAAGCAGTAATTGCAGTAAAAGGAGGACCCACATCCTACTGAACTCCATAAGTTCAAGAAACGGATGGAACTTCAGTTCATATGTGAGTCAAGGTCGATGAGCCAATACTTTTAGAACATAGTGTATCACATTAATCTCTTTATGTTTTATTTTCTTGTAATTATTTGTAGATTTAAAACCAAACACCTCAAAAGGTTTTAAAAAAGATTTTCTCTGAAATTGTTTTTCCAAGTTGATCAACTTGTGTGGAGCCAATGAGGTGATGAATCACTCTGCTGGTTAGTTTTAATGAGACTTTCTTTATCAAATCAAATAATTCAATAAACAGAGACGGAGCTTATTTGTTCTAAGACAGATAAAAATAAGGAGAGCATGAGCCTCCTTCGTATACACCCCCATTTATCATTACTGAAGTGGTGTTTCATAATTGAGGAGCATCCATCAGCTCATCAGCAACTGTCTAATGAGCATCAGGCCTTCTCATCAGACTCAACACGATGTGCCCTCTCATCCATCTACGAGCAGAAAGCCTGTCGGCAGCCAAACACACACACAAACACTTTTGGTGATGTTTGTGATGTCGTGTTTCTCAGCACTGACGGACAAACATCAAACAAACTGTGAAAAGAGACGTTTCCTTGTTTCCTCAGACTGAACTATTGAAGCCACTTGAAGGACAGAGAAGTGGTCATCGTCTGATCCATTTCCAAAGGATTCCCAGTGGTCTTTAATTATGATGATGCCATTTTCAGCTTAAAAATAGCTTTTTTAGGACATGCTTTCTGCTGAACAGCAGGAGTTCACTAGAAAGTCATCTCTCACAGCAACCCCCCTCCCCCTCCAGCTTCTGTTCACATGTTCCCCCGCTAGCTAACAGCCCCTCACTCCCCGACCTAACACTCCAGTTGCAACAAAAGTTGCAAGCAATATCTGAGCTTTCCAGCCGTACATGGATCCAGACTCCAGAAGACATTCCCGGATCTATTTGTCTGTAAGTGGACGCATCAGTATCAGAAGTCAGAGCTCTGTTTCCCTCTCTGGTCACTGGCGGGAGCAGCGATTGCACTTCAGCGACAGTGGCTCAGGTGGTTGAGCGGGTCGTCCAATGATCGAAGGGTTGGCGGTTCGATCCCCGCTCCCACCAGCCAAAATGTCGTTGTGTCCTTGGGCAAGACACTTCACCCTCCTTGCCTCCAGTGTGGCTCCACTGGTGTGTGAATGTGTATGAATGATCCCGGTGATGGTCAGAGGGGCTGTAGGCGCGAACTGGCAGCCACGCCTCTGTCAGTCTGCCCCAGGGCAGCTGTGGCTACAACAGTAGCTACCATTACCAAGTATGAATGAGGAGTGAATGAATAATGGACATAATGTAAGCGCTTTGAGTGTCTGGAAAAGCGCAGATAAATCCAATCCATTATTATTATTATTATTCACCTCCCAGCAACCCCAGCACGCACTTCCTGGATGCCACACACCTGACTCTCATTCACTCAATCAACCACAGTCTACTTAAGCTCTGCAGTTAGAAGCTGAGCATCACCCAGTTTGTGTTATTCTGCCTTCATGATGACCTGATCTTCTGTCCCCTGACCCTGTTTCTGACTCTGTTTGCCTGCCGCGACTCTCACCTGGATCTTGACTACCCCGTCTATTCTTAAGCCTGCCTGACCCTGATTTAGCTTTGTGGACCTGATAAACCTGCTGCCGTCGGATCCAGCCGTCTACCTGTTCTTGTGACAATCAGAATGGAGCGGAGCAGGGAGACTTTGGCCCCGCCCAGCGTATTTACCAAGTCTCAAATATGATCTTTGTGAAACATTTTTGTCTGCTCCTGATTCACAATGATAAAGAAATATTTCACAAATGTGAAAATAGTCATGAGGATTTCATGACCAGACGTTTGTGACCTTTTCATTATCAGATGTCTACAATGTTTATTGGGTTTTTATCCCCAAAGGTTGTTAACATTTCTATATCTATATGTCACCATTTTCTTTTGTTACTTACAGGTTTTAGGACCATCTTCATCTGTGTTAGCCATAACTGCAGAAATATGTTATGAATATATGTTAAGCATAACTGCAAACATCATTTTTCCTTCTTGCGGCAGCTCTGTGAACTCAAATCCGCTGCAACTTCAGAAATGAAAGGAGATTTTCTCCAGAAGGACTGAACACAGGAACTTCCTGTTGTGTTTTTTCTTCTCTCCTCATCATCAACTTCTCTTTTGGTCCTTTCTGTCTCCTGGCTTTGAGGTTCACCTGGACGCGGCAGATGAAACGCCATCCTTGTTGCCAAGTTTCCTGGTAAATATCACTGGGCATGTGAGCTGCTTGGATGTCCATTAGTCACTGATGCACCCCCCCCCCCCCACCCTGAAGGAACCATTCTTAACACGACCATCTGGCTACTGTGGTGACCGGAAGACATCATGATTCCAATGATGCTGGAAGCAAAGAAAGCACCTTTCCTCCCCTGAAACTATAGGTACGACACACCTGTCAAAGCTTTTCTCATGATTGTAGAGGGAAAACTAAATATATAAAGGAAGTTTATAGCAATCATAACGGTCGACAATTTAACAAATTAAGGATGCAGAAAATTAGATTTTTGTCTTTATCCATAACATGTTAATCAGCACCAACACTCCAATTTTAAACCTTAAACTTAACTTTTGAGTTCCTTTGATTGGTCCCTGTGTGAAAGCTGCTCACACGTCTGATGTGAAGGAAATCTATGGTGCTGGACTTCAAACCATTGTGGTAAGCTGTGCACACTCGCTCCGATGCCATCAAAGTCTCTGCAGGCGGAGGACCGTTTGGTCTGACTGTGAGGCTCCGCCCCACTGCTGCCGACAAACTGAGTCTCCATCCACTTACATTTTGAAGTGTAGCATTTCTTTTTTTTAAAAAAAAACTTTTTTCTGCAACTTGTAAAGAATGCCAGCACTGCAGGGTAGCTCCAAGTGTTATAAAAAAAACCTTAAGAGTGAAAGAGGCGGGGAAAGTAGCTGGTTTGACATGTTAAAGTTTGTTGCAGTTCATGGAGAGGTGATCAAAGCACAACTTCCAGCAGAAATGTTCACATCAATCAGTTGTTACGTTTGAATCTTCTCATCCAAAAAAAACACACCGACATTACTGCACGTTCCTGTAGTTTCATGCAGGATTGTCAAGATGACAGAAAGTACGACTTTGATTGTACAAAATGAAGCCCATCAGTCAACAAAGAGGCTGTAAAATGAGAGACACCACAGAGCAGAATAAAAAAAAAAAAATCATTCAAAATCCTGCAGCATGAAGTAAAGGAGCAAATTCCTGAGTGAGAATTTGTTCATCATGAGTGTGAAAGGTTCTGCTTACTGCTCAGGTGAATCAAAGGTTCAGTTAGCCTGAAATGGCAGCAGATTCCTGCCGGGATCAGACGTCAGGGACTGTTGGAGGAAGACGATGACTCAGTTTGAAGACTGTAGAGGATTGGCAGCCTCAGGTGAGCAGGTACCTGTCCAACAGAGTGGCTTTTTAAGGCTTGGTGTTATTAAGACAATCAATTCTCTGTCCTTGTGGAATGAAAGGCAGATGGTCGTCTGTGGGGGCAGCGGGGATGTGACCCCCTGCTGTGGAGTGGAAAACCTATTAGCTGACTCTGACCCCCCCCCATGCAGGAAATGTCCTTCCCTTTTGTGCCGGAGCAGAACGTCAACTCTTACTTATGAGCCTCTGTCTGTCCTTTCCCCTTAAAGCTTCCTCCTGATTGACCTCATCAGGTCTTTTCTGGCCATCGATGACCTCCACACAGGTTAACGTCTCACTTTTGAGATGATTACTGTCGCTGCTGGAAAAGACTTTGTTTTATTCCCAAATGCTTCCAGTAGGAAAAGAATTCAAATAAAACTTTTATTTTTAGTCATAACAGCCTGAGTTAAGTTAAACTATTCTGATACTGTTCTGTCAGCTCTCGAAAAAGGCTGAAAACACACAAAAATAATCACCTTAATATCTCATCACATTTGGTTATTTTCTGATGTGACAGCAGGGGATAAAATGTGACAATAAACCTTATCACTGATGAATAGATACAATTATAATCAAATCTTTTCATTTTAATACGAGACGATAAAACACCTCTTTTAGACACAGATTAGGCACAATAAACACACAATGGCCTCAACATGGTTGGAGCTTTAAAACACCTTTAATGACCAGACATCAACTCAGATGGATGCTCATGGATGCTCAGACTCAGTGATACAAAGAGGGAGATGTTCAGTCAATTGGGGAGATACTTTCAGCACAAATCCATCAATTATAACATTTTGACTACTGTCTATCCTGAATTAAAAGCTTTATTTGTATAGTAGCAAAAACAAGCTTAAGGTTTTGGCTTCAGGATTCGTTTGGGAAAGTCCTCTTGGGCCACAGAACGGATCGGGGCCTTTTACGGTGGAACTGTGGATTTGGGTTCAGCTCTCCAGGAGAAGTCCAGAAGTCCATGTCCTCACACAGGAACCTCCAGGAGTGTGGAAGTGGGCGTTTTGGTGTATGTGTTTCCAAACGCTGACCTATCCCATTCAGAGCAAAAGCAAACAGACCCTGGAGGTCTGGAGAGCGCTTAGGACCACACTTAACTCACAAGTGCATGCGCACACAAGCACAGTTTGGCATTTTGGCAGCAGTACACAGGTTTTGGAGGATGAGTGTTTAATCCACAGTGACCTTTAGTTTGGCTCCAAGTTTCCTGTCCTCCCCCAATTCCCTCCTTATCGTTCTCTGAGGCCGACTGTCCTTTACATCACACACATTCAGAGGAACATTGATTCGACGAGACTACAAGTCTTCTGGGCTCCATCTTTCAACAGGGTGGAGAAAAGATGATGGAAAAATTCTTCTGCTGAAAAAGAAATGAATCAGAAAAGCAAAGTCCAAACCAGAAGTCATTGATGCAAAACTTCAAGCCAGAGAAGCCACACAGAGAAGATCCAGGAAACATGAGCTGGGTGAGGTGATTGATGGATGAGCAGACTGACAGAAAAGCTTTGCTCTGTTTTTATCAGGACTGTTCAGGAAGAGCAGCAGCTTCAAAACCCCAAGACTATGAGGCTATTTATTCTAGCTGGGTTTCTTAACTTTTCTCCTTCCTTCAAAGACTTCCTGTCTGCCTGATTAGTTTAAGAAATTGTGTTCAGATTGTTGTACATTTTTGGTTTCATTGCAGAACAAGCCACTTATAGACCCACTGAAAGCTGCCGATGTAGATGATGAGCAGAACAACGTTCAGATCTTTCTGCAAAGCATCTTTTCATCGACCAACCTCGTCTGTCGTCCACACTGCCTCCATTATTCCTTTAGAGTGCTCTCCGCCTTCTTTTCAAAGAACATTTCTGCACCACCTCAACCTGGCTTCACATTTCTTCTCTCTGATCCTGACAGCTCCAACTCACTCATGTATTTCCTCATTTCTCCCTGAGAAGGACTTTTTTTTTGGTTTTTTGACCCTTCAAAGGACCTATACCAGGACCTTACACCAGAGATTTGTTAGTGACAGCAGAATTACACATTCTTTGAACAACTCCTCAACTCTGATGACACAGCTGTGGTTGGGTGTGTGGAAAATGGACGAGAAGGGGGCTACAGGAGCCTCGTAGCTTTAGTAGGAGAAAGTCTCCCCCCTCCCCAGTCTGTATCGGTGGGACGGATGTAGAAATTGTCTCGTCCTACGAGTTCCTGGGTGTCCATCTGGAGGATAAACTGGACTGGTCCACAAACACTGAGGCGCTCTACAAGAAGGGCATGAGCAGACTTTACTTCCTGAGGAGACCCGGGTCCTTCAATGTCTGCAGCAGGACGCGTCACATGTTCTACCAGTCTGTCATGGCGAGCAGCATCTTCTTTGCTGCAGTGTGCTGGCGTGCTGGCATCAAAGCAAAGGACGCCAACAGACTGAATAAACTCATTAAAAAAGCAGGGTCTGTCAATCTGGAGGGGGTGGTGGGGGACAGACTACCGGCTAAACTGGGGACCATCATGGTCAATCCCTCCCATCCCCTCTTCAAAGAGGGGGACAAACTGAGAAGCAGCTTTGGCGGCAGACTTATACCCCCCCTCCGCTGTGCTAGAGAACGATACAGGAAGTCATTCCTGCCATCAGCCATTGGACTTCACAATTCCTCTGGCAGACTTGGATGCACAAAAGAATTTTGAGAGTTCTAGAGTTTTCGACTGTATAGGGTTTTATTTTATTTTCTTCCCTTGCGTTTATCTTTATCCCCCCATCTTATTTCCATGCGTTTCCTTGCGTTGTTGTGCTTCACGCCACAGAGTTACTTTTTTCAGCATCATAATCAGCTGGTTTATATTGTGTAAACTCTGTACTGTAAGGTGTTGCATATCAGGGCGGCTTTTCTCAGCTTTAGAAATGGTGTTAATTGCGTTAAAAATGTATTAATTTTAGCTTTATTTAATAGGGACAGTGCACATTAATGAACATCTACCAAACAATGATAGGCGTAAACATCCTGGATTATAGCAATGATGCTAATTTGCATCCATAGTCCCTAGGCAGGAAACATAAAACAGGACAAAACAAAAGACAGAGTCACAGATACAATAAGAACACAAGAAGGTGGTACATTATGAGAGATAAAAGTCAGTGGCTACAGGACTGGTTTGCTTTCAGCCACTGCTTGAGCTGTGTTTTGAAGGTCTGTAATGTTTGACACTCCCTTATGTACAGTGGAAGACTGTAAAAAATCAAAGAATAATGTAAAAAATCAAAGAATTGTGTACTTAATCACTTGAGTTAAAGCTCTGGCGTTAAAGGGTTAACAGAAGTTGTTTTTTGGGGGGAATATCTGTTAAAAATATGCTAAATCCTTGTTAGGATCACTGCCATGGATTCCAGCATGGTACGGATAACATTGGCTGTGACTCACCTTCCTTCACTGTTACCAGCTTTGGATCCGATCAAACCGGAAATTGATGGGGAAACTTTCAGAACTATGAGGAATTGATGCTACAAAATAATTAAAAATATATATTTTTAAAAAATGTATTTGACTGAGATCTATCTAAATAAAAAATGCTCTTGCTAAAGCAAGAGATGCCAGGTTTGAGGTTCCTCTCAGTTGGGCGTGTTTGCAGCGTCAGTTTCCATGGCGACGCCCTTAGTAAGAAGTGAGCTGCCTCCATCACATTAAGGGTTCAAGGTTTAAGCTGAAGTTATCAGTCTAAGCCTCAAATCCTGTTTCCTATCACAGGCCTCGGGTTTGTTTATCCGCAGCATGCCTCCGTGTTCAACATTAATATTGGACTCACAAGTCGGAGTCCTTCCAGGAGGCGGCTGCTCCGAAACAACACTAAGAAAATACAAGAAAAGGGAAATCATCTGTCATTCTCCTAAAATAAAAACAAATGGCAGGAGACAGTGTGAACAGAAAATGGTTGAGTGTCTCTGAATTGCAAAGCTGCACTAAAAGCACACCAGGTTCAGGAGCCTTGCTGATTGGCTGAAATGGTGGTGCCCGGCATCGGAGCCATCTCCACTTCTCTCTACAAACAAAAAGGTGGTAGAGAGGTGATGGATGGAGCTCGCTTTGCATCTTTGCAGTCACTGAGTTCCCCCAAGAAAGAAACCTACCAGGAGTTAGTGTGTTTTTTCCCAAAAACATGAAATTATGGTGAAAGTTTTGGCCGTTCTGTATATCATTCTACAACTTTGCCAGCTGATCTTCTTTAAGCTCCTGAAAGAAAACGTCATTCTGATTTGTCACATTTACTCCAGCAGATATTCTGAACTCCTGACAACATGTATGACTGCAATGAGTCTGATTTCTTTTGTCATTCATGCACA
Source organism: Oryzias sinensis (assembly GCA_037389245.1). NCBI lineage: Eukaryota > Metazoa > Chordata > Actinopteri > Beloniformes > Adrianichthyidae > Oryzias > Oryzias sinensis. The sequence goes on from CM074488.1 coordinate 414,632, forward strand.
TCATCAAAGATGCATCGGTAAACAAAACCACGTTACTCTGGCCTCAACAAAAGAGCATCTAAACATTACAAGTAATGACTTTTGTCGGTCAGAAGCAGTAAATCGTTCCAGCGTTCGCTCTGCAACGTGTCTGCTGGTAGAAGTTAGACCACAATCTGTGATGTGAAAAACACAACCCGTGTCTGATAACAAAAGAACCAAGACGTCAATATGAAAGAACAGTGTTTCCAGTTTCCAAGACAGCGGTGGATGCTGTTTTATTTTAAACAAATAGGAGTGCTGGAGCTGGCCAGTAGTCTGCTGAAAAAACAAAAAATGACGGCGTTTCCAGAAGCCTTTCAGCGTTGTTCTGTTTAAGATGAAAGTAAAGTAAGTTTGCTGTTTCAATATTTATTCTGGACTAAAGATAAACATGAAAACCAACAGGACTGATGAGATAGACTATAGCTTCTGAACACACTAAAACCTGGTCCTCATGTCTGTTTACGTCACCCCCCATCCAAGACAAGATGGGAAAACAGACGAAGGCATCGGATGATGCCTTCAGAGTCAAACACAAGATCAGTTTGCAAACTTTCATTTTGCAGTGATCCCTCCCTTGACTGTGATTCGCTGTCTTGATGTGTTACTCGTCTGCTGCCAGCGACACATCTGCTGCTAAATGTTAATGTCAGTCTAAGAAAAAGTATGAAACGTGCATTGAGGGGTGTCACAGTCTTAAAACATCTTTAAGGATGGGAAAAACAACTAGACTTTGGAAAATATTGCAGGTTATTTTTAGAACCTTAATTCCAAAACAGTTGAGGGGCTGCTGTACTTATGGGTCAATATTCCCTCACAATACAGAGGCAGTTTCATGTTAGCTTTATTTCTAGCACCATCTTTACCTGGAAACCCTCTGGTGCACTTTTGCTGAACCTCACAGCAGCAGGCAAAAGTTCACATAAAGATTTAGGTCAAACGATGAGTTGCTGTAAGATAAAAACAAAAAACAGTGAGACTCAAGAGACGCCAACCCAGGAGCATAAACCTGCTAACCCCTTTTAGCTCAGCTTCAAGGAGGCCAGGGAGAAATGGTGCATCTGCCCTCTCTCTATAGCAGAAATACCCCAAAGCCTCCTGAACACAACATGGGTCTGGAAACACAGCAGACTCATTAGATGTCAGAGCGGATGCTCTCTCCTCGTCTGTCGGGACCACAGTTCCATCACACACTCACCGCTGCAGTCTGATGGAGACGCTCCAGTCACAACCAGGCGGTCTTTGGGCCGTCACACCAGTTTCAAAGTCCCACTCTGACCATCTTGTGAACCCTTTTCAAAGCATTCCCAGTGGTTTTTAATGATGCCTTTTTGAAGGAGCAGGTATCAGGAAAACCCGAGGAGGAGCTCACTGAGGGGGAGATAAATGCAGTTTATTGAAGTTCAGGTGGTAATGGAACGATGATACTGCCAGATGCACAGGGAAGACTGTAACAGAAACACGAGTTGGTGTCTGTCAGGCATGGCCGGCCCTCCCTATACGCGAATTACGCAGCCGCGTAGGGCCCCCGTTACCAGCAGGGCCCCGAAGTGGCGACAAAAATTAAATTAAAAAAGACCCAAATCTGGCAACCCATTTCATAGAACTTCCTTACCACTGTGTAGAAAGTTGCCTGCACTTCAATGATCCCCCCCGTCAGCACACATGAACCAATTTGGCAACCCAAATAATTACGTCACACCATTTAGCAACGATTGGTCAGCATCATTGCATCTGAGCCTGGCACTGTGTGCATTTACGAGCGCATTTTGTTTCAATAAAGTTGGGGAAAAGAAAAAAAAACGAGCACATTTTGTCACACTAATCAAAGCGACAAGAGAGCATCATGCCTCTGAGACTTTATCCATCAGGAGCTAAAAAAAGATAAATAACTTCAACATCAATCACAAGGTAAGTTTGGAGGATGTTGGGGCTTTATTTTTACATTATCCAGCAGTTCTGTGCAGCTGCGCAATTTACGTAAAATACTAAGCGATCTGAGGTGAAGTTTGCACATAAACGACCCCGTTTGTCGTAATTTCCAATGGAAAACTCGAAAATAATTCTGATACCCAAGTTTCCAAGATGAGGTCGGACATGACTTTTCTAAAACGGCGAAGAGTAAAGAAAAGTAAATAATGACGATATGATGGCTGAAAAATGTTTTAACTCATGTTATCGTTTTGTTTCATTGTTTTGCTAACATATTTAATTTATGCGTTCTGCATTTTCCGGTTTACAGCATAAAAACTACTGTTTATCTGTTATAGACAGTCAGGTAGTCTGAGTTTTACAACAATGAGTGTGTCTTTAAATCTTGCATTGGCATGAAATATGAAGAATAAAAACTACCAAATACATAGGAAATAAAGGTTCTCATCTATAAATGACAAACAAAATAAATGTACTAATTTTAAAATTATGAACATACAAAATAATACAAAAAGAAGTGTATAAAAGGCTTATATTTCCACTTATTCTCAAAGTAGTGTTCACATTTTATTATTTATAAATAGGTACATTTATTTCTTATTTGTATTTTGCGGTTTTGATTCTACATAATGATGATGTTTTGCACAGTTTCATCTCAGCCGACAGTTTCTTCTGCTCTCAAAAAGTATCAAAAGTATTGGAGGAGGTGCAGCGTCCACATCCCAAGATGTTCCTGACTTCACTGAAGATTTCATCTCAGGTAATTTTAAAAGCATGTAAAGTAATAAAAAAAAAACAGTGTCTGCATAAACCCTTTTTTTCATAAACAGCAGCTGAAGAGTATGGAATCCCAAACTGTTCATAATTAAATTAATAAATATGACCTCATGCAAATATACAATCAAACAATAAATCGCTCATAAATATATAAAAAGATCATGAAATTGTGAAAAACCTGAACACAGATTTTAAACGAGCCACTATATTATTAGTATTCTGCTATAGATATTTTATTAGCTTTATCATTGATTATTGTATAATAATAATTCTTGTTTTTTAGCTGCAGAAGAAACTCCTGTCACCACATCTACTGTTGAAAGGGAAAACATTTGACTGTTTGACTTTTCACTGTTCGCTTTTATTGAAATTCTGTCTCTTATGTTCCAGAGGCTCCAGGAGAGGCGTGAATGGAAGAGGAGCAGACTGGATCCAAAATTCCACCTACCAGTACCTCAAATCCAGTTGGTCCAGCTGAATGACCAATCACAGTCTCTGATCCAGTAAGAATGGATTTGGTGCAGAGAGCTCCTTTTAAGACTGAGAAAGACTCTGACTTTCCAAAATCCCCCTCATTGAGCTGTTGTGTTCTTTATGTTGGATTGTTTTATCGTTATTTGATTTGCTATTAACTTGCTGTTTTTAATAAGTTGGAGTTTTGTGAATGTCATTTGTTGAGTGCCTAATGTTACATTAAAACAATATATATCTATTTGTCATTCTTTTTTTTCTTTGCATTTAAAATTTGTTTGGCACCACTTAATGTGCATCCAACATGCAGGCAATATACTGTATTCAATTCTTTGGCAGCAACAATAATTCACAAATGTATTAATAGAGAGATCTCATTTATATTACAACAACAGTTGCGTTTTTTTGGTGCTGCTGATCAGTTAGAGGGCCCACAAATTAAATTTCGCTTAGGGCCCCCAGAAGACCAGGGCCGGCCATGCTGTCAGGTACCAAGAACAACGCTCAGGCGGGAAGTACTCAGCCTCTTGTGTAGAGATGCACGCTGGAGGCATCAACGTGGGCAACTGGGAACACCAGAGAATCCGTGAAAGATCCAGGAGTTCATTAGAAATTCCCCTCTGAGTTGTGGGCAGGACTGCTGGTGTTGAGCAACACCCCCTTCCCTGTTGCTGAGAGCTCTCTGTTTACACTCTCTCCTGCTAGCTTACAGCCCCTCACGCCCCCAACCTAACTTTGGCGGTGCAACAAAAATGGCAGCAATGTCCAGATCCAGATTCCAGCTCAGATGAGGAAAACAAAGACGTTCATGGATCTGTTTGTCTGCAGGTGGATGATCAGAAAAGGGCGGAGCTTGAAGACTTTGGCCCGCCCAGGCTACTTTCTACGTCCCAATTTCAAGCTTTTTATACCTGCATTTTTTTGTCTGCTCCTGATTCACAACTATTTGAATCAAGAAATACCATATTTTTGGGACTCAATGTCCCTCCAGAGTATAAGTTGCAGCAGCAAAAGAAAAAAAAATATAAAGAAAGAGGAAAAAAAATCATATTTAAGCAGCTGGAGTACGAGTCACACTCTTGGGAGGAATATATTACACTTGTTAGCATAAAGAACATGCTAACAAGTCAACGAAACCCTACATCACTTAAAATCACCAAATCTTCATCATCTGTATCGCTTTGGAACATCTCAACCAAACAGTGAGACTGACATCTGCAGTGGCCTCTTTGTTTTCTAAAAACTACATCTAAGTCGCATCCTGAGCCAAACTCTGCAATAAAAAAAGTCTTATACTCCAAAAAGACACAGTCATCAGGTTTTTAGTTTTTTTTACCTTTTTGTAAAATGTTCATCATCGTAAAAAATGCCAGAAAAAACAAACAAACACCAGAAACAGCATTTCCGTTAGGGTGGGGCTTCAAACTAAAAACACAATTTATTGACTGTATTTGATCATCGCTCGCCTCATAACTGTGTTTCTGTTGTAAAATGTATTTTTTTGTCATCACTGAAGTTGGACAAAGCTAATAGCAAATTTTCAATAGACAAACATGACTAAGGCAGACAGAGTTATTGGAGAATTTTACTGGGATTGGCTCCGTCCCACACAGCGGATAGGTTTAACATTTATCTTATCTTGAATTCATCCTCATTAAAGTTAGAAGAAGGTGTCACGTCTTGCTTGATTGAAAGCATTTTGTCTTTTCTTGTGTTTCTGGTTGTGACTCCGCCCCCTCACCTGTGGCTCTTGATGAGCTGCAGCTGCCTGCACTTTGCTGATTAGCCAAAGAGAGAAGACTGTTTTTTCAGTGTTGGCTGGCTTTGCCAGTGTTTAAGTTCTTTGTGTCTGCTCCATTAAGTATAAGGGGGGGTTTTTTCTTGTGCATTTTCACACGTGTTCATAAATTCTTGGTATTATTTGAGTTTTTCTTCCCTGCTTTGGGATTCCCACCAGCCTGCCTGACTGTCACACAACAAAGAATTGTCACAAACAATTCAATTTCATGGTCATATTTTGTTATTTTTATTTATTGGAAAATACTTTTTTTGTTGCAAAGCAGCAACCTGATTTATTGAAAAAGTAAGAACATTTGTAAAAAAAAAAATGGCAGAGGCTTAAAAAGTAGACTGTTGGGGTTTAAAAAAGAAATAACTTTTTTTTTTCCTTGTCAAGAAGAAAATGAGGAGTGAAGTTCTATCAGCTCTTTGTATCTGTGGAAAAGTGTGACTGTTTTCTGGATGATGGAGCAGCATCTCAAATAAAGAGTACAGTGTGATGGTCAGTGGAGTTTCAGGGATTCAGCAGTTAAACATGACGAAACCACCAACAGGAAACCGCTGCTTTGTCTTTGTAACAGAATGCAGCAACAAGCCGAGTTGAGATTTGACTCTTTAGTTTGCACAAGTTGTGGAGAAAGAGGCTTCAGATGAGCTCTAAATACTCAGAGATGTGGCCTAGTGGTTCAGTGTCCACACTGAGGCTGGAGATTGTTTGAGCCCTACCAAAAACTAATAATGTCCTCCCAATGCTTCAACATCAGATTTAGGGTTTCATCAACCAGCTGTTCCTGACTGTGTGTGGGGGCAAATGGAGGGGGCGAATGTGGAGTTCTGATAACTGCTGAGATGTTCACTTTATAAAAGAAGACACAAATATTCTCTGGACTGACAATAAAAGACACAGTTGGCCACCGCTCAAAACATTAGTTTTTCTCAATTAGACTTTTAATTGTTTACATTAAAGTCTATTTAAATTGACGTTTGTTATACTTTTTCTACGTTTTTTTTCTAACAGACCAAAATCAATTTATATAACTTCAGCCTAAGATGAAACTATATAATGAAAAAAACAAATACTTTTCCAGCTCAAAACAAGCCTTTATAAGTAGATTAAACATTTGATTTACTGTAGAGCTTTTTCTTTTAAAAAAAAGAGTTTATTGCTGTTATTTTTTTACAGAAATCGATTCATTTTCAGACTCCAGAAGTGAAGGTACGACAACCGTTTGTTTTTTACCAGAAATTTCAGGGTCATTATTATATTCAAGCACATTTCAAAGAACTCCTGAAATGGATTGAAAGCCACAGGAAAGGAAGAGGCAGAGATAAAAAAAAAACATATATTTAGACCAATATGTTAAATTCACTTTGACAATCTTTTGCTCTGTTGCAGTTATATTGCATCTGGAAGAGCGTAGGCTACTTCCTGAACTGCACATCTGTACAGTAAAGCAAACAAATAAATACATGAATAAAATCCATCTTCAGTTTCTCTGATAAAGATATGGGGGGGTCAACAGGGACTGAAGCCTCAATCCAATCAAGAAAACCTCCTTCCTTCTAGACGCTGCGACGGAGGAGACCGCAGAGGCAGAAAGCCAGACGGAGACTGAAAAACATGAGAATGACGAAAGATGGAGGTTAGATCCGATTAACTTTTAATTATTGCTGAGGGAAAACTAGCTTTAGTTAACATCCATAAAACAGGGACGCCTGTGGCAAATCTGAACGGCAGGAGCAGAGCCTCCTCTGCCTCTGCTGTCCGTCTGTGTCAGTGTCTCAAAGTAAACAGGCGTGTCAGCTTCCCTCTGACCCACAGGGACTCAAAGACGGTCAACCGGGTGATGGGTTCGATTCCAGGCTATAACAGGGGAAAACACACCCCTTACTCTCCTTAAAAAGTGCTGCAGTTCCCATGTGCAAGGTGTAGAACCCGCCTGCTTCAGTTTAAAAACTAATACATCTTCATGCTTTACTGTCCAAAAGAAGTTCTGTAGTGATTGTCCTGAAGATTTACTGGACTTGTATCTTTGCTTTTAGTTAGTGAATTTCTAAGTGTGCAGCCTGTGCTGCTTAGAAGAAAACTTCAGGGTATTTTTAACTTATTAAGATATATATTTGGCTGTAAATATGCTTACAGGGTTCACAAAGCAGGGATAGATTCTCCTAAGGTGGAAGAACTATGTCCAAAATTTCTTCTGCTGTATTTGTAATCAAATTAATCTTTACTTTAAGATAGGCATCAACCAATTAGCTGACAGTTAGCCTTGCTCCTTGTTCCCAGGCTCTGTCGTCTGAATTCCTCCAGTCTGCAGCTTTTTTGACACCAATATGAAGAAATAAACATTTCTCTGGATCCTCAGCTTTCACTCCTCTCTGGCCATGACTTAAGTATTTTCAGTCAGACAACTCATGCAGTAAAAGAGATTTATTTTCCATACTTCTTTTAGTTTGGCTGAGGCTCCGTTCAGTTACATAAAACAAATATCTCCATGGAAAACCTTGGGTATTAAACTACCCCTAAGGGAGCTCACAGGTGGAAGGGGGGGTGGGGGGGCGAATGCGGAGCTCGCAGAAGGAAGAAGAGGATTGGACCGCACACCTGGAACTTAAATAGGACGTTAAACAGGTGATTGATTAGACTGATCCACCCGCAGGGAGGAGTAACCAGGTAAACGCACTGCTCGAGTTGCCTGCCTGAAATACTCCCAAGGTCGTACATCTATGATGTAACACGCTTTCAACGTCCTTGACGTTTAGAAAAAAAGGCTCTGATTCGACATCTAGCTAGATTCTAATAGCCAAAAACGTCAAACACAAAAGGTTTTCCTTTTCCACTGCACAACAACAACAGCAAATGCCTGCTTGACAGATATGAATACAAAAAATGAACACACTTTCTCCTGCAGAGACTCCAGAGTGAAAAGGAAAAAAAAACTAACCTGCGTGTAAGCCTCACATACATGCTCTGTTCTGCACTTGAACCCAAACTCTCTGCTGATGCAACCCAAAGCCAGAGCAACACATCGACCCTGCGCCCCCAGGAGGCCTCCCCCAGTGGAGCTTGCTGGTTGGAACTGTTTGTTATGTCATCAATAACGTGTTGATCCTTTTCAAGGACGGGTCTGCCTTTGCTGCCTTCTGTGTTTTAGACTGAAAATGTGTTGTTTTATTACATGTACACCATTTACAGTGATCTTTAAAAAAACTTTATTTAAAATGATTTAATGGTAAAGTGACCGTGCAGAGAAGAAGCAGTGAAGTGGCGGGAATTTGCCTATTTCGATGCCACTGTTGTGTTCATTTTGTGCTCTTTTAAGTTTGATGCACTTCCATTGTTCTGTTAAAAATGATCTGATTTTATCTTTTTTTTTTATACACACTTTATTTAATCCCACGAAGGGAAATTCTTTCTCCGCATTTGACCCATCCCCTCGGGGAGCGGTGAGCTGCAGCCTGAAACCGCGGTCGGGAGGCAGTAGCGTTAAGGGTCTTGCCTAAGGACCCTCACTGGGTGATGTTAACTGCTCGCCATTGATATGGTAATTGCCCCCAGTACCATTGCTCATTCCCCTCTGGGAATCAAACCCTGGTTTCCTGCATGGTAGCTTCCCACCTTACCAACCGAGCCACCCAGCCGCCATTTAAAGACAAAAAAACATAAATTGGAAAACTAAACATACCACAACCTACACATTTACTTATTTATGGTTTTATTACATTTTTGTGTCTTTTTCATGTTTCCCTTATAACATCCCAAACCTCCATTTGGGTTCCTACCAGCAACATTCCCTGCAGCTCATCCGTGCCAGATGCATCTAGATGGTGAAATTCTTAGCATAACAAACTCTACCCGACATTCCAAGGCAATCCTTCGTATCCACCTGTTCCAGCTATCTACATAATAGCACGCAGTGTTTACACCCACAGACTCTGAGTCCATCTGTTGAAGCCACGCCCCTCCCTCCTCCTCACACACTATTCCCACCAGCCTCTCTGCTCCGATAGCATCTGTGCCTCGGCGTAGAAGAAAATGTCTTCCTCCGCTGTCCCCTTATCACAGGAACAATGCGGCGGAGTGAAGGGACACAGCCGCCTTATCGGCGCCGCAGTACACAAAAACCATCACAATGCCAGACGTCGGCACACAAACTAGTAATAGAGCTTATTCAGCTGTGCAGAATTGAAGTAGCTCCACAATGCCATCCTGCAGCGATGCACTGATGATTGGGTCCCAGTGTGTGAGTCACAAACGAGACACTCCACCACAGGGGCCAGACCATAAAGTCATCAAAACCTTCACAATGGACCTTTGGAGCCAGCGCTGCCCTTCGCTGCAGCCTGATGATGCAGTGAGGAAGGAGTCACCCTCACCGGCAGGATGGGCGGTTCCAACCTTCAGCTTTAGAAAATGTTTGAGAGAATCAGGTTTTCTCGCTCAGAAATGGAGAAAATATGGGAATTAGAAGGAAACACAAAAACATGACGGCTGCTCCTCTGCTGGAACTGTTCTGCAGAAGTTTTGTTCTTGATTTTCAGAGAGAAGGTCCTCCCAGCCACAAAAAAATACAATAAAATAACAGAGGGAGGAAGTTGGCTTTTATATTTTAATTCTAATTTAACAATAAAACTCTAATCTGGATTTCCTTTCATCTGAAGGATCATCTGTGGTTCCCTCATGTTTTTTCCAAAAGAAAAGATCCATGTTGTTTTTTCTTTTCTTTGTAAACTTTGTTCGCTTTAGGACATGTGACCGGGACACATGTGAGTTAGAGACAGATGTTTTTTCAAAATAAAAGTTCCTTCATAATCAGAAATCAAACAAAACAAAAAAATGGAAAGTTATCCTATGTATTGGCACCCAGCAACCCACAGACTGATACTGCTCTCCAGCCTGGGGGTGGGAGACCCCCGCTTTAGAGAAAGGTTCGTTGGTGCTTCAGAGCAGGAACTTTGGGTAGAAAATGATGTACGCTGTGCTGCGCCAACACACACCATTCCATGTGAGGCTGCGCTCCACTCATGAGGTAATAAAAATGAGGCAGAGCGGCGGTCAATTTATGCGGACTGCTCGGTATCGGCAGACATAAACACGAGCCGATGAAAGTGCTGAGCACTGAACAAACACTTCAGAGGAGGGAATGAACGCGTGTTTGCTGCTGCTGCTGCGGCACCTGCAGTCTGCAGGAAAGATGCTTCTCCACTGCTTTGTTTCTCTGCTGTAATGACTGTGCAGCCTCTCTTCAGCCATGTGAAGGTGTGTGTGTCGGTGCACGTGTGTGTGTGTCGGTGCACGTGTGTGTGTGTCGGTGCACGTGTGTGTGTTCCTGCAGGCAGCCAGAATTGATGCGTCTCCAGAGAATAGCAATTCCTCTCAGCTCAGCCGCTCTGGGAGAGGGCCAGCTGTGATTGGTTTTTCCACTGCATCCCTTCATCATATTAAGAACTTGATTCTGGCGTCTGCAACACACCTCCTCTCCTCCTCCAGCTCTCCCTGCATTACACACTTCTTCTTGATCAACTTTGGGCTTTTTGTTTTTCTCCCCACTTCATCTTCTTGGAGTTAATTATCTTTATCTTCATTTGGCTTTCTATTTTCTGCCTTTTATTTCTTTGTCTTCGTGCTCTCCTTACCCAAGCAAAAGAAAATGCTTCATTCAAAAGCACAAAGCAGTGCTGTGATGCAGAGCCTTAAAGGCTGGCTTCTGGCCTTTTTTAATGTTTGTGTCTTAATTAGAAGAGCAATGTTTAAGAATCTGATTTATATTTAGATCATTATATTGACTGACATGTGAGGCATATCAATACTTATGAAGTACAAACATGCAACATTATCTGAACTATATTTTTCCTCTACTACTAAACTCTGCTGACTTCCTTTCATCTGAGCTTCTAATGTTTTCACTAAGCTTCTTTTTAAACGGGAGAAGTCACTTTCACTTTAGCTGGAACATTTCCATTGGGTTGTGCTGCCATCTGCTCAGCGTCCAGCCGTCTTCAGGGATCTGTTCTTACCTGACCCGCTTCTTTGGGACCTGCCCCACGAGGGAGTTCACCTACTCGTGACTATGGCCGGCTGGAATTTGGATTGCGTTTGACTTCCTCTCAGTCTGGATGGCTGTGGTGTGAAGGCATCCTGAGTCCCCTGTGAGGCCACGGGGGCAGCCTGTAAACCTGGGTTCTGGTCCTACATAGTATCCTCATCAGAACTGGACTGAGTGAAAACCATCCATAGAAAGTGTTTTACTTCTGGCTCCGGCCAAATGAAGTCAATTCAGTTGCCATTTCTCTGGGGACAGACGCCGCCATGTTGGAGCCAAACATCGTCAGTGAGCAGTGATTTAACAGAGTCGTCAGAGAGACTGTTTCTATGGCAACCTCTCGTACCGATAAGCGTGTTTAGCAGGTTAGTAACTGCACTGCGGTGCAGCCTGGCACCTGGACTACCAAGTCAACTTCACCTGGGTAAAGAATCAAATAAGTCACAACCTAAACCATTCCTTTTCTTCAGCCAACAATGCAGCTGACGGTGATCGCCTCATTTATATAGACACACCCATAATCATTAATCCAACACACCTGGACAAGAAACAAAACAGGAAATAACACAAACCACTTTCACAATAAAATGCACAATAGAAAATAAATGCAATTCAGTCCAGTTCTCTTATACAGTCAATGCTTGAGGCCTTGTGCAGGTTTGGACCCGACGCTCTTCTACAGGTATCCAGATCTTTTTTACTGTTGGACCTGTTGACGTGCAGATGAATTGTATTTGTGGGGTGCTTAAATAAATAAAGATAAAAACAAACAACAATGGAGTAGGAGCCCAAACATGAACTGAGGATTTTTAAGGGAAGAAACGGTTCAGACCATTTTTATTGGTATTTTCCTGGTCAAACTCTGAGCTTTACATAAAAGTCTGACTGCTCTCCACTGTTGTTTGCAGTGGAACAAGTCTCTGGTTGTTTCTGGACTTGTTTTGTTATTTTTTATTCTTGAACCACTTCTTGAATCTTGGATCCAGACATGAGTCAGAGCACGGAGAGTGACTGCTCACACGGCTCCATAAAGCCCAAGGATTTAGCTGTGTACTCTTTCAGTAACATTTACAATAAAGCTTTCACCATAACTCAACATAAATAGGCTGTTCTACTGTGTTTGCATACGAATATGTTTGCAAAGAAACATTTTGAATGCATTTAGCTGTCAACCATGACAGCAGCGTGGCCTCCAGCAGAAGGTATAAATTCAGACAAAACAGTGAAAGCTAATCTCATCAGCAGGCTTACATACATCCCGCTTTAAGACTGCGCCGCTTTCATCTTAACGAGGAGCGCTTCTCTGCAAAGAAGGGAACACAGTTAAGAAAAGAAACACTTTTTTATATGTGAGGCATCAAACTGCCACGTTTGGATTTAGTTAAAAAACACCAAAAGACAAATTTTCTGAGCTTCTCTCAGCTTTAATGTGGAATCTCCATGTTGGATTTTAACAGTGTCACCTTAAAAACAAAAAAAAAACAAAGGGTTAACAAAGCGCTGTAGTAACATTGTTCAATGTTTCATATCCTGACATGAAAAACTGACTTCTGGTTTGTGCTCTTTAATATTTCATCAGAAGAGAGGAAGCAGAAGACACTGTTATCACCTCCAGAGGCTCAAAAGTCAAGTAGAGAGCTGCAGAAGGAACATGATAACAGCACGTCCCTGCGCCAGCGTGACAACAATGCACACTGGCGTGTCAGCGTTTTCCTCCCAACATGCAGAAATGCTGACTCACTCTGACTGTTTCGGGAGTTTGTGCAACTTTTCGTGCATGGATTTCAAAGTGCACCATCACCTCCAATCGACGCCACATCCACATCAAAGCCACATTGATGGATCATCATGTATATGAAGGATTCCAGACATATTGGTCCTTTAAATTTCCATAAAATCACGAGTCATGTCACGTGAGAACCCTCAAACTGTTGGAGGATTGGGCTGTTTTCTCGGCCCTGAAGAACTGCATCTTCGGTGCTGGAAAGCCTCTCAAGATGGAGACCACAATGAAGCTGAAACATTTGGGTTCCATTGTCTGTTTCATTTGTCAGTCTAAGGTCACAACTTGTGTTTGGTTCTTCTAATCCTTAACTCTTTAAAGACCTACTACTTCTGGATCTAAACTGTAGCTCTGATATTGTTCACCACTCTTGTTGCACGGCTAATGTTAGGTTGGGTGTGTGAGGAGCTGTAAGCTGGTGGGAGGGAGTGTGAAGAATGATGATGGGAAGTGAGGACAGGCTTACCCCTTGCCTCTGTTCTGCCCACATCTCAAAGGGGGTTATTTTTTTTTTGGTTAAAAACGGCATAATCATAATTAACAGACCGCATGGGAACACTTTGAAAATAGTTCAAAAGATACGTGGAGTGGGGCTTCATCACGCCATCGACATCTCTGGTGCTGAAGGGTTAACAAGTTCTGAAGGGCTTGCTGGTAACCCGACCCCTCCTCTGGTACACAGAGTCTGTGGGACAGTAAACAGTTTCATGTTCCTGTTTTCAGTTTATTCGTGTTTCCTGACAATCCAGTTCTGTCTTTCCCAGTCACAGTATGGCAGCCATTTCCATCCAACCATCTTCAGAACCCACTGAATCATTTTCAGAATGGTTGCTGGAGCCTATCCCAGCAATTTTTGGGTGAAGGTGGGGTTACGCCCTGGGCCGGTCGCCAGTCTGTTGCAGGACCACACACTCACAAATGAACCTCTAGGTTCACCAATTGGTCTTTATAGTCTGTTTTTGGACTGTTGGAGGAAACCGGAGAAAACTCACGCATGCACCAGGAGAACATGCAACATGCAACCTCCACATAGAAAGAACCCACCAGGATTCCAACCAGGGTCCAGGTGAAAGTGCTAACAACAACACTACTGTGCAGTCCTACCAACGTCCTCCTTTCCTTAACCCTTTAACACTGCAGATGTAGCTGACGACGCCTAAATAACACACACTTCTTGACCTGGGGGGTATTCCAGAAAGCAGGTTATGCTAGCTCCCACGATAAGTTTGAGGCTAAGGAAGTTGATAACCTCAGTTTTCGGTTCCAGAAATGGAGGTATGTTTCAGGGTAGGTCAAGTTACCATAGAAACTCATGCTCTGAACATAACCTGGTCCGGAGCAGGTTTAGTTGAAGGTTAGTTTGTTTTCAGAGAGGTGAAGCAGCATGGCGTGTCCATTTGAAGATGATTTAGTGGATGAAAAAGCTCAGATAATACTTTTTCCACCATGAGAGGGTGATAAGACCACATATGGATGTTGGAAAGATAAACTTTTTTACTTTGATCTAACTTAATTATTTGCTTCAGTTAAGATAAATCATTTTTTGTTAGGTCACCTTAAAAATAACACGTAGTTTTCAGACAATTATTTTCCTTTCGTTCAAATTTATTCAATTAAGAAGGTGTAACTTTGATGCTGCTTTTAGATCGACACCACAAGGGATTCTGGGATATTATTCCCTTTGCCTGTCTGGACGGATTTGGGTTTAAGTGTGGGTTTTTTACAAAATGTGTTTAGTTATTTGGCTGTTTTACTGTGTTTCACCCTGTTTTGCCGAGTTATTTTGTCCTACTATGCTTACGTCTCTGCACCATGAGTGAGAGTAAAGGAGAAGAAGATGAGTTTATAAAGCACCCCTACCACCTACAACTGTTATGATAGTGACGGACATTTCTTTAATGAATTTTTGCACTGCGTGCATATTTTTCCGTTCTTTTTATTGTTATAAAAATGAGCATATCTGCCGGCTCAAACTTAGACATATGAAAGTTCAAGAAATATAAGTAATTAAGATGGAAAAAAGATTAATGGAGTAATGTGACATTTAGTTAGATAAATACGTAAATTTGAGTTTTATAAACAATTATTGAGTTTGAATAAATTAAACTAAATTATTTAAATTATTTTTCAGCCGTGTTACTTTTTGATGGACGTAAAATCTTCATACGCCGTCATTAAAATCTCAGACTCCGTCTCACTTCCGTCTCAAGTGTCGCGCTTTCTTTTTTTTTTTCTCCACGCGTTTCCATGGTGACTCCAGAAATCGGCGATCTATTGAGAATGTCTTTATGTACCGTGCGTTAACCCAGGGTTACCAAGTGGAGCGTAATTACGCCAACTCATATCCGGTCTTTTGGAACCGACATACCCAGAGTAAGCAAGTTCAGGCGGATTTCAGCCAGAGTTCAGGCTCAAAGTCAGGCTAGTTTAAACATGCTTCCTGGAATACCCCCCTGCTGTAACACTTTGACTGTTTACGTGATCAACTTGAATCGACTGAATTTGATACGAGAAAAAAGCGCCGTTTTATATCGGCTTTGCAGTAGGAGCAGCAGAGATTTATTGACATATGCACCGCTTACACTGACATACAAAGTACAACGCGAACAAGATCGGACATACAACAGAAATACACACATGCAGTTCAAGGTTGACTAACTTAAGGTGTTGCATAACTGAGCAAAGTTACTTTTTCTCCCATTTAGAAGTTGCTGCAATTAATTGCATCAACATTTGAAGAGGTTATGGTAAAGAATGTCAACTCCAGTGTCAAAGAATGAATAAGTCCCCAGTCCATTCAAGGCCATTCTTTCTGTCACATCAGGTTTCTGTTGTGGTTCATGTCTAGTTTAATTTCTGAGTTAAAGAAATTCTCCATATAAGCATCAGCTGAGTCCACTTTCTCTGCAAAACCTTGTTTTTACACATAACCTCTTTTTTTCTGCACTTAACTCCAACTGTCCATGATAACAGAGTGCTGGGAAAGCAGGTTGGTCTTCTCTCTCTTACTGCATCGGATGGTGAATTCCTTTTGGAAATAACTGACAGGCTAAATGTGGGTCACAAATCACGCTTGTCACTTTTGGGCCAACAGCTTTCATTAGCTGATCTTACCTGAGGCCAAGCTGAGGTCGGGAAAAACCACTTTTCTGGCTCGAGCCCACACAACTGACTGCCGTACTGGGACGGACTCAAACCGTCTGAATGAAATGCTCACTCTTCTCTGACCAACAGCAACCATGCCAATCATTACCAACTGGAATGAGGGTTAGGAGGCTGGAGGGGATGGAGGACGCCTGCTGTGGGGCAGATGCACCAGAGGAGCACACATGTCATGGAAAGACGATAGCTGCCACAGGCCTGGCACCCAATCCCTGCTAGAAATGAGAAACATATTTAGAAACAGGAATTTGCTTGCTGACACGATCTGTGTGGATGAACCTAAATGAGATAAAAGAGTGGCGTCCAGCGCTCACTTCAGTGTGCCCTTGGAGGGTTATCACTTGGAGATTTAGGCTGATCATGTCTCATTTAGAATGAATCACCATGAATGAACAAGGAGGTGTGGGGAGTCTCGCCGAAGGGCGCAGACAGAGAAAAACTCATTTGTGTTTTACTGAAATGGCTTTAAAGGCCACAAAACGAAATGTTGTTTACGTGAGATTTTCTCTGAATCAGAAGAAATATCTGCTGAAAAAATAAATGAACAGTTCTGCTCGCCCACCTTCACCTTTGATTACTTTGACATCCTGGAGCAAATGATTGGAATTAAATCCACTAAACCAGGTAAAGCAGGATATATTTTTAGTGCAGTTAGCTTTTGCATTAATGCGACTGGACAAGACATCGCATCATCTTTTTGATAAAGCTTACTGGTTAATTACATAAATTCTTAACCATCCAAACATCATAAAATGAGATAAGAAGCTCTTGACATTTCAAACATCTTGAGTGTTGCTGTTCTCTGTGGTCACATGCTGGAGCTTTTGTTGTGTGAGCTGATCTAAAACCATGTGGAGAGGAAGATCGTGGTTTCACAGGACGTATGGGCCATGTCACAGAGCCACTATGAACATTATGAGCATAAGGAAAGGATGAAAACTGGTCATACGTGAATATACGTGGAAAAAGTGAGAAAAGTTGAGGTCTTTACGTGAAATTTTCACAGATATATCACGGACGAACCATGTTAATGTCACGGTTTTAGGTTTTTCTGCTTTTGTGTTCCAGTTGTTTTTTGTTCTGTGATGTTTTGAGTTTAACTTCCTGTTTTATTTTGTAGGGTTTCCTGTTTCGTTGTTATAGTGAGTTTTACTTTGGGTCCCCATTTGTCTTGAGTGTTTCCACCTGTGTCCCGTTTGTCTGCATGTATTTAAGTCTTGTCATTCCCTTCATCCTGTGCTCGTCCATAGTTTGTCAGTAAATCTTTCCCTGTTTCTAGTGGTTCAAGTGTATTTCGAGTTTTGAGTTTTTCTAGCCTGCTCAGCAGTGGTTTTTGGTTTTGTCAGTATGTTTTACTTTATTAAAGATCCTGTTCCTCTGGAATCTCCTGCCTCCTCATCCTCACTGCGCCTGGGTACTTCCCCTACCTTTCCCCGTAACATTTAAAACCAAGGAAGAAGTACGAATAAACCACACAAAGAATACATAAAGCAACATAAAAGACTCATAATACCCCAACCGTGCATGAACCGTGTGTGATTATTGAGCTGTTTATATGCAATTCATTAGTGATCCGTGCGTCAGTTGCGTCATTTAAATGTGATATGCGTACCTTATACACGATATGAAAGTCATACATCAGTCAGACATGTGTGAAAAGCCCGTTAGGCATCCAAAAACACCTATTCTGCTTGTTTAGTTCTGACTCGGGGCACCCGCAGGAGGTCGGTCCGAGATGGTTCGTATGGCGCTAACATGTCAGAGATGTACTTTGGTGCTCGGCCATGGAGAGACTTGGAAACAAGCAGAGCTGCTTTAAAGTCTATTCTTTGAGCTGCAGGAAGCCCGTGCAGAGACCTGAGCACAGGACTGATGTGACGGTACTTCCTGGTTCTGGTCAGGACTCCAGCATCAGCGTCCTGGATGTACTGAAATTTTATTGCAGCTGGTTTGGGGAGCCGGCCGTTACAGTGATGTAACAAAAGCATGAATAAGTATCTCCAGTTCTGGCTTTGACACTATGTTTTTGATTTTGACAATGTTTTTTAGATGGTAAAATGCCGCTGATGTTACTGTTAAAGTTCAGGTCAGAGTCTATGATGACCCCTAGGTTTCTGACTTAAGTTGAAGCTTTTCTAGATAGAGAGTGAAGGGAACTGCTGACACTTTGTCTTTGTTTCTGTGGACGATGACTTCAGTCATGTCTGAGTTTAGCTGAAGAGGGTTGTTTTGCATCCAAGCACTGATCTGTTGGATGCAATAACTGAGTGAATCCACTGGCCCATATTTACCTGCTGTAAGTGACACATAGATCTGAGTATCATCTGCATAGTTGTGATAAGATATGTTATCCATACAGGGTTTGGTCCATATTTTTTGTTTTTTTCTGTGTAAATGGTTTTCTTTTTTCTGTAAATAAATCCTAGCTAACCAGGATTTATATTTATATTTGTGAGAATTTTTGGGGTCCTAGGGGTGATTAATTTGTTTTTTCTTAGCTTTATGGTTCATCCTTTTACTAGCTCCTGGGATGTAGCGATGACCAAATTAACAAAAATGTCTTAATCTGTTAAATTCCTTCAAAGCATCTCAATAAACCGAAGAGAACATAAAAGACATTCAAACTTAATCAAACTTTATTTATAAAATAGTGCTTCTCATGCAACGCGCAGCTCAAAGCGCTTTAACATTAAAAACAATAAAACACACAATGTTACAGTAAAAACCCAACCCACCCTTTACCCTTCCCACTCCCATCCGTTAAAACATATGACCCATGACCCCCATGTACAAAGAATAATGACTATGTAACTTCTAAAAAAAGAAATTGTTTTCACATTTTAAACCAACAGGGCATCAATGAGCTCTTACATAATACTCAGCAGCACCCTGAGTCAGTGAACCATCAGAAACTTTCCTTGTATTTGACTAAAACCCAGAATTCTCTAACAACGCCTCAACGTGAGCAGCAGAGGTTCTTCTTCTGAAGAAGAGTCTGGCTGCAAACCTGCTGCTTCACTCATGTCATGTGGGCTGAACAGAGGTGGCATCCACACCATCTGCCTCTCAGTGAGGAAACAAACTGTTTGATTAAGTGACACAATTAACAAAGCGCAGCTTTGGCGGGGTGTCCCGGCGGGGATTATTGGATCCAGCAGCTCAATAACACACAGAGGGAGTGGTCTGCAGAGGATGAGAGATGTTACAGCATGTAACACAACTGACAGGAAGAACACAATTCTATTTTCCTGTAAGCTGAAGGCTGAGGAACACCAACAGTTGATCATCATCCCAGCACTGAGTGAACATTAGAAAGGTGGAGGAAGGTCGCCAGGAGGGGGTCGCTCAATCACAAGCAGGTGATGCAGATCATTGTGTGAGTTTGGTGTCTGTTTCTCCAGGAAGCCAGAGAAAACCCACACATGCACCAGAAGAACATGCCAACTCCACACAGAAAGAACCCAGCTGGGATTTGAACCAGTGAGAGTGGTATCCACTACACCACCATGCAGTCCCCCGTTCAAATGTTTCTTCTATTGCATGGTTTGTTTTAATGCTGCCAGAGCTTTGTGGCAGTGTGGAAAGCCTCTTTTTTCTTGTTCTCACAGTCAGGTGGAGACACTCCTCCACCTCCGTCTGCTAACTGGAGTAACTTTCCTCTTAAAAACACAGACTGCACTTGTCAAAAAACAGAGACGCCCTGCTTGATGGTAAGTTGATTCCATAATTACCATCTCCACCATCTGTCCTGCTGCTCCTGGAGGGGATGGTATCGGAGCTACCGCATGCGTGTGTTGCCTCTGCTAATGGAAACCATAGCAACACGTTCCATTGGTTTCTCAGAAAGGTTTGGTTCAGACAAACGTGGGGTCAGAAGCACACAAATGGACCAACTGACGCTAAGTCTTCATCAGATTTGATTAAAAAAAATAGTCTCTGATCAAAATGTTTGAGGGGATTTAGAATCAATGAGAATAAACAATTAAATGAATGTTATCTGAAATACATTTATGGAGAATTACTTCTATTTGCACCTTCAGGCAGCTGAGCACGAAGTGTTTTCATTCAACCTGGAGACAAAAATGAAGACCAATATTGGTAAGGTCTTACCAAATCTAATTGAAAAAAGAAATTACACTGAACAGAAACAACCAACACTAACCAAAAATAGCCAAGACTGAACAAAAATAACCAAAATAACTGCTCTATGACTTCATATCCTGTTAAACATTTTTAAGAAAGATGCTTGTTGCCATAGACATCTCAAAACACCAAATAGGTTCATGTTTAGTCTAAACAGGTTATCTGTCAGCAGCTTCGGTTTCAGCATTAAGCTAATGGTCGTAACTTTGCCAGTTTTTTCACCTCCTTGCTGTATACTAACATGGGATCATGTGAAGGTTTATGCAGCTGAACATTCTCTGGTATGCAGACATTAAGACGCCCGTGAGGACTTGACTGCAGTTGCAAAGAGCAGCCAGCCCGTACGGCCAGTTGGGACTAGGACTAAAGGAGGGGTCGTCGAGCCTGTCTGATGAAGCACTGTGAAACAACATGACGGGATCTGACGTCTGGGCTTATTCTTTTTTTTGGTACAAACCATCTGACAACTTGTGATGAAGTTTAAGGATATTTATAGCTGCAGTTCTTGTGTTTTCATTGGGTGTCAGGTCGTGATAAACCACACAAAGCCTGCTCTGCCTTTGTTGTCTTTGTCCTTAGCCTTTCAACCCCCCCAGGGTTAACAGGGACAACCTGGACGTCTTTGATATCAACACTCCTCCTCTGTCTGTTGTCCTCTGCTTTCCAGAAAGAGACTGAGATAAACATTCCCTCTTTCATTCTGGGCCTCACACTTGTTGTCCTTCTCTTTGTCTGGGACACAGCAGAGCAGAATTTAGATCAACTTCTGTTGGTCCTGATTTTCCAGGCAGCATGAACAGAGAAACCTCCTTTCATATCAGTTTTTATCTCAGATTTGGAGGAAATGCAGTCTTTCTATTCAGGCCGTTCCCCCAAAACAGTGACAGCAACCACAAAAAGACGTTTCTGAAACATAAAAACCCATCCAGTGATGTCAAAGAAGAGGATTTAAGAAGATTCGAGAAAACAAACATGATTTCTATCAAATGCATGATAGTCCCTGAGGCTTTAGAGGGAAAAGTTTTTCAGTTTCTTCAATAAGGAGATGACAAAAATCTAGATCAGCTGATTTGATGTTAAAAAGCATAAGACTGAAGACGTTTGTCGGAAGCTCCTCCCCTTTAGGTGTGTTTCACTGTGTTACACTTACCGTGTCACACAGCCATTTTCCACATATGAAAGTTCCGTCTTTAGTGATACATGTGTGACATACGTCATTCAAAGGTGTTTTTTGCGTTCGTCATTTGTTGATGTGAGCAGATGTCCATCAAAGGTTTTGGCTGACGGGTCTTTACGTGAATTCGGTTTGGCACTGTTCAATGTTTTTGGTTGGTTGAGAATTACACAGTCTCTGCGTAGTTTTTTGTAGTTAAATATTTCGTAAATCGTACGTATTGTGCATGATTTTTTTTGTCAGAAAACGCTTGTCTCTCAAAGCCAGGAATTACAGAAACTGCTCAATTTCCATCCCTGGATTGTTGGGACGTTTCCATTTTTCCCACATTTCCTTCATGGCAGTTATTCTAGTTGGAACCAGCAACCGCTCCGCTTCTTGTTGCCTCAGAGTCGCTGCTCGGCAACATAAACATCGGGATTTAATTTCCTTCACCGCTTCCGTCTTGTACTGTACATTGGGCGCAGTGAGTTATGAGCTCTGAGGCTTAATTCAGTTTCTGTGTAGAGTGTGTTCTGCTGATTATGCCTGATTGATCAGTCGGTGCACAAACACATGAAACCGTGTGCTGCGCGGGCTTCAGCAGAGGATTTTATGCGCATGAGTGAGTAATGGCTGTTGCACCTTCCACTGCAGCCGTACAGTACAGCAATAAAGCCACGCTCACTTTATCGGCTTCCATTCATATTTATAACTTCTGCTGAACAGAGACTGCTGAGCACTGATGAATTTCTGTGCCGTTGTTTGCTGAAAAATGGAGATAGTGTTGGTTGCATTAATTTCCTGTGCCGCTGCAAATGGCAACACGCTGCAGGCTGATTGCGTCTCTGCTGCAGCTGCCGTGGATTGTTCATCACTGAAATCCCAGACAGGTTTGCTGGGTGAAGTTCAGGCTGTCGGACGGGTTTCTCTGATGAGAACAGATCCGTTTGGGTTCCTCACACCTGAGGTTGGTCTTGGGTTGCTGTTGTCCCATCAGAACTGTTTCAAACTGCAGCAGAATTGCTTTTCTTTGCTGTTTTTCTTGTACCTGTGAACCTTAGTGGTTCGAGGGTTCATGGACTTTCCAAGAAACCACAGAGACCAACCTCAACCTAGTGGGCGTGTCCTACAGCCACTACGTACAGTTTTCACACATTACACGTTTGAAAACTGGTCATACGTGAATACATGAAAAAGAAGCGTGAAGAGGTTTACATGAAATGTATCCTTATTAATAATGTTAAAAGTGTCATCCCCCAGTGTATCGATTATATTTTAATTTTAACTGTAAATTTAAAATATGATTGTAATTTTTCACCCAGTTTTCAGTGAAGCAACAGGAAGTCCGGCTTCCTCCGGAGAGGGTTGCTTCTCTGCTGTCACAGATCTCCATCTGCTGCCGTCTGGCTGAAGGTCTGGCTCGGTGTTTGGAGTCTGGGATTCACACAGAGCCTCCATACTTGTCTGACTCCCACATGAGGAGACTCCAGTTGGGTTCCTAACTTTGAGGAAGCCCTGCTTGTTCACTGCCTATTTTAAGAGTCTGAATGTCTCGTCTTTGGAAACTGCAGTGGTTCTCACAGAAGAATGGACTCATCTGTGGTTTGAGGTTCAGTCTTTTATTCCCAATGAAGATGGAAGAGGAGAAGAATGACATCCAACATAAACGCACGGATTTACAAAGGAGAGGGATGTACTAAATGAGACCATTTGTGTTGTTGACGGCGAGGAGCTTGTTTGCACCGCTATCTTGTTAATTCCTGCACATTTCTATGGATCTGTCACAACAAAAACTGTACTTTGAAAGTGTGAGTTTATTTCAGACAAGAAAATGTTTAGAGTTTAAAGCTCTTTGCATGTACTGCACAGGGCAAAGTGATGAAATGAACCAAGTGTAAGATCCATCTAAAATGTCTTAAAAAGAAAATGTTAAGCTTAAAATTAAACACCTTCCTGAGGATCCACCAGAACAATTTGGTTTTCTGCTCCATAAATGCTCAACCAAATCAAGCTGAAGGTGCAAAGACTCTTCCTCACATACTTGACTTTTTCCAGCATGTTGCTCAAAGGCCTCAAATCCCCTGAAGTGCAGGAGCTGCTTTGTTTTGCTTTTGATGATGCCAGATATTCTTTATTCTGCAGCCATGACTTTTTATTGTAACTTGAAAACAGACCTAATAAAACTTCTAAAACTACTGAACACCATCAGACTCTGAAAAGAAATGTTTTTGGAAATCCAGCACGAAGTTTAAACAGTAAAAGGAAAATCTGGCTGTTTGTTTATTTGGCTTAAACTGTGCAAGACAAAGACATAAGCAGTTTGTATAAGGTTAACCAAGACCTAAAGGTTTAAATATGTTTCACACACTGGGACTTTTGTCTCTGTCAGCAGTGGATGCAGTTTTTTCTTTTTTTCAAACAGAAACTGTCTGTGTGAAAGGAACCCACAAGCCAGCAACTGCCTCGTGTGTTTAAGTTCCTTTACCAACATATTTCCCTGTCCTAGAGTTAGTCTCTTGATTTTAGGTCTGGTGGAATGTCATAACTCTTCAGATCATGGTGATGTCTTCACTTCTGATCCTGTCCATCCAGCCTACAGTCTCTGCATTAGACCACCTCACTCACTTCATCACTTTTCGTTTGACTCTTTTTGTCACTCACCTCTTTTTGGTTCAAACCTGCTTGGAATAAGTAGAATTCCGCTAAGATCGAGTAGACAGGAGGCGACACAGTCGGTGGTTTAAATTGAGCTGTTTTAACTACATTTTCTTGTTAACCAGAAGCTCTTTGAAGAAAACAGGAATGCTTGAAATTGTGAGATCCTATTGTGCCTTCTTGTTTCAGTCTGTGAATCAGAGAAAGAGAGACGGATGGTAGAAACGGTCTGGTATTTTCTTTTAGCTGTTACCACTGCTGGGTTCCAACGGACGGAATAAATGAGCTGCAAAGGCTGGAAAACTGTGGGAGGCAAATGGAGCTAGAGCAGATGGAGGACTGTGCTGGAGTGTTCAGTGCTTCAGAGTCACATCAGGCTGTGGAGAGTGATCACTTTTTAGAGCAGATCCTGGGAGGCAGCTCTCACAACCCTGGAAAGGGCCGAGAGAAGGGAAGAAACCAAGATGAAACATTCTCTTCATCTGCCGTCAATAATCTATCTATCTATCTATCTATCTATCTATCTATCTATCTATCTATCTATCTATCCTTAAGAATTGTTGCTTTCAATTGTGGACCCTGTAGAGAGTATTTCTAACAGGCAACAGTGGATGCAGTTTATAATTATATATTTTGCTGTTGCCTTTGATGAGTGTTTATACTTTCAAAATTTACTGTTTTGGACTTTATGCTAAGAACTGATGACACTACGTAAAGATGAGTTGTCAGGCATTTCTTAGTTATGTTTCCTTGTATTAAAGCTGAACATTAGGAACAGTTATCATCTGTATAAAATAAATTACACATCAGCAGCAAATAGTCATTTATTATTTTTGGAGCTGGTCTGCTTGCATCTCTTGTAGTTCAGAAACTCATGTTTGGTGAATTTTTCAAATGTTAATTAAACAAAATTGTTCAGACAGAATGGAAAGACAGAAAAAAAAAGAGTGCATGTAATTATAGAGATGAAAAATTCTCCAGGAAGAGGAATTCAAGGTTCATGTTGGAGACTGAACAGGTGAATCGGACAAGAACCGTTCTTTTGAAATGGAAAATAAAAACATCCTTAACAGCTGCCGTGGATAATTGGATGGATGTTCTGGAAGTCAATAAGCACCTAAAATAAAATGTTCATAGAGGGAGGAACGTTTGATCCTTCAACAGTGGAAAAAATACATCTTCTGATTTCTAAATGATAGAAAATGAGGTGGTTGAAGCTTTTAGCATGACAACAATTATTCCAATCTGTCACATTTGAATGTATTAGTCTTTATTTGTTTCCAGATCCTCCATCCCCTCAACGTCTGCAGGAGGAACAACTGACCCTGATAGAATCTATAATCTATCAATCCAGGTCAGTATGGAAGGAACCATTGAAGGTATAGAGTTGTATATCCAGGTCTACGTCTGCTGCATTACTGCAGATGCACAGTTTGACTGCAGCCAAGGGCATGAAGATGGTGCTGCAGCTGCAGCTGCAGCACAGTGACTTTAGTAAAAAGTGGGTCTGGAGTCAGGGGAGGGACTCGCTTTTCCACCGTCAGCGTTTTAACTGCAGCAGCTTCCCTCACACTGAACCACAAACACACACTGACAACAACAACAACACACACACATCAGCTGAGACGTTCACACAAAGGAGCAGTCGTCAGGTCTGTGTGTCACATTCATGCATAATAGCGTTGGCATGTTTCTGCAGCGGTAAATAAAAGAATGGCTGCTTCCCTCCTGTTTATGTTTAAAATACCGGATTGATTGATATAAAGGCTGCCATGACGTTTTCTTCAGCTTTGACAGAAAATTCCTCTACATGGATGCAAACTGACAGCGCTCATGTTTTCACTAAAACATTGACATCAAAGGCAGTGAACCTTCCTCAACCCTTCAACACCTGAGGTGTCGCCGGCGACACTTAAATAAGAAACGCTCTTTGACAAACCATAACCCCTAAATTGTTGGATCGGCTACTTTCACTCCTCTAAACGGCTGCTGACATCATCGGCTGATTCTGCAAATTCAGCTGATTGCAGAAGCACTTCAATGATGTAAAGTGTTGCATATCAACGCAAAGCTGCTTTTCTCTGCCTCAGAATTCACTGGAAATCTGTTGATTGTGTAAACTGTTACGGCGGAGCTGAAGCTCTGGGGTCAACGATCAACATTTATCCTTCAAAAGGAGGATTTGTCTCTCCAAAATGGAAAACACTTTGATTAAATCTATTGGTAAGTTTGAATAAATGTTAGTCTACACAGGAAAACAACCTGACATCACTGAAATGATCCTGAGTTGTTCACAAAGATCTAGAAGGGACGGGATTATTACAGCCATAACTTGTAAAGCCTGGTTTGAGGCTTTCTGCCTCGATTACAACCTCAGACATTACAAATAAGCTGAATTCAAATGAATTGCACCCAAAGAAAACAGAGTTTCACCTGGTTACTGTTGCACAGGTGAAGGCATCCACTAATGAGGTCAGGATGTTGTTGGATTTTCAAGCTGGAGTCAGTCGGTGGAGATCCTGTGAGAAGGCAGGGAGTGGGAAGCATTCACAGCAGAAACATTCCATTTTCTGAGGTGCCACAGAGCCGGACGACTTCATGAAAAAGGAGGCACTTAGGGAATAGGAATCCCTTCCAGTATGAGGGAGAATTTTGCATGCAGGAAAATCCTTTTATTCAGGAGAGATCATAAAAATGTACAAAGTAAATGAAGAGCAGTGGCTTGGAAAGGAGCCAGTGAAGCCTGAACATGACTTCCTGTTTGGATTCCAGATCTTATAAATAAATAAGCGTCTGAAAGCTGAAGCTCACCTGAACCTCTACGTTTAGCGGCTTTCACTTTGCACTGAAATGCAAATAAAATAGAAAAAGAATTCTAAAACGACATTTTGCCCACCAAAAAACTGAGAGTCCCCGAAGGCTGAGTTTGTTCAATTATCCACGGCAGAATGCATAATTATGGTAAACTGGAAAGCCTTCAAAACAGCATCGCACAGCAAAACAGGCCGGGAAATGTCAAGCCTACGGCCCCACAGCTATAAAGGATGTTTGCTCTTCATACTTTGACACTGATGATTAACTTGAATTTGCCTATTAATTCATCATTTAGCAGCAAACCTTTTTTTTTTTTACTCACAAAAGGTGCAGATATTTTAGAGGTCAAGAACAAAAGTGGATTTTTTTAAGCAAGGATTATTTCTTATGTAATGCCTGAAACGTTTTTTTTTCTACATCTATTTTTACATAACTTTAAATTCAGTGTGCAGAGGAGGAAGTGCCTGTTTTCGTGCAGGTATCCGTGCTTCTTGGCACACGCAGGCTGTTGGGGTTGGAAAGGCTGCAGTCTTCTTGCCTCAGTCTTCATGTTTCCCTCGTCTGACTCAATCATACTGAGATCAGGCCTCTGTGGGAGTCAGACCATCTGTTGCAGGACTCAGTGTTCCTCCACGGTGGCTGAGCAGAGAGGTCCTGATATCCATGCTCAAACTCAATGCCTTTGATGTTTGATGTCGACTACCTACTTCTTTATCACCACGAAGTAGTTTTGTCTGATTTCTAGACATGAGCATGTAGACCTGCGGACACGGACTCCAATATTTACTACATGTGTACACGGTGCAAAAGTCATTAGCCCATCTATAATGTCTTTGGTGTTTTCTGGTACCAAAACACGATATAAAGCTTTAAAGGTGAAAATGCACCCTAGATAAACTGTTTCATTTTATGCAGCTATCATTCATTTGGCAGCCGTCGAGCCCAAAGGGGGAAAACTGTTTACTCCCTGTTTCCATTTCAGTTTTCCCAGACAAGCGTTGAATGACAAAAACATCCCGGTGTCCAACAATGTCCAAACAATCTTCAGGGCTCTATCCCTCCAGGGCTGAAAGGCCATTCCAAAGCCTTCGTCACTGTGGCATTTCTGCAGTCACGCAGGTTCACCAAGCTGAAAGTGAACAAACCGAATGATTCTGGAACATTCTGACAGCTGAAACCGAGGGGAGACGTTTGACCTTCAAATCTACCTCCCTGTCTGCTGAACGGCCGCTGAACACCTCGCAGGCTGCGAGTTGACCTTCCACTTCTGTGTGTCGGACAAAAGAGTTCATGCAGAGTCATCTGTCGGAGTGAACACCGTGTAAAATCCTGCAGCGCTTTTGCGTCAGCCGTGTGCGAGAGCAGAGATGAAGATCTGTGAAGAGAAGCAGAACCTGCAGCTCACGGTTGTAGCTGACGGTTGTTAGATAGAAAGTGCTGCAGGTTTTTGCGTGGTCCGGGTCCATGTGGGACTGTAAAGCGGAGAGGCTGCATCTTATCTCAGTGGCCTTATGGTGGAGAGTCCAGCCTGTGACTGGAAGGTTGTGAGTTCAAATCCAGGCTGAGTCATACCAAAGAAATGGGACCCAATGACTTCCTGCTTGACTCTCAGCATTAAGGGGTTGGATTGGGAGGTTAATCCACCAAATGGTTCCAAAGCGAGGGGAGGGGTCAAATGCAGAGAACAAATTTCCCACACCTAGGTGTGTGACAAATAATGGGGCTTTAACTTAAGGGGAGCATAGGTGTGTGTTGAGGCGACTCAATGACAATGGAACCGATATTCTGACGTGTAAATTTAGGCTTCTGTCTACATCACTGCAAAGATTTTACACTCTCGCTGGTGACGACAAGCACAGATATTTAGGCTTCTTTGCAAGACGGAGTGATTAATTTTACCTTCAGCAACTCTTAGTGACAATGTTCCTTCAGAATGTCAGCTTGAAGGTACACATTAATGGGATTGAAGAACTAGGGATTCATAAATGTTAGTTGCACAAGAGCCTCTTGACAAAAACGTTTTCTAAAGTTTCTCCAGAATGAATCCACACCTTAAAGTAGGTTTGCATCACATCGTTCTTCAAAGTTCACATACATATAGAAGTTACTCCAAAACCATGCAGGGCTTTTTCTTCTTCTCCATTTCTGCTGTGAATGTTGCTTCAGCTCAGCTCTCTGTGACCTGCTGAGAGGTGTAACATCCCCTACAGCCGAGTCATGACACCGAGCACTTCCCCTGATGCAAAATCCACATTTTCTCCACTTCTAAACATGTATTTTAATTCACACATTACGTTTTTTTTTTTTTGTCAGTCCCAGTGCATATCAGGTTCTGCTGGCCCTGAGAGAAACGGGGAGACTCATGGCAAATAAAAAGAGGACATTGTAGATAATAATGATGGAAATTTTGGGTCTAAAGTGTCAGAAGCAGACAGAAAGAATTAGAGATGAGGAGGCGGCAGTGGCCAGATTATGAGAGTATATCTTTAGACCAACATAATTACCCATCATCCTCAGTAACGCTTCTCTTATCATCAGACTCTTTAGAGACAAGAAGTACAAAAGCGTCTCACTCTTTATCCTGCAGCCTGGCTCATATTGCAGCTGGTTTAGTGGATAAAAGAGGAGGAGGAGAACGTTTACCAATGAGAAGGAAAGGAGACTAAAGGTGAGTGTCAGATTCCATGGAGAAACTTTCCAAAGAGGCTAAAGACGGTTATCCACCGTTTTGTCTTTGGATGTAAACAAAAGTTCCAAATAAGTGACATTTCCATTCATGGTGGAAGATTTTTTCTCTTTCCAGTGAGTTGGGCTCCAAAGAGGTAGTTCTACGCCCAAAGGCGAGTCACTCCAGAACCAGAAGCACACTGTTACTTGCCTGCAATACTTAATAGCATTGTCTGTTTTCTGTGAACAGTCAAGTTGACAGCCATACAACCCCTAAGGGATGAGATATTTTAGTCCCTTTAATTGCTCTTACTGAGGATAGGCCTGGATCTGCTCTTCTGGGCTGCTTCCCTGTCAGAGCAGCAGACAGATTGAAATGCAAACAGCCTGGATGGCTTTAATATAATCAGTACAAATTATAGGAAGACAAAACAAACAATAAGGCTTAATTGTTTAGATGGCTTTCTGTTAAATGAGGTCATGGCCACCAAAGACTCCTCCCCAAAGAGGCATTACGTGTCTTAATGAAGCCATTTACTTGGAGAAAATGTATCCAGTTTATTAAAAAATTCAAACACAGGGACCCGACCGAAGCCAAAACAGGACCGAAGCCCGAACATGACAGCAAACCAAGATGAAAAGATCCAATAAAAGAAAAACCCCAAATAATGGTGGCTATCAATCTCAGGGGGTTCGGTATGAACGTGTATTTATAGAAAATAAACCCCCTAAGCAACCATTTGTCAATCAAGTGTACTACAAATATACTTAGTATTTGCTAAAAGTGAGACAGTATACAGTAAACTTAAAATGCTTCAATTTAGTCTGCAAAAATATTTAACTTTCTAAACGTAAATGGTCTATATGCTATACTTACACAAACCTATTGTGAAGTGTTTCAAATGTATGTCTGGAGCCTCTGCCGGGATCCCACAGGATCCCCCCGACCAGCAGGGACCCCCCATGAGGGACAACAAAGTCATAGTTAGGGATCAGGTGGAAAAGTGTTTTTGACCTCATTTCATGACTTTTTCTGTCGTGAGAAAGGTTATGAACAGCTGTTAGAGGAAGCTTGATGTGAACGTTGATGACCAATCAAAAGTCCCAAACCCAAACCTTAGTGTGGGCCATTTCCTGTTTTATTTTGAAAAAACCTCTGCTTCTGTTTGCTTCCTGTAGCTGTTTTCTCCCACACCAGTTGTTGATTAATGGATCCTTTCATCCTTCCTTCATCTGAAACCCAAAATACCATGTTTTGTTTGTTTGTTTGTTTTGCTTTTAGCATATTTTTTTAATTTTTCCGTCACTTTCTTGATGGATCCCATTTTCCGTCTGGACTTCTGATGACCCGATCAAAGAGGAGGACGGTTGGAGCAGAGAAAGGAGGACCCAGAAGTAAGATGAGTAGAAAAAAAGGAACAAATCTAAAATGAATGATGTTTCAGTGATAGCACTTAATGTGCTACATAATTCATCTAGTGGCTGAGTGGAGCTTTTTCATGAGCACTGATTTAAGTCAAGTGGGTTTAAACTTCAGGGCATACAATTTTTCAAAGTTGAAGACTTTTTTTTCTAAAGAATATTCATCATTTTTCACAGGCTAATGGATATTTTAGTAATTATGGTCCAAATTCAGAGACAGTTTTTATTTAAAAAAACCCAACCTCTGGACTCTGGCTTCAATCTGTTATTTTGTCTCAAATATATTCATCTTTAAACTCTACACATATATCAGAAGCTGGTTTGATTTGCACATCAAAATGTTTCTTTAACAGCACTACCTTTTGTTTTTTCTTAGAAATCTTTTTGTGAATATTTGAATAAGATGAATGTGTATTTGCAGCCTAAAATGCCTTCTCTTACTATAGAAACTGCAAAACAATGTTCAACGACAAACTCAAGTTAATGATTGATGAGTTCTGATCAAAACCCCTTGTTTCCTCTCTGGTTTGTCTTCATTCTTTAGAGTTTGGAAGAAAGTTTTAACAGCGTGTCTCCCATTTTTATCTTTGAAAGTTTTGTCACAAACAGTTTGTTTTTGAGCTTAAAGTGGGGCTGAAAACTAGAATAACGATTATTTCTGATCATCTTCTGATGATCTTGAGAAAGAAGCCAAGAAGCCAGAGTTACGTCAAACAGAGACAACGACGGGACAACATGAATTCAAAACTGAGGTTAGGGATCTTCAAAGACCTATCTAAGGATGAAGACTCAAACAGGATGGCCATAGTTTCCAAAAACCATAAAGTTGATCAAAGGAGAAGCCAGATTAAGGCTGAAGTCAAGGAGGAATTGTTGGATTTTTTTCTGGAGCAGAAACAAAGATCCAGTTCTCCGCTCATCCTCAGCCTCACAGCTAAGGCTTCAGGGCCGTGGCTTTACCAGCAGGAGCCAAAGGAAAAGAGCCCGTCTGTCAACTCGGTGAAACAGAGTCAGAGCCCCGGATTCGTGAATTCCCTACAGGCTGAGTGAGGATAGTACCACCAGAGCCAAAGATCATCCCGGTGGGTCAGTGCCCTACTCCTCCGGTCCATCTCCTTTTGACTGGTCATTGAATCTAACATCAATGTTCATAAAATCACCCAAAGGGTACCGTTGGATCAGAGCTCCGTGGCTGAATGTGCCAACGGACTAAAGATCCTTTAATTGGATGTGGTTGGAAATGTTGAGGTTGTAGACAAAAGGGTGATTTTTGTTAACTGTTTAGGCCCCAAGAAAGGCTCATTGGGGATGAATATAATTAAACCCCTGGCCTGTTTTCACTCAGGGCAGCTGTCCAGGATCTGGGCCTCTTCCAAGTCCTGATCTAAAGCATCATGAGGACCGGCTCCATTGTATGAGTCAACTGCCAGGCTCCAGCGTCAGGCGCCAGTCTTCATCGCAGTCCGTTCAGAAACGGGCTGCGATGTTCCAACCGACTCACTTTGCACCTGAGCGTTCTCAGCTGAGACCGGACCAAATGGTTGGAGCCATTCCTGAATTATGAAGGTATTCTCCAAGTTGTGGACATGGTCTGCATCCCAACTAGCACAATAAAAGATAAATAATTGTATTAGTGTGTGACACCGTTTAACGGCTTTAAATCGCTCATAAAACATTCAACAAGGCAAACTGTTCACAAGTTAATGATCTGTCAGATTTTATATATTAGCTGCTCGGTGAAATGAAATGCATAATTGATCATTAATGAGCTGGGGTCGTTATGATTCAAGTCGTTAATTGATCTGTGCAGAATGTGTGAGGCAGTCATCTTCTGCAGAGAAGGATGAGCAGCAGCTCATTGTGTTGATGTGGCTGAAAGGTAAACATGAATCAAGTAAATGAACGAAGAACCATTGAGGATGGTGATTTTCTGCCATCCAGTCAGCTTCTGTTCCACCTGCGCTCTGTTCTCTTTCCACCTATCAGGGTGGGTCTGTTACAGGTGATCAGTTATCTCTGGTTCCTGCTAGTGTGTGAGTCCAGTCGGTGCCGAAGCTCTGATCTTTCTGGTGCCGACCAAACAAATGAACTCTGGTGGTCCTGGCTCATATGCAAGTGAACCCTGATGTGCTTCACTACACTCTGAATGACTGGAGGAAAGTGTTGCAATCATGTCTAGTAAAAATCAAAAGGGAAGCTGGGAGATCGACTCCAAAGAAGAGCGAGTCATGCAAAACGGTGAAAAAGTCTTGATGAGGCGTTTTGAGTGGTTTCAAAGATCTTTAATTGTCATTTCACCTCAGCGATAAAAGGAAATTTGCGACTCGGACCCCGAGTGTGACGGGAAATGAAAAACGTATAAATGTGATACAAAACATGTAACCTGAACCTAATGCAATGGTGTATTCCACAGTTCCCCATCATCATTGCACAGATTTAGCACAAAAAGAGAATTTATAAAGAGACCACTGCTCTCAAGTTTGTCCATGGGGGGGCTACAATTATCTTCCTGCTTCCTCACTTTTCCTTTGTGTCCATTGTTTGGGGAAACCAAATAAGGAGTGGCTGTGACTGCCGATGGTTCTCTTCAGAAAATCCATCTTCAAAAGCCGGCTAAAGTTATTAAAGTGTTTTGAAAACCAACACTCAGAGTCCACTGGACTTGTCTTTACTAAAACCCACTTTAAAACTTCGTCATTGGAGAAAAGATCAGTCAGGGAGTCACACCACACACAAAACATGTCTAATGTTCCAACCACAGCCGAATGGAGGAATTTGAAGTAAGTAAGGATTGGATTGGTGAGATTTGGACGTGTTTTTTGCCGAACTTAATCATTTTCATCAAATGATATCAACGGGTCTTGTGTATGTTCAAAGGAGAAGTGTTGTTTTTGTGTGAAAACCTGTTATATTTAGTCCCTGACAATCATCAAAATCCCTGGAATGTGTTTATGTCTGGCTTTGAGGAATTTCTGCTTCATTAGCTCATATCCTGCAGAACAAATCCAGAAGCAGCAAACGGATGTGGGTCTGCAAAGGCCATGGATCCAGGGGGAGACGACATTCTTTGAGCTTAACAACCTGCCAGCCTCACAGCGTGACAACCATGATCCAGAGAAACTTCTCTCCACGCTGCAAACCGTCTCCCTGCTGCACTTACAGGCTGCTGGTTAATCAGTGCTCTTCACCTGGGTGCTTCCATGCAGGTTCATACAGCTGCTTTTATGCTCATCATTTAAAATCATACTCTGTCAAAAGCTTGGCTAGAAAACGTAAATGTTAAAAAAATGTTTTATCTGAACTGATCGTCAACTCAGAACCTCTCTCCTTTAGGCAGCCAATAGGGTTCTGGCTCTAATTGATTCTTCTTTGAGTCCATTTCTGCCTCTGAATGTGACCGCTGGTTAAATGGTGAATGGCGTATACTTGTATGGCGCTTTTCAAGCGTCCTTGAAGGCCCAAAGCGTCTTACAGTCACAGTCTCAGAGTCGGGAGGAGCAGGCAGATGGGCACAACTGGGGAAGAAGGCTCCCCCCAAGAGACCGGCCCCCCAGCCAGGGCAGCCAGGCAGTCAGGAGGCGGCAAGCCAGCCACAGATAGAGGCCAGCACTGAGAGACAGTCAGCAAGGAAGGGGCCCGGTGCCACCCCCGAGGGGCAGGAGGTCCAGCCCCACCGTTCATGCCCTGACTTCCCTAAGGACTAGCACACCGCCCCCCTCCATGGCGCCCCCTCCCCTCCCAAAAAATAACTAAATTGGGAAAGAAAAAAAAGGAAGGTTTGAATAAACAGATAAGTAAACAAATAACCAAAGCCCAAAGAAATAAGTGACAGAAAAAAAAAACAATTAAGCCCCTCAACCCCTCAATGTGGATGCAGTGTTAGTCCTGGAAGTCTGGCAGGCCGAGTCCTCCTCTGGTTTTCAAACTGATCCTTGGTGGTTTACATTCCCAAAGGAATTGGGACATGAATGAGTATAATGATTTGAACCAAGTGGTTGGAGGTTTGGAAGGAATCATTGAAAACAGGTAGTTCATTTTGGGAGAATCGTCATTTTTATGGTTGCAACTCTTCCTAATATGGAAATAGGTGGAGTTTTCCATCTAGTGAGATCAGCCTCAATTGTTTTAAGGAGTTAGGTTTGGTTTAGCTTGAATAAATCAGAAAGCCTAGAAGAAATGTTTATACCCAAGTACTTTGTTGCCTGTTTGTGATTTCATGGAGGATGGATTTAAATAGTTGCAGTTAATTGGCAGAATTGACATGACGTCACATTTCATCCGGAATGTTCCGATGGCCGGATCATAGCTGCTGAGCCGCTGCTTCCACATCTAAACTCGACCTTTGGGATGTTTCAGCTGAATTTCCTCCAACGGTTAAGAAAACGTCCCTGACTCTGCTTTGGTCTCCTCCATCCGGTGAAGTTCAACGGTTTGTTCCTCAGATTCTTTAGACCTTTTTCAAGCCAACCTTTTGGTTGTTCCCAGAATTCTTCTCAAGTCAACATCATTATTTTTCAAACTTGATCTAAATAAGTCGTCTTTAATGTTTCCTTACCTTCTCTCATGCTCTTTCTTTGTTCTTAATCTCTTAAAGCTGCTAAGTTTGCAAACTATTAGAAATTATTGCTAATCTGTTCATTTCTGAACCACTTCGGCTCATTAGAATTTGGTTTTCATATCCAGCGTTATTGATGAAGTTCTGGGAGCAAATCAATCATGTTTGCTGACATTCTGCACCTTCAGCATATCTATACCTTCCTTTTTTTTTTTCTTCTCCGCCCTCTGATTACGCCGCTCTTTTTCCTTGAGAATCAACTGAACTCTCGACCTTTCACCCACTTCTTTCCCTGTTGGGATCAGAGCAGCGATCTGAAAGTGTGTGAAAGTAAACGCAGAGATTATGGAGGTTTCACAGCTCAGCAGCTCTTCCTGTGCGTTCATGGGGGCCCGGCCGCCACGCCGCGTGGCCGTCGCCCCACGTGGGACCTGCTGGACTGAACCTGATCAAACTGTGGGGTTGGCCTTCATTTAATTCAAAGTCTGAGCTTCATTCGTGAGTTTAACCATTTGTCAGATAGACATCTAGTCACTTTCCCGCCATCATGACGCTTCGTTTGCTGCCGTTCAGCCCCCTCGCAACGCCCCCTACCCCAGGCTAAGATAATTGGCATTTTCCAAAGACATGCAGAGCACGTTTCCACTTACACAGCAGAGGGGGCTTCAGCATTCAGCACACGTGTGGCGCTCCCCCGGTGCTGCTAATTCAGATTCACGGCAGACTCCCCCACCACCCAGACCTACCTGCTCCACCACCTCTCCTCCGTCTTTACCTCGTCCCAGTTGTCTGACACAAAACGCATACAGACGGATGCTGGTTCCTCCTGGAGGAAGGAACATGGTCCCTTTCAAACCTTCATTTATTCAAGAACATGACGGCAAATGCTCGGACGGTGATCGGTCACTTCATTTCAAACTCAGTCAGGATTCTGCTTTAGGATCCTGGAATGAACAAGAACGCTGTTGACTGAACCGACCCAAGGTCCAAGACTGAACTCCGACCTCCATCACTGTCCTAATGGGTGGACTCCTTCTGAACTGAGTTTTTAGAGAACAGCACCCGGCTGTTTAAGTGTTTGTAACGGGCCAGAAGAACCTGAAAAGGGAAATGAAAACACACATTTCATGAAAAATAATGACCTGAAAAGCTTCCAAATGAACAGGAATGCACACATTAGAATGAGAACCAATTTCCAAAAGATAAAATCCAAAGAATTCAACAAAAATGACAGATTTAACTCCATTTTTTTATTCTTCAAATTTCTATTCAAACCGCTTTTTTTTGGGAGTAAAAAAAACTCACTAGTGATATAAACCCTAAAATGAGGGAGCTATCATCATTAGCATCATAATTTCTTACCTTTAGCTAAAACAAAAAGTCAAGAATGAAAGAAAATTAAGCAAAATTGATTCATGAACTTGAAGAATTGATGACTTTGTTATTAAATTGATTATGGATCATTCTTTACCCATCCTTAAACCAACGTTGGTATTTGATCATTTGGTTGTAAAAATACCTTTATAATGGTTAATACGATATCAAAAACGGTTTGCTGCCTCCTAACCGTCTGGCTGGCTTCACTGGACTGAAGGTGAACAGGTGGGAGGTTTGCTTCCTCCCCGCTGCTCTTCACCAACACCGACAAGAGTCCCTGAACGCACCGAAAACGAGCCTAGTTTATTGAACAAAGTGGGGTATTAAAAAATATCTAGTTAAGTCAACACAACTATTAAGAAAAAAACAGTTTTAAAAACTTTTTTAAATTTGATTTGGTAGTACTTGATAAAAAATAATTTAAAAAAAAATATGTAGCACGTTTATAATTCTTTGACAAACCCAAATGTATTCATTTTAATGAGGTCTTAAAATGTAAGTTTTGAAAAAGTGAAATTATTTTTTAGGACTTGACGACATTTTCTTAAATTCTTTTGATTTTGAAAAGAGTTATTCAGTTTGCAAAGTTACAATTTTAAAAGAACTCAAAAGAGACGTTTCAACAACCAGAACATCATTCGATCAACATTTCAAAGAAACTACAAAAAAACAGGGAGAATAGGGAGAACTTTAGGCTTTAAAAAACTTCACGGTTTTTGGGGAATCGTGGATCCCAAACCAGCAAACAGCCGGCTCTTCAAAAACCGTAATGTCTGTTAGACCAGGAGCTCCTGAGGATTCCTGCTGCATCTGCTTCACGGCAGAGGAAAATCTTCATGCCGCCTCCAACGCCTCATGCACGGCAGTTTCTGTGAGACCGGAACAATACCTTTAAAAAAAAAAGACTAGAATGTTATCAGTTTTGAATAGAATCTGAACACAACAGAGTGGAATACCAGGGCGGTATCTATGCACCTGCTGAAAGGGTTTTCTACGTCTTATTTTAAAAGGAAGCTGGCCCATGAGGACTAAAACTTTCTGTCACCGCCCCCCCCACGAGGAAGCCAGACTGCATTGGACCAACGTG
The DNA here is from genome assembly GCA_037389245.1 of Oryzias sinensis. Taxonomy (NCBI): domain Eukaryota; kingdom Metazoa; phylum Chordata; class Actinopteri; order Beloniformes; family Adrianichthyidae; genus Oryzias; species Oryzias sinensis. The sequence goes on from CM074488.1 coordinate 452,477, forward strand.
TTTTCATACCTTTTACCACGCTGTCATTCATGAGGAAGTGAGGGAGATTACCGGACAGCTCATCTCCACCTTGAATTGTCTGACTTGAAGACTGGTAATCACATCAAATGAAAAATTTAATGTTTATTCGTAATATCTTTTTGGGAAATAAACAACATTAATGTCAAACAGAACATTTATTTAAGGAACAGGATCATGGTTCCAGGGAACAGCAGTGCATCTGTGAAAGTCTTCTCTTGGAGACATCAAAGCATTTCTGTAACTTTGAAATGTTAACATTTAAATGTAATGATGACAACCATCATGGAATTTACAAATCTAAAAAATGGATCAGAAGATTGTTTCAACAGAGCCTTGAAACAATTGCAAACAATCTCTGCTATTTTTTTATTGATCAGATGCTACTTTAACACAATATGCTAAACCTGATAGAGACTAAAATATAGAAACAGTTTCTGTGATTTAGCGCGGTGTTAATGTTATAAACAATAAAAAAAAGTTATATAGTCAAAGTATAAAAACAAAAAACTATACAGTACCTTTTATTCCATCAAGATGTCCAACAAAGTCCATCAAAGCGGTTCTTTGTGAGCCCAAGCTGAACAAACCCAGACTAGTCTAGGTCCGTCAAGGTGGGCGTGTCTGAAATTTCAGTTTGAATTCCTCTATAAAAACTGACTTTTAGGAAATTAAAATGTTTCCGTAGTTCAGTGAAATCGTTTTTGTTAGTCAATTTTGAGAACCTAATTATTCAAAAATAATGATTATTTTTAAAGGTAAATGTGATAAATGTCATGAAATAAAGACGTGAACGCTTGAAGACTTTTTAGTGTGACTTTATTTTCAAATGCTTTTCAGAATTTCACCAGATTCTTTTGTCCACTTCACTGGTTTTGGATCTTCACGTTCTTTCAGGATTATGCAGAAATGTTCAGATTCAGTGAAGATCATCTCGAACGTGTGATGTTTGATCAATATCGCTGTGCAGTGGATGTAGTCTAAAACCTTAGGGAAGCTTTATTTGACTGTTGCTGGTCCCCACATAATGATTCCTCCACTTCCTGCTAAACGGGATTAGAGTGGATGAGTTTGTGCTTCCTTTGAGTTTGAAACATCTGGATGTTGGGACTGAAGGTCAGATTCCTCCACCTGTCCACTGCTTCTCACACCTGAGCTGTTCTGTCTGCACGCTGGTCCTGATGCAGCGCGCGGATGGGAAGAGGAGATGGAGAGTCTGGGTGTGTCTTTATTTAAATTCATCGCTCGCGCGCTGCCCCCTCCCTCCGCCGTCAGTCCTCCTCGTGCAGCCGGTGTGGAGGGCGCGCAGGATTGAGCCTAGATTTCAAACTTGACGCTCGCCTTCATTTGACCAAACCCGCAGCCGCTGCAGTGAGAAAGAAGCGGGCAGAGAGGGATGGAGCGGAGGATTTAACCGGCTGAGGTGGAATCAGACTGACAAGGTGACACCTTCCTTCCCGGGTCCCTGCCGGCGCGCGGGAGTTTGGACGTGCTGCGCCTCTGCGGATCTGCGAGCAGAAGGAGACATCCGCTCCCGGGGCATCAGAAGACCGGCCTCGGCTGCAGAGCAGCGGAATGTGGAACTGATACCGGATGACGAGCGGGACTCCGCCCGCGCGGAGCAGGAATCCGTTTCTCCACGCAAACGGGCAGCTTGCAGCTCTGCGCGCGGCGGCGGAGCAGGGCGCGCTCCCGGGATGTTCTGAAGTCTCCTGTCTCCCACAGGCCGGATCCGGAGGAGAAGCTGCGCTCCGGCGGGGAGCCTCTTAACGGAATCCTGGATGAGAAAACGTCCTTTCTGCTCCCAAACGGCTTTCTGATCCCGTCGCTGAATCCTCCTCGCGCTTGCAGGCGCGCGCCGGAGCAACAGAGGGACTCGGATTCTGGATTTTAGGAATCAGCTCCCAGCATCACTTTCTGCCCCCCCCCCCCCCCTTTTGGATTTGGAGTTTTCTGTGGCGGGTTCAACGCGGTTTTGACGCGCATGGCGCGAGCCGGCGCGAGCCCGCTCACTTTCGCCCCGCAGTGCATTTGGTGTGCCGGGGGACTCTGAAGGGAGTTTTCTGCCCCTCCGTCCAACCCCTACCGCCCCCCAGGTCGGGGCTTTTTCTGGTCGGGCGTCCATATATACATTTTTCGCTTGTTTGCGCGCGCACACGCACAGCCCAGCCTGCACGCTCGGATCTGCTCTGGATGGAGAACGGCAGGACGCAGACGCGGGAACCGGGAGTTTTTGGGATGCGCCGTTTTTGAGGCTTTGAGGATAACGGCACGCGGACTGTTTGGGAGGAGGAGGAGAGTCAGAGGAGAAGAGCAGAGATCCATGAAGGTAAGACAGACGGATGGCAGGGCGCGCGTGAGATGGCGGAGAATGGTCCTTCTGCCACGGGGACGTCAGGCTCACCGCGGGAGGGGATGGGGAGGGGGGGGGTTATTCTTAGTTGTCAGGAAATGAATCATCGCTGTAATCTGATTACTGTGTGCCGTAACCTCGCTCCGTGTAACTGCTCCTCCCTGCGCCCCGCCGGCTCCCTCAGTGGACTGCAGCTGATGCCCCCCCCCCCCCCCCCCCCCCCCCCCCCCCCCCCCCCCCCCCCCCCCCCCCCCCCCCCGCCCCCCCGCCCCCC
>CM074488.1:455146-480146 GCA_037389245.1 Oryzias sinensis
GGTGGCCTCCAGCTGAGGCCCCCCCCCCCCCCCCCCACACACACACCACCCATTTACAATCAGAAACTGAGTCGACAAGCGAGTTTATTTGTTTCGGGGGCGTCCTGGACCCCTGTGCGTAGCGATGCCCCGCGCGCGCCATTAACCACATTAGTGCTTGTTTCGGAATGTGCGGAAGCGCGCGCACACATCTACATCATGCGTCCACATGCGTGTGCGCCGGGGATCTTTTCTCTCCATCTGCCCCCCTCTCCGTTTCTGAAGCTGCCTCATCACGCTGACTGGCGTTACAGCCACATCCATTATGCAGGAGGCTGGAAGATGAGAACGGGGGGGGGGGGGGGGGTCTGTAGAGGACAAGTGGGAAGCGGACTGCTGAAGGTAGAGGGAGGAGAGTAAAATGCTGAAGAACTCCATATGAAGGAATTTGGGGGGGGGGGGGGGGCTTTTAATTTGAAAGATGGGAGTGTGAAGCCATAGCTGATTAAATGTGAAAGAAAACACACATTTCACGTTTAGAAACTGCAAACAAAGAGCAACCCTGCAACCGGCTGCACTTAAAATGTCAAACAGCAGCCAGTTTTCGCTTTGGGGAAGAACAGATCTGGTTTGGTTTCTGCAACTGCGCATAGGGAGGAGTGCAGGGAAGGAGGAGCAGCTCCACACTAACGCTCCGTCTGCTCCACATGAAGATCTCCAAGTGGGCCTCGCTCCACCAGCAGGCGGAGGAGCATTTGTGGGTCCTGCAGTGGTAAAGTCGAGTTCTCATGCTCCTTGGTTTCCAGAGGTTGATTGAGGTTTTCTACTGTTTGTGAATCAGCCTGAAGCTGAGAGCAGATTTCAGCACCATGGACAGCTCCGTGTGATTAGCATCGCTGGTCTGTTGTGCAGCCGGCCTGTCGTCTTTAAACCCGTCATTGTGACATCATCAAACCTTTTGGGTAAAATCTCTAGACTCTCTGCAGACCAAAGACTGGTGTTGGTGGAGGAGCACAAGCCTAAAGCCGTTAGGCTCCTTGAAATCCAGAGCTGCACAAACATCTAGCAGAGGGTTTTGGTGGATGTGTGTCAGCGACTGAACTGATGAAGACTTTCTGAGATGATGTGTTGCTCCAGCACAGAACTGGCCTTCAGTAAAGTTCAGCACTGCTGGTTTAATTGATTTGGATCTCATCCTTTTTCGCTGAGGCCATTGGCTCCTCTTTATTGGAGATTAGGTCTGACCCACAGATCAGAGTGCTGGAGATGGTTTCTGAGCTGCTGCAGCACAAATTGGCATGGTGGTGTTTTCCCTTGTCGTGGAGCTGAAGCTCGACTCTAAAACGTAACAGTAGTGATGTTTCGCCGGCTTGGACTTTGCAGCCGAGGGGCTTTCTTGCTTCCTTTCTTTCAAGCTAGAATGAGTCTGATGGCAGCGTTTACAGCTGGTTGCAACAATTTGTTCTTCCTGTTTATTCAGAAACGTTCTTCTTCAAAACTGAAATAGCTCTGCACTTCTTTTTTTGTGTTTTTTTTTTAACTTGTCCTGTCCAACAGGTGGGCAGACAGATGAGAGCTGAGGGCCTCTTGTGTTGGACATATTTTACTTTATTTTAATACTTTTTCTTCTGACAAACCAGAGGTATGTTTGAATAAACCCCTTTTGTAATCCAGGCCAAACTTTATTCATTTTAATCATATTTGATTATTTGATTATGGTTGGTGGGACCGCCACGGGGCCCCCAGAGCCAGAGAGCAGGGAGGCATGGGGGGACAGAGAGTGCAACTCCAGCTCAACCAGGAGAGCAGCCCCCCCATCTGCACCAGGAGGGACCAATGCTGGGCCCCACCCCAGAAGAGTGCCCACAGCCCCAGACAAGCACCTCATCACCACCCAGGAGTTCTGGGCATCCCCCCGCCCCAATCCCAGGTATGAGCCAGGACCCCCAAGGGGGACCCGCCCTGCGCTCCAGGCAGCCACCCACCCGGCCCACAGTTGGTCCAGGAAGGAGCAAGGCAGGGGCCATCCGCCCCCGCCCAGGAGGAGGACACCCAGGGGAAGAGGGGGGTCCACAAGAGGTTTTGTAAACATGGCCCGACCAGGCTCGGCCACAGTTGGAAATTTGGCGAGGCCCAGTGCTCAGGGGCAAGGACCAGAACCCACCCCACAGGGACCCGGACACCCCCCAGTTCAGGTGTGACGGGACAATGATGGTTCAGGCTAGAGACCCTCAAAGCTCCTGAGGAGAGCAGCAGCGGCTTAAACAGAATTCAAATGTGGACTCAGTCATATGTGAATCTAAAGAGTCGACCGGACTGCTGCACATGGCTGCAGAGGTGAAAACTGTAAAGACTGTGAGAACAAAAATATTCCAAGAAGGAATTTACAGAAAGAGATGTTCATAATTCAGCCTTCTCCTGGGTGTGAATGTGGCATCGCTTGTACAACCAGAGGCAAACCGCATCAAACTAGCCATGCAAAAGTGGAGACGTGCACGAAAGAGCCTCTGCTGGTCCTTCATGGATGCAAACAATAGAAACAGTTTCTTTAGGAACCGGAGTGACAAACATAAAAAAGATTTTTCCAAATGATGTTCTCAGAGTCATCAGTGAAGAGCAGAAGAATACATTTCCTTAAGGAGGCAGCAGGACCCGCAGACACAACCGGAGAACCTCATTACTCATCCTGACTGTGACTGTTGTCCGGTTCCTGCAGGCCTTATCTTCATGCTCCCTTCTTTTTGCTTCCTCTTCCTCGTGACCCGAGCCTCTTCTACTTCTGTGTCTGTCTATTTAGGCAGGAGTTTGATGCTGACCGGCTCCTATGTGCCGTGGAGCAGTTCCTGAGGGCGAGAAACTTTGATAAAGAAACCAAAACCCCCAAATTGTTGCAATTTAAGAGGGAAGTTCTTCCTCCATGATTTCAGAACCCATTTTTATGAGCAAATTTGATATCACTTGATTAACATGAAAGGGTTTGAATTTAGGGCATAGCATTGCATACATTTATTGATTCCCTTTGAGTTTAGCATTGTTGTTCTTCCGTGGACACAGTGGGCATGTCGTGTGACGCTGGTGTTTGGAAAGCGTCATCGAGACGCCTGCCAAGACGCTGGAGAGGTGCGGAAGTGGAGGAGTTTGCCCAAAAACCAGGCAGCAGAAGCGTTTTTAAAAAGATCCTCAGGACTGAAGAAAGTCAGAGTAACTGTAGGGTTGGTTTCTATCGCTCATCTCAGCTCAGGCATGGCCTGGATCGACTGAAGCTCTGCAGCTGCAGACGTGACGTTGGAGATGGTGGACAGATCAGCCTGCATGGAAGCTGCAGCTCAGGCTGCCGGCAGGTGGGCGAGCAGAATCCACGCCGGACCCAACCTGCAGGGTCTGGGCGTGCTCGGATTTGTTTCATGGTGACACTTTTCACAAGTGGAGTATCACAACGTGTGTCTTAACCTATTGGCAGAGAGGAAGACTGCAGATCTGCTCTGGATGGATGGAGGATCTCAAAGATGGAGGATCTTTGAGTTTGTGAGAAGTTTCAGGATGCGACTGCAGCAGAGGAGGAAACTGATGACGGCTTAGTGAAAAACTTTAGAGGATCCGTTTTTAAAAACAATAAGATTAACGCTGAGAGCATTCCTAATGTAATGGTATTGTATTGTTTTGTCCAGCTTGAGTAAACAATTAATGTTATATTTTCACAATGTTTTGGTAAAAAAAATGTATGAGTAACATCAAAACGCCACATTTATGAGCTCGCCATGCTAACGCTGTTTCTGCACGTCGGTTTTCTGAGTAACGGAAGCGTTTGAAGCCCTTTAAATGGAGCTTCCTGCTCTGTGACTCGTTTTCAGCTTCATTTGGATGTTACGCAGAAGTCTCCCCGTTACCCAGAAGTCTCCCCGTTACCCAGAAGTCTCCCTGTTACCCAGAAGTCTCCCTGTTACCCAGAAGTCTCCCTGTTACCCAGAGGTAGCGGCTCCATGAGCCCCGCCCTGCCCCGCTGACGGATGAGCAGGAAAGAGGCTGTCACTGTAGGATTGTGGTGATTTCCGTCAGAGCGGACGTTCAGTCTGACAGAAGATTTAATCTTTGGCGTAATCTCAGAGTGCAGAGCCACACCCACGGTCCCCGCTTCTACCCGCCCATCTGTTTCCTGGTCCATCTGTCTATCCGAGCAGGCTGCCCTCTTTCCTTCTCCTGTGCCCCCCCCTCGCCGGGTCTCTCCTGGCATCCCGTCCTGCATCACTTCCTGCAGGTGATTTTTCTGCTGCAGTGTTTACGTTTAAATGAGATGGTATGACAGGTATCTCTGCTTCCCTTCTTCCTTATCAGCAGAATTCATTTCCTTTCCACTCTGACTTGCTGTGGAATCATCACACGAGCTGTTTACCTCTTTTTTCTTCGTCCATTAGACGGTGTTGTGCCGACGCAGCAGGAGCACTAACTCCACTGCTGCCGCCGCAGCACAAATGTGAACTCAAATTACAGTCATTCAGATTCAAGATGCCCAGTAAAGCACTGAGAACTGCAGGGTGTATTTATCCTAATTCTTTTTATTTCAGGGTAGATTTAGGCTCAGATGGAGGTGAGCAGCAGCAGCAGCAGCAGCAGCTGAGTTCAGGGTAGATTGTTTCTGCAGATGCATCACATTTTAAAACTTCAAACTAATCTTTGTCCACTTTGCGTTCCTGCTGTTCTTAAATAAAATGTTTACTCTATGAAGCTGCTCATGCGTATGCTCATGTTGCATAAGTGTTCTCTACGACCTGTCGCCCACAGCAGACAAAAAAAGCATGTATGAACCATTTTCCCTCCACGGGTTCACATAGCGGTCTATGACCTTGATATATCCTGCAGGTCACCTGCGTGACCCGTACAGGTTGGCCTGTTTTTCGCCCTCAGACAGCCTGTAACCACCGTTTGAGCAGTTGGGACCAATACTTTATCAGTCCAGAGGGAACCTGCAGGTCCATCCATTGCTCCAAACGCACGCAGTAAATTAAATATATGAGAATACTAAAAGGATAATAAAAATATTGAAAGTAATCATGACTAGGAGAAGCTGCATTTCCAGCAGAAAATGCAGGATTGAATGCTATATTGATAAATGAAAATGGCATTAAAGGGTCATAATTGGCCCAAAAATAAAATTAAAGAAAGAAATGATCAAAGTTGAGCACAAATAAAGTGAAAACAGCACAATAACAAAAAAGACATGGTTGTGAAAAATGCCAGAGCCGGGTATCGACCCAGCGAGCTTCTGCACCAAGGACTCCTCGTGGATTTCAATGGAGGCAGAAATCCTGGAATATCTGGAAAAGTTTTAAGATTTGAAGGACCATAGCTGGAAAAAGCTGAAAGAGCTGAACACTTGAAAAGATGAATGGTTCAAATAGCTCAACAACTGTAGGAGTTAAGTGGCAAAAAATGGAGGAAGATCCTAGAATAAAGAAGGAGAAACAGGAAAACAATGATTGGTTGAAGACTTTATAGCATCAACCAACACTCCGGCTAATCAGGCGGTACGTCTCTTTCACATCCTTCACCCGTTTGTCCGTCTAAAGTGCTTTAGAGCTGGGATGAGTCAGTCTGGTCACCAGTCATGTGAAATCCATCATTGAGGAGGAAGCTGAGCTCTCTGACATGTTTTCAGTTATGTTCCTCTGAGTTTCTTGGTTTTCATCCAACAGTATCTTATTTCCAGCTGTTTTTTTTTGTCTCCTTCACAAAAACTCCCTCTGGATCGTGGTGACCGGAGTGTTTTTTTTTGTTGAGGGGCTAAACGGCAGCTCTTAGCTGGAGCCGTTCTTTTCATCAGCCGTGTTTTATATCTGAATTAATCATCGAGTACGGGGGCGTCTGCTTCGACTCGTGCTTGCAAAAGTGAGATTGATGAAACATACTCACTGATAACTGGGTGAAGCTGCAGACGGTTGCACGTGCACGCTCTGCAGGTGTGCACGGCTCTCGTGCATTTGGTCTCCTTCCTCACCGGAAGGCCTTTTTTCCCCCAGCATTAACCGTTGGACGCCGTTCGGTGCATCGTGGTCGTGGAGTGTTGGACGTCACACAGATGCTGAAGAGCCGCTAATGAATTCTCTTCTCCTCCAGTTGTTTTTTTTTTTTATGCGTGTTGCTGGAAAAAGATGGCTGTGATTAAGCTTTTCAAAAGCGACCGCACAAAGTGCGACCTACATTCCTGTCTTAGGAGGGGATTATACCTCCCTGCCTTTGTCAGACTAATGGAAAGATTTACAGATGTGAAGATGAAAGCTCCTCCTGCACCTGAAGCCTGGGGGGGGGGGGATGTTTGTGTCAACATGTCTGAATTTAGCATGTTTAGTAATTATTTTATAAACAGCTTTAATGAGAACAACAGCGTGAGGAATGAGGAACAGCCTGTTTTTTTTATAATTTATTTTTTTAAGCCGATCTTCGGCCACAAAGAGGTTTTCCAGGAAGTGGGGTCTTTCAGAGGATAGCTCTGGTGGGGGGGGGCAGCACATTTGATGGAATCACTTATTCTGGGCTGAGATGGTCCTTGGATGAAACCTTTTGGATGATTAATTCCGTTTTTTTGGATGACAGATTTGATGGAGACGTTTTAGCCGTCAGGAGTTAACGTCAACACAAGCTGGGGGAGGGGCTTTGGACCTTTGAGCTGGTGCATCATTGGAGGAGGAGGAGGCGGTCTGGTGGATTTAAGTCGAGCTGAGATCAGTTCCAGGAAAAGCTGGAGTGAGTCGCTTGAAAGAGAGAGGTCTGGGAGGTCCCGTCTAAATCAGTCGGATGGATAAGTCTTTGGTGGAGTTCTGAGGAAAACGTCAGAATTAGCAGGAAGGAAATGAATTTCCGTTTTTTCTCCAGCTGTTTTTCTTTTGTCCGATGTAAACGCTGAAAAGAATGCTTTTAGAAGACTAAGAACATCCTTTTTGCCCCAAACCTCTTTCTGTCGACCAGATTTTCCAAAACTCTGGTTGATCAAACCTTTGGGAATTCCTGAGAGCTGCAGAGAAAAGTTCCCGTTCTCCAACTGTGGTGGATGAGTGAGTCACACAGCTGAGGGATTAATGACACAAAACCTGTCGAGGGGGGGTTGGGCTGAGAGGTCACATGACCAGCTGCTCTTCTGTAAACTCGCCTTGATGTTGGCGTGTCACAGATCTGATGCTTGTCGTCCCGTTAATAAGCCGCCGTCCATCACGTCCGTCTGTCGTCCACTCTCTCCTGCTTCCTTCATCCTCCCGTCCACTTTCTCTGTGTCTCCATCGTTTCGGCGCCCGTCTTCCTCGCCGGGTTTCCGTTGAAGGTCAGATCTGACAGGCGGCTGATGGATGCTGCAGCACTTTCCTGGGGAGGCAAACGCTGTGGCTGTTACTACATTAAATAACATTGGGAAGGGGGGGGGGGGGGCACAAAGCAAATAGAGAAGACTGTAATTCCTGGAAAATCATAAATACACCACGACACGTGAACGCACAGCAGGAAGTCACTGACCCTCCGCCCCCTCCTCTTGGGCAGGGGGGGTCAGCCTCTCCCCCCCCCCTCCTGAAGAAGCTGAAGGATGAACTCTGAAGGTTTGGTTTGATGGAATGACTGTCATGGGAGAGTGTCTCCATTTTAGTGCCTCATGAAACAATAATGGAGAGAGATGAGAGCTAATCTGTCACACGCCGTCAGCAGCACAGGAGGAAGGAGCTCCTCTTCCTCAGGAGGAAGGAGCTCCTTTTCCTCAGGAGGAAGGAGCTCCTTTTCCTCAGGAGGAAGGAGCTCCTTTTCCTCAGGAGGAAGGAGTTCCTCTTCCTCAGGAGGAAGGAGCTCCTCTTCCTCCCCTCTTCTTCCTCAAACCCTTCATAGGATTTTGGGGGGGAAAAGCACAGATGAAACTGTTTCAGGAGCAGGAAGAACTGACATTCTGCTACTGAAGCTGTTTTCCTTTTACCTAAAAAAAGCAACGTTTTCCTGCGTGAGCTCAGAAAAAGCTCTATTCCGCCGTCAAACGCATGTTTTCTGTCTATGAATTCAGAAAATTCATGGATTAGGATAACATGCAAAATATGAAAACTCCCAAATCCTTTAGAATTGAGCAAAAAAAGTCCTGAAGTCTAAAGTCAAACCGAGGAAGGTTCTTCAAACGTTCCGTTCTTGCGTCTCTCTGACTGTTGGAGGTTAAAAACCAGTTTTTTTAAACGTTTTGGCGCCTGGTCTAAGATGACTGAGCCGCTCCATCTTCTCCTGGACTTCAGATAATCAGCAGCTGATGGAGGAACTGAGAGCAAAACTGAAGTCAGTGGCTTTAAATGTCTTTGACCCTTTTTCTGTTCAGCAGTTTCTCAAACGTCCTGAAAATGATTCTATTGACTGAAAAACAACTCCTCTTTTCTGAACGGGCTCAGGATCTGGACAGCTGAGGATTTGTTGGTTCAGTACGATTCTAGAATCAAAGTAAGAAAGAAAAAAACATATTTTTATCTGGTCAGTTTGGTTTGTGAGTTGCTGCAGTGAGACGGACATCCCTGCAGCTCAGCAGGAGCGTCCCTCCGTCCTCCTGGAACCAGCAGAACGCGCCTTCACTCCATTAAACGCTGAATGAGCTGCGTCCTGCAAATGGACCCTTTAAAGCTCGTTTAGTCACGCAGGCGGCATAATTCCATATTTCATCAGCTGCTGCTGCTGCTGCTGCGGCGTTTCCTCTGCTCCGTGCCAGCGCCTTCCCTGCGTTGGTCATAAAACGCTCTTTAAACATTCATGGTTCACCTTTCTGTGAGCGTTTCTGAATATTTGAACGCCAAAGCCGCTTTCACAGCTGAACTGACGTCGGGAGGCGGAGCTGCAGGTGGAGGTGTGTGTGTGGAGGCAAACACGCCATGTTCAAACTTTGATGCACGTGACGCTCTCTGCTGTAGCTGGGAAGAACTTTGTTTCTACGTATTAAAGCCAAAGATTTCTATTTGTAGAATACTTTTCCAAATAAACCAAAATAAGAGTAAGCTAACATCTGTCGGGTTGTTTCCTTTCTAAGAACTGTTGCTGTTTTTCCTCAAAAAGCTGAACTTTTCTGGATTTAGTTCCCATCAGCCTCAGGAATGTGAGAACCTCACGGGAATGTCGGTGAATCCTGTGTTTGGGAATGTTGTACGACGCTCATGTGATGCGCTGACGACTGCAGCAGATGTGGAACACGGCGAGATGATTCCAGACCGACGCATCACAACGAGATTCTGCTCTCAGACCAGAACTTGGACACAAACGGGTTAAAATTGTTCTCATTTCAGATGCATGACTTTAAAAAAAAAAAGATTAAAAATGAAAATCCTGAAAAGGGAAAAAATGCTGAAACCTCTGATCTTCAGGAGCTTTAGTTGGACTTCTAAAGAAACAAAAAAGACAAATAATTTAAACCAAAAACTAAAAGAAAATTTAAAAAATCAAAAGAAATTTCCCAAATTTTCTCCTGGAAATCCAAGATTCCACCAAAGTTTCCATCTTTGTAGTTGTTTTTTCAGCAGCTCTTGGTCGATTGAGATGTTGGTCAGAAGTTACTTAGATCCTGATGGAATCTTCTTCAGGGATGTTTTTGAGTTTCCGTCTCTTTGCTGGACTCCTTCAGAATCAAACGTCTTTTTCTTCACAGTCGAGAACGTAGGAATGTTTTAGGAAGCAGTTTTACACAAAGATGACCTGAACGTGTCATCTTGTCTCCACACCTTGAATCTCCATGCAGCGTTTTCTCCTCTGCGTTCCATAACGGGAGGGAGGGAGGGAGAGCGTCCAGCAGCCAGACCAAAACCGAGCTGAGATCTTCCTGCAGAGTTCTGAGTCCTTCAGGACTCTAAGCGGTCAGAGAAGGAACGCCCAGTCCACATCTACAAGCAGGAAGGTTCTGGATGTTTTCCTTTCACTGGAACCCAGAGCGAGTGCAGGCTGCAGCAGTCGGGAATCGAACCTGGAATCTTTTCTTTTCTCTCTCAGACCTGCAGCTGAACTCGGCTCAGAGGAAACTCTTTTTATTGCAGCTTCAGCTTTTGGTTGCGTCTCAAAACGTGACCGCCGCTCCACCAACCTGTGACAACCTCTCATTAAAGAGGGGTTGGTTTGCTGCCAAAGTGTCAAACACGGCGATCAATCACCTTCAGCGTGTTCATTACAACCTCAGGCTGCAGCCAGCAGCTTCTAAATCTGCATTTAGCAGCAGTTTGGCTTCATTAGCATCTGCAGAGGAGACAGATTGAAGGGAGAATGTGGCCTGACGGGCTTTTGCTCACAGAGCTGAGGCGGCCGACGTCAGGCTGCTTCATAGGTGCTTCATGGCTGCTTCACAGCTGCTTCATGGCTGCTTCACGGCTGCTTCATAGCTGCTTCATGGCTGCTTCACGGCTGTTTCACTGCTGCTTCATGGCTGCTTCACAGCTGCTTCATGGCTGTTTCACAGCTGCTTCATGGCTGCTTCACAACTGTTTCATGGCTGCTTCACAGCTGCTTCACAGCTGCTTCTTGGCTGCTTCATGGCTGCTTCATGGGTGCTTCATAGCTGCTTCACGGCTGCTTCATGGCTGCTTCATGGCTGCTTCACAACTGCTTCACGGCCCCTTCTTGGCTGCTTCACAACTGCTTCTCGGCTGCTTCATGGCTGCTTCATAGCTGCTTCTTGGCTGCTTCATAGCTGCTTCATAGCTGCTTCGTAGCTGCTTCACGGCTGCTTCATGGCTGCTTCATGGCTGCTTCACGGCTGCTTCATGGCTGCTTCATGGCTGCTTCACGGCTGCTTCATGGCTGCTTCACGGCTGCTTCATGGGTGCTTCATGGCTGCTTCATGGCTGTTTCACAGCTGCTTCATGGCTGTTTCACAGCTGCTTCATGGCTGCTTCACGGCTGCTTCATGACTGCTTCATAGCTGCTTCACAGCTGCTTCACTGCCGCTTCACGGATGCTTCACGGCTACTTCACGGCTGCTTCACGGCTGCTTCTTGGCTGCTTCATAGCTGCTTCACTGCTGCTTCACTGCCGCTTCACGGATGCTTCACGGATGCTTCACGGATGCTTCACGGCTGCTTCACGGCTGCTTCACGGCTGCTTCATGGGTGCTTCATGGGTGCTTCACGGCTGCTTCTTGGCTGCTTCATAGCTGCTTCACAGCTGCTTCACTGCCGCTTCACGGATGCTTCACTCTTGCTTCTTGGCTGTTTCATGGCTGCTTCACTGCCGCTTCAAGGCTGCTTTGAAGAAGGTGACTCTGAGTTTTGATCTTGTTTTTCTTCCAGGCTGCAGCAGAGTAAATTCCCACAGTAAATGGAAACCCCTTCGAGCCTTTCAGAGCCTTTGAGTCTCCTTGATCCGCGCCTGAAATGACCATCATTTACTGTAAAGTCAGACTGGCAGCTTACTAGAGGGTGTAAAAGCTTCCAATTCAATTCCTTAGCCTCTTATTTATGACCTATTTCTTCCAAAAGCAGATTGAGTTTTGTTATTTGTATTGAAAAGTGGTTGCTGAAAAATTTGGGCAAAACTTTGAGGGAAACTTTTTCCAGTCAGTGCGGTGCTGCAGGAAACCAGCACCAACATGAACGAGCAAAATGCAGATGAATCTCTGATGATGCGACGTCTGGATGTTTCTGTAAAGGAAAACATTCAGTGATGCAAAGGGCTGCACGAGTTTCTTTAACAATGTCTAGACGTCAAACATCTTCAGGCATTTTCTTTCAGACTGAGCCTCTGTTTAACCACCTTTACCTGTTTCTGTCTGGAGGACGTTTCTGCTGACCTGACCGCCGCTGCCGGTCAGCCGCAAAAGGGTAAATGGTGGTTTTCTTTCTGCTCCTTCTCCGAGCCCTGCCCCCCCCCCAACCGCTGAAATGACAGGTCATCCATCAGGGAGGAGATTTCTGAGGGGAGGTCAGCCAAGCGAGAGGACAGAGGCGGCTCCCGGAGGAGCTCAGAGCGGGGTTAAAGACCGGGGCTCAGCTGCAGGAGACGGCAGCGCCGGCGATCTGAAAGGCCGCTGTCCAGCAGCTGCTGCTGCAAAATAAGAATTCTGCTTTTTGGAAGAATCAGCATAGAAGACACTAACATTTTCTGCTGAAGCGTTTGACTGAAAAAGAGAAGTTTAGAAAGGAAAAAGTTCACCTGCAAGTTTGTGGCGTCATCGGAGAGCAAAGATGAGTTTCTACCCACTCCTTGGTAAAAAATAAAAAAATAAAAAAATGCACAGGGCAGTTAGTGTTAGGTGGTAGAAGAACACAGGAAGAAAAGCCCCCTTCCATGGAAAACTGCTCCACCTGGGGCTCTGACTTGGTCCAGATGAGCGACTTTGAATTTAAATAACGGTGAAGTTAGTCCAGAACGTCCAGTTCAGGATCTAACTTTGAAAGAATCTGACAACATTTCTGTTTTGTGGTTTTAAGTAAAGCGTTGGGTTTCCTACAGTCTGAGGCTTTGTTTTTGGATTTCAGATTCTAGATTTTAGCCTTTAAATGATGGCGTAAAAGCAGAAATGTTCCTGATTTTGTACGTTTTTCACCACGTAAATCATCGCCTCTTTCCTATTGGAGCTCTTCTGCTTTCAAACGGCTCACTGGAAAATTCTGCTTTGGTTTTGTTCACTTTTATAGTTTTTAAAACATTTTTGTTCATCAAACAAACAGAAAACCTGAAAAAACTTTGTGCTCATTCAGATCAAAAACTTCACATTTTTGACGTAAATGGAAAACATTTTAAAAATTATGCAGAGTTTTTAAATCCATTACCAAAAACGTTTTGATGTATTTAAACAAGCCTTCTGTAACTCTGTTCAGTTCTTTCCTTTTCTTTTAATTGACAATTTGTCAGTTTAAAAAAGTGCTTTTTACCATTTTTTGTTTCAACGAGCTTTTCTCATGTTTTTGTGCTCAATTTAATCAGCACTAAATCCCAAAACTGTAACACAATTTTGATGTTTTTAATGACAGATAAATAAATCTTGACTCTTAGGTTTAACTTTAGTGCTGCAAACCTGTAATCAGTGATGCCTGCTTGGTGAACATTTCTTATTTTCACGCCTCTTTAGTCTTGAACTTTTTTATAGTCAGCAGTTTTATAAAATAGAAAAAAGTGTAATTCTTCTCAGATGTTCAGCAGAAAACCTAAAGTTTCACTTAACATAAATATGTAAGACATTAAACCAAATATCACAACAGCAGAAAGACATTAGAGAGTAAATTGAACCTGTGTTCTTTTGTTCTGGAACAGAAAAAAAGCAGAGTATTTACAACTCTGTTCTTCCAGCCGGTGATAATCGTCCAACATCTGTTCAGTCCATCCAGCTGAGCTGAAGATGGAGGCGATGGAAAGTTCAGGTGTCACCGATCGGGTCACGACAGGCCGGACCGGCTCAAGCTCCAAACTGCTTTTAGCGTTTCCTCTTTACTCACTTCTCCTGCCTTCATCTCCTGATCAGCCTGACCTCCATCCCCGCAGCTCCATCCTTCCTCCTGCTGCTCCCCGTCATCGTCATTCATCAGCTCTCTTCCTTGTATCCGCTCTCTTTATCCCCCGTCCTCCACCTCAGGCTTCACCTCCATCCCGCCGCTCATAAACCGCCGCGCTGCCCTCCACCTTGAATTTATCCCTTCAATAGCTCTCATTGTCTGACTCTGACCCCTCCATCACCTCCCATCCTCATCTCCTCATCTCCTCATCTCACAGGGCTCTGAGCATCCATCCTTCCTCTCATTTCCGCCTCCCGCCGTCGTGAGGGTCATTACGGCGGAGGTTAAAGTTCCGTGATCGCACAGCCTGCGCCGGGAGGCAAACGTTGTTGTGTGAGTGGGATTGTGTCAGGGAAGATGATGTTTGCTGCCGCTGAGCTGTGTGTTCTTGTAATCTGGGTGTTTGCTGGTATCAGTGTTGGTTTGCTGATCCTGATGCCGCCTCGCTAATCTCTCCAGGATGGACACATAAAGCTTTCCTGCTGGCGCTGATGGAGCTCCTGCGCCCGTCCTCTTGGTGCAAAGCCAACGCTGTTGCTGAGATCCATGTGGACTTGACTTGTTTTCATTTCCCAAACAAACCCATCACTCACATTTTTAGATCTTCAGAAACTTTTTCTCGAAATTCAGGACTTTCCTGGTTTATGTTTAGCTAAAGATCCGGAGGGTGACGTCAATGATTAACCTCTCAAACCCTGTCAGCTTTCTAGAGGGATTTTTAAACAGACAGCAGGGATGCATACTGTTGATATTTGGTCGCTAGTTGTAAGGTTTTAACTTGGACAAGGAAAAAAGAACAGAATAGGTGATGGAAATGAGACGGTGATCGTTTCTGCTTGTGTTCTTGAGCTTTTGCTTCTCAGATTTGGAGGGAAAACTCTGCATCGTTGCTTCACTAAAACAAAAACTACATGGAAAGAAAATCTGCTGTGACATTCCTGACCGCCATGTTCCAGTGGGGCAAAAAAAGTATTTTGTCAGTAATGAAATTTTACAAGTTTTCCCACTTAAAAAGATGAGAGAGGCCTGAGACAAAATTAGAAAAAAAATATCCAGAAAATCACATTGTCTGATTTTATTTGTAAATTATGGTGGAAAATAAATATTTGGTCAATAACAACATTTTAACTCAACTTGGTTCTATACCCTTTGCTGGTAATGACAGCAGTCAAACATTTTCTGTAAGTCTTCACAAAATTTTCACAACCAGTTGCTGATATTTTGGTCCATTCCTCCATGCAGATCTCCTCTACAGCAGTAATGTTTTGGGGCTGTCGCCGGGCAACACAGATTTTCTACTCCCTTCAAAGATTTTCTATGGGGTTGAGATCTGGAGACTTGAACTGATTCTTATGAAGCCACTCCTTTGTTACCCGGGCAACGCGTGTTTGGGATCAATGTCACGCTGAAAGACCCAGCCACGGTTCATCTTCAATGCTGATGGAAGGAGGTTTTCACTTTTAAATAGATATATACATAACCGGTTCAAAGAGGTGCCGTTAATGCAGGTAAGGAGTGGAGGACAGAAGTTAAAGGTCTGATAGCCAGAAATCTTGCTTGTTTTTAATTGACCAAATACTCATTTTACACCATAATTTACAGATAAATTCTTTAAAAATCAGATCATGTGATTTTCTGTTTTTTTCTTTTCTAGTTCTGTCATAGTTGAGGTCTACCTATGATGTAAATTACAGGCACCTATCATCTTTTGATGCCTAACCAAACCGTTTCTGTACACCCGTGGCTACCAGAGGAGTTGTAGAGTCGGATGGCGGGTGGCAGGAATGACTTCCTGTGCCGCTCTCTAGCACAGCGGGGGTGAATGAGTCCACTGCTAAAGCTGCTTCTCAGTTTGTAGAGAAGATGGGGGGGGGGGGGGTTGTCCATGGTGGTCCACAGTTTAGCCAGCAGTCTGTCCTGTTGGCGTCCTTTGCTGTGACGCAAAGAAGACGCTGCTCGCCATGACAGCCTGGTAGAACATGTGGAGCGTCCTGCAGACACTGAAAGACCAGAGTCTCCTCAGGGAGTAAAGTCTACTCATGCCCCTCTTGTAGACCCCCTCAGTGTTTGGGACCACTCCAGTTTATTGTCCAGATGGAGGTTTAGAAACCAGAGACCATTTCTAAATCCGTCCCATATTGAAAAGAAAACCTGTCACCATTTCAGAAACATCCAGAACAAGAATCCAGAATCATTAAAAAAATAACTTTGAGAGAGAAAATGGGATTAAAGCACAGAAATCCACCTGTAAGAATCCACCGCAGTTCAACCCAATAGTTTATGTATAAAGATTCACACATTTCACAGCATGAAATATATATTCATGCAAAGCCTGCAGCAAATGTCCCAGCATGCATTTGCACATGGATCAAATTACATGTGAATTTTTTAATAATCTAGTTTCATTTCAGCCCCTCTGGCTCATAAATGCAGACGCAGGTAGAAACATAGAAAAATTCCTGCTTCTGAAGAGGAATGTGTCTGCAGAAAGAAGACAGAACGCCAAACGCTGGTTTTACTTTTTTATTTGCTGGAAGTCTACATGAAAATA
The DNA here is from genome assembly GCA_037389245.1 of Oryzias sinensis. Taxonomy (NCBI): domain Eukaryota; kingdom Metazoa; phylum Chordata; class Actinopteri; order Beloniformes; family Adrianichthyidae; genus Oryzias; species Oryzias sinensis. The sequence continues at coordinate 471,140 of CM074488.1, forward strand.
TCCAAAAAAGATTCTGGAATGCTGTTCTTTAAGGTCTGCAGCCAATCCAGAGAAAAGCTGCTGAGATGTGACACTCGAGAACCTTCTGGTGCAGAAAAGAAGAAGAGTTCACCAAAGATGTCATGTTAAAGTTACTTTGGATTTTCAAAGGAAACTCGTGTTTTTACCTCAAAATATTCAAATTCTCTGCATCTCAGAGATTGGAGGGTGTCGATCAAATGGGCTTTTGACAATTTGAGACCCGCTAGCTTAAGCGTGAAAGAAACCTTACAGAAAAAAATAAATCAATGTTTATCTTTTCTTTTAAACAGATCCCAATAATCTTGACGTGTTCGTCACTGGTAAGGCTGCACGCATGAGGAAACTTGTGATACATGAACAAAAACAACCAAAAACATTTCCATTTCACTGCTACAGTTTAAATTAAATAGGAGTTGCATAGGAGGCCAACATCTAACATGAAAGGGCTCCATCCGATTGGTCAACAGCGTGAAGGCGTCCATCTGATACATAAAGGAATTTATTTGATTTATTCGTTTTATTTGCCAACTTTTGCATTATGTGTATTGCACAGCTTTATATCGCAATGATAAATTTGCGATTTATTGTGCTGGCCGAGTCACAGGTCTTCAATGCATTTAGCGCCTCTAGTGGCTGCAGGAAACATCTGGCTTCCTTTAAAATAGCAGTAATTCAGATCAACATGGAACTGTTCATCTGGGGTCAGACTACTTCCTGCATTGACAAGATGGTTCTTTCTTCTCACACATCTACAGTAAACATGGTTGATTCACTTCCTCTGCCAAAGACACGACTACTGTGTTTTTGTTCTGCTGAAGTCAGAGCTCAGCCCTATAAATTCAATGTTTTAAATGAATTTTTACACATTTTCTACTCAGAGAAAATCAGTCACTGAAATGAAAATAGTCCAAAAAAAGAAAAGAAAACACACAAACTTCTGTCTAGATGTTTATTATTGATAGGCCTGCACAATATACCGCAAATTTATCGTTATCGCAATATCCAGCTCTAATAAATCGTAAACCTTAAATGTGTTAAAACAACCTTATGGCAGCTTGAAGCATTTAACAAATCAAATAAATCCCTTTATGCTTTGACCAGTCCGATGGACGCCTTCCCATTGTTGACCAATTGGATGGAGGCCTATTATGTTAGATGTTTGTCCCCCATGTCGACGAGGGTCATTTGGAGTATAATTTTTAAACTGTTGCAATGAAATGGGAATGATGTTTTTGGTTATTTTGTTATTTGTTTATATACCGCAAATTGTACCGTTATCGCAATATTAATCTCTAATATCGCGAGTTTTCCTCATATCAGCAGCCCTAATTATTGATGTTAATTTATACTTTAAATGTGAGTGAAATATTTACTGTGTGCGTTCCCATTCCTGCTAATTAACATCCAGACATGGTTTGAAGCTGAATTGATCTTAATGTTCTTAATATTACATGTTTTCTAATCTGACGTTCAGACTTTGAATATTTATTGTCTGCTCTACTTTGGTTTTACATTCTCTTTGCATCTCATCGGGGACGCAGAGCTGCCCAAGCGTTCACCTCTGACTAATGACTCCCATGATGCAACAGAAGCCTCATTTATCAGAGGATTGAGACGTTTAGCCAGACAGATCTCAGCAAACTGCTCCTCTGTAACCAGTGGGAGGGGCTTATAACGGCAGGTGACACAGTGAATGAATGTAAAGTAGTAAATTCTAAAAATCCCCTGATTCTCTTACTTATGTATGTATGTTTATTTATATATATATATATTTATTATTTTGTTTTACTGCACGGTGTAAACCCTCGAAGAGTAACAGTAGTTGAAAGAGCGTTTGGAGTCACCGGCGACAGCTCTGAAGCTAGAGGGTTACGCCTTGACCACATGCAGTGGTTTGACCCGCACAGATTCTGTTGGTTTTTGGTTGTCAGGTTTTGTTGAGGGTCGTAGAGATGAGTGGCTGCATCTTAAGAAAAGCACAAATGTGCGACCACCTTAAGGGCCGTCAAGAAAATGGGATCTACCGTTGTGGCGCATGTTCTACGTGTTTCGTGACGTTTTTGTAAGACTAATGAGAGCTCATTCCAACAGACAGGCTGCACAGAAGATTCCACACGTATAAGTAAGTGTATAAGTGTTCGCTACCACCTGTCGCCCCAAAAAATGTTCACTGTTTGGTCTACCAACTGGATATTTCATACGGGTTTGACAGCTGTGAGGACAGTAGGGACTATGGCTGTAAGCACTAAAGGCGCTCTTAGATCTTGCTTTTTTAAGGAATTGTTTCTCCTTTTTCTGTCTTTGGCTTCTCCCTTTAGGGTAAAATGTTGCCATTTTTTCTGTAAATTCCATCAGATGAGGTAGACGGGTCGGGTTCTGCTTCGTCCTCACAGCAGGCTGTGATTCAGAGATCCTGAACTTCAGTCATCAGAGGGCAGCTGGTGAAAGCTGACTCATCCTCCCATCCAACATTTCTGGAGTGGGGGTGCCATGAATAGATTCCCTCATGTTGGATACCAAAGCATGCAAGTTCATCTCCATCATCTGAGGAAGCTGTCGGTCCGTTTCTCAACACAAGACGTAATGGTCCACTTCAGAAACCCTGAAGACATTCGTGTTCCCCATAAAAATGCTAATGCTCTTCTCTGACGGAGGAGAAAGCTGGTATTCCATTACGTCTTATAAAAAAACGCCGTCACCGGGTGATAGTCGGTGTGATGCATGACCTGTCCTGGCATGTTTCCTAGCTCTGCTTATAAAGACAGACTGAGTATTTAACAGGAGCAGAATAACTACAGGCCTCCGTTTACGGGCAAATAACACATTCAAACTTTTATTGTAGGCATTACTGTTCAGGAGCAAATCCACAACACTTAAAAAGTGCTTATGATGGTGATTTTGATGGCTCCTAATGCGCGGCTGAGTAAAAGTGCAGTGAAAGCGTGCCGTCGAGGCTGCAGGAGCTTTTGTGTGGCTGAGCTGTTTGTGGATTCGAAAATCCCGTGTTAATCTTGTTAGATTAAGTCCAGCAGGCTTTAATTCACCGTATTCAGTCCAGTCAATAAATGGATGAGGATTTTTTCTACAATGTGTCATAAGTTACTTACATTTCTATGTCACAAAAAGCACTAAGTTAGCGATTGATGTGAAATTATTATTGTTTTGGTTAAAATTCCCAAACTAATCCCAAAAATATTTAAAATTCAGTCTTTGTTACCTCGTCGTGTTAAACTCCAAGAACTGACAGGGATTTTCCTGCAGCTTTAAACTGGATCAGCGTGTTCAGAGTAAAGGCAGTAAAAGGCAGTTGGACGCCCGACAGGAACACTAGGTGTTCCAAAGCCCAGAAGAGTTCCTCAACCTGTCGGTCCCAGGCTCCCTCAGGGTTGGAGTCCAGCGTCAGAGGGGCCCGAAAGAAAAATGCTTTGTGATGGAGACTCCACTAGGATGTTCTTAACTGCAGAACCTTCAGCTTCCATGACGCTCTGGGCTGTTTTCACCCCCCTGCAGCGACTGCAGGTGTGGCACAGCCGTTTTTGTGCCAGACAATGCAACTTTGGTTTTTGCAAAAGGAGGAATAAACTATTTAGCAATCATTTGTCAGTTTATCTGAGGAGAGCTGGCTCTTCTTTTGGGTTTTCAGACTGAAGACGCTTCGTTTGGATTTTCTTCTACCAGGTTGAGGTTTTTGCTTTTCCAGTTCAGGTCTTCAGAAATGCAAATCTCCAGAAATATCCCTCTGGAAAGCAAAGTGGCAACACCTCCACTTCCTTGTTGAGGCTTGTTATAGAGCCGGATGGTCCAGATCAGTTCAGCAGGGAGTTGGCTCCTTACTTCTGTTTATAATATTTGAGTAAAAAAACATGCATATGCTTGTGGGCGGGGCTTTGTGATTTACATGTCACCATTGATTCTTAGTTCTAGAGCAGGCGTGCTTGATGTCCGGCTTTTACTGACAGGTTTCATTGATGTGATCAATACAGAAACAGATAAATATGGCTTCCCATTGCATCACATGACCACACATTTCACACTTCATCCTTGCTTCCCACACAGTCCACCAACCCTCCTTGGAGTAAATGATGCTTCATTCTTTCTCCTAACTTCTCACAGTCAGGTTCTGTTGTTGGTCAGATGGTCCACCTGCTTCCTATCAGCTGTTCTTATGCACTTTGAGTGGAAACATGGACAGATTGGATGTCAAAAGTGAAGGACTCTAATTTTTGTAGATATTTTTAGACCTTTTTGACAAGAAAACCTGATTTTGGTTTGTTTCTCTGCCTGATATTAGGAGGATTTCCATATTTGGAGCTTTTGGTGGCTCCACCTGGCACTACCTGATCTGACTTCCAGTTGTTACGCCAAATCCCAGAACATGACTGGTACCCGCCTTCACGATATTCTGACAGATGGCGCTTTAAATGTAGAAATCTTAAGCCGTGTGGAGTGTTGATTAATCCAGCCTTCAGACTCGCCAGCGCCTCAAGTCACCTTCAGAGGAAAGCGGACTCTTTCGGTTCAACTGTCCCTCACTGCAGACTTCTTACTCTGGTCTCTTCTGTTCGGTTTGTGTGGTTCACTGGAAATGTTTAACAATTTAGCTCCAACTGTCGCTTTACTCAAAATGTTTCTGAAAATAAAACATGAACAGTTGGAAAAATGATGGTCAGTGGAAGCCTTCTCAGTGATGACCAAGAGGAGATTAGGTTAGAGTCGCCAGGATGGAATGGCTGAACAGATTCTGAATGGACGCTTTTTGTTCACAGGGGGGAAGCAAACATTTGGGGAATGGGGGGGTGCTAAATGCTTCATCCAAACTCCACCCTGACCCTGGCAGGAGGAACACAAAAACTACTCTGGATCACAGACCTGCTCAGACCAGCGCACTGCCCCCCCCCTACTTTCTTCCACTCTTTTGTCCCCCCGCTGACGGCAGAGTTGGTTTGACTCGACTGTTCTCAGGAGACTGAGCACATTTCCATCCTCTCCGTTTTGTTCCTATATGTGTCGCGGACCACAATTCACTTCCACATTGAAATGTTTGAATGAGGGCTCCTCCTGTTAGACAGCTGACCGAGAGGCTTTTGTGTATTCATGCAAAGTGCAAAAACTGTACAGATCAAGAGCATTTCGTTTGGTTAGCCAGGCTGGATGTGGTTCTTCTAGAGAGGACACTCCGCAGGATCACTGTTCCCTGCAGAAAAATGTGTGCGGTGATGCCTGAGAGCAGATGTATAGTAAGCTTTTTGAAGAACCATCTTTTTCTTATTCCTAGCTATAGATTTACTGCTCTTTCATGGTAAATGGTGTATTCTTGTGTAGTGCTTTAGGCCCAAAGCGCTTGACAGTCCCATCCGCCCATTCACACACTGATGGCTTCCAAACACTGGCACCAAACCAGAGACATAAAAGAGAAAAACATGTGTATCCACAGTCCTTATCTTGTTGTAGAAGAAGCTGAGACCCTCCCAGACCCACAGGTCTTTGCGGGAGGACTTTGGAGTGTCCTTCAGTCCCAATGGAGCGGTTCTTTTTCACTATTTCTTCAAAGGATTTTCATCGAGCATCTTCAACTCAGAGGTCATTTCCGTCAATTTGAAAGGATAGATTTTAGGAATCAATGACATGAAAGGAAAGAAAACAGATATAGTTCTATGTAGTCCATTTTGGTCTAACAGGGTGAAAAGATAGCTTTCCCCGTAGCAAAACTGCTAATTTATCTGTTTATCAAAGTTCTAACCCCCACATATGACTAGCAATGGGAACCAAAACTATGTGCCAAATCGGTACTGGTGCTGACAAATACAGTATAAAACCACTTATTTCTGAGGTTTTCAATCATTTAATTCTATTCAGTATCGCTGTGAAATTCTAGCCAATCCTTTATCTTTCCAGTGGTTGTGGGTGGGCTCATGAGACTGGGTGTGGCCAGAAGGGTGGGAGCGGAGGTTCTTCACAGCAAAAACTCCAATTCAAGGATGTGATGGATGGATGCTCTGAAAAAGGCTGTCGTCGTGACGATGAGTGGTGAAGTCTGTGTTTCCATCAGAGATGTCAGAAAGAAGGAAATAAAGCATCTTAGGCACAACCAAGAGCTCACCCACATCCTGCCATGCTGCCTCATCACACTTTAATCACAAAACACTTGGAAAAGTACGAGTTTGGCACCTGATCACATCCAGGTGGTGCCCATCCCTACATATGACCATGAGTTCATGAAGGGGATTTACAGACTAAGACTACAAGAGAAAGAGGTTGAGATTTGCCTCAATCAAGAGCGTTTTAAAGATGAAGGAAATGGGAATTTGTTTTAAAGAAAAACTTCAAGTCATTGCAGACATTGAGGAAGTCATCTCATCTCTGAGCGTCTGTGCAGGACGCATTCTGTACGCCTTCCAGTGGAAATGTTCAAACGCGTCTCACCAGTACAAGCCTCAGGCAGACCATATGGCCCCACATGCCGGGTTTCTGTTGGCTGCCTGGGAAGGCCTCGGTGTCCCCCGGGAGAGCTGGTAGAGGTGGCTGCCCAGAGCGATGTCAGGGAGTCCGTGCCAAGGCGTTTGCCCCGAAAGCCGGCCCTGAATACGAGCGTGAAAGGATGTTAAGGAGCTGCTGACGTGCCCAAATCCATTTGCTTGGAACAGCGTTCATCTTCCTCCTCGTTTTTCAATTATTCAAAGCAGAGCGGCCGATTGGGCTTCCATTAAGTGCTTCCCATTAGCAGTAACTGAATGGCTGCTAACGTTTAGGATGTGAAACAGAAACAAACCCAACTGTTCATTCACTCGGATCAACTCTGATTGTTTTTTAAAAGCTAACCAGGAATTCAACAAAACAGTTTTGCCTTTTTACTGGTCGGAGGCTTTTTTTTTTGTTTCTCTTTCTGCTCGATAAATCAGCTCAGCACCGACGCTCTTAAGTGTTTTTATTCTTCAGCTGCACAGAAAATCCCTGTGTTGCTGTTGAAAGCAGACAAGCTACTCAAAATAATGTTTTCTGCTTCATTTAAGAGGCAAAATATCTGAAAGAAGGTGAAACATGATCCCAGTTTGGCGGAAAGTCAGACAAGTGATCCTGTCAGAGTTAATTGAAAATGGGAAAAACATTAAAATTCTTTTTTTTACTATGACTAATAGTGCAACGAAAACTTCTGTTACATTATTTATTTGTCTCAGCTTAACTAAAAAAAACCTCAAACTGTTTGAAATCAGGATTTTTGAACAAAATGTATTTTCCATTTAGTTTAACAAACATGAACTGAAGGTCAAACTGCAGAGGCCTTTGCGGTTGCATTTCTGTGGTTTAGGGAAGATGAGGCTCAACTATTCATTTTCATGGAGAAAATGGAGAAATAGTTTCACAAACCAGGTTTCTTAGCTGGTTGTCTTTGGACCCTAAATCTGATCAAACCAGAAAGTTGCTCATCAATAATGATCAGATGCTTCAGGGACTCGGATTAATAATCTGTTCAAACATTGGTTTGCTGTAATCTGTCTGAATGAAAGGCTGGATTTGATCTGCAGAACTTGTGCATATGCTGTTTTAATGGACATCACAGAACTGTGACCCCACCCACTCTGGGGGAGGAGCTCTCAGTCTGAACACAGAACACGGTTCCTTTATGTTCAATAACCGTACTGTATTTATTGAGTATGATGATGGAAAGCACACAAAAGGATGAAGAACAACTGAATGTTTGGCCCAGGTTAACACAGCACAGGATGGAGGTCCCGGCCTGATGACTCCAAAGTTCTCTGCAGCCTCACGTTTGCAGATGATTTCCTGAATTAGTTCCTGAAAGGGTGATTTTAAAAACAGAGGCTGTAGGAGCTAAAGGCCTAGAAACTAGTTAACTAAGTTCTAGCTCCTTTGATACACTGAGATGTGCGACGCCAGAGTTGATTGACGCGCCAAGCGGGCTGTCGTTTCCTTATACGACGAAGAAAAATGAGTCTTCCACTCCGATCAACTTTGCATTACTTTGTTTCTTTTATTTATTTACACTACTGAACGGATTGGACTTCTCTTTTGCTTCATTTCCCGCACAAGCGGTCAAAAACCATTTCTCCATCTGGCTCATGCACACCTGTGTGTGGTCAGATCATGAACCAATTTATAATTGACAGCAAAATATGAAAAACAGCGACACCCACAGGACATGTTTCTCAATAGGGCTCCAACAGAGGCTTTTCCCTCTCCAACATTCAGATGAGACCATTTTTTTAATAAAGAATCTTCAATGAAAAAGATGTTTTTGGTGTTTTTAACATGACTTTGTGGAATTTTTCTCATGGTGGAGATCCTTTATAAAGAAAGTTTAACCTAAAATTGCATTTCTGAGTATTTTCTTTATTGTGAAACCGATGAAACAATGCTGGTGGTAAAACATCCTATTTGTGACGTAGAACATACGCGGGGCGGGGCCACAAGCTCCCTGCTCCGCTCCGTTCTGATGCCCCCCCTGCAGACAAATAGATCCATGAATGTCTTTGTTTTCATCTTCTGAGCTGGAATCTGCATCAGAACTGTCTGAGGGGGGGGCGCTCAAGGAGACGCTGAGCAGTTAAAATCATTTTTTAGTGAGAAAAGTTAATTATGGGCTAATAATTCTGTGATGACTGACATATTGGTGTAATACTTCATTTCACTGAAACTGAGCGTTGTTGCTCTAAATTTCTCCCCTCATCTGTGGGAAAGGATGACCAGCTTCCGGCTCTCACCTGTTCTCCTGAGTCCAGCAGCAGCAGCAGCAGCAGCAGCAGCATCAGCAGCAGCAGCAGCATCTGGCTGTTTTCCAGCAGCATGTGTCCTTGAGAACAATAACAACACCACACACCCCAGATGCACACGGGGGGCTGTAATGGGATTTTCTCTGTTTTTGTTGACCTTTGGAGTGAGCTGGATCTTCTGCACAACATGCAGGGATTTTTCTCTTTATTATTATACGGTATGGGAGACGGAACCAAGAGTAGTAATGGATTCCAAC
>CM074488.1:485146-694078 GCA_037389245.1 Oryzias sinensis
GTTTGATGACTGAACTCATAGCCCCTCCCTTTTCTGTTTGAAATGTCAAGTGTCGTCTATAAGCAGCTGACATAAGTAATTGAAACTTTTAACAATTAAAAACAAGACATTTCGGAACTAAGAATGAATGTGTCGTAATAATTTTGTAACGTCAAAATGGTGAAAGCATGAAAACAGCATTTTCATCAGGGTGGGTCTGTCTGAAGGATTCAAGGTTCGGCCTCCAACTGCTTCTTCTCAGTTGAGTTTAGGTTTATTTATTCTTTTATTTGCTTCTCTTTCCATGGTGGATCACTTCTTTATTGTTTGGCTTCTGTTCTGTATGTCTGACTTTAGCAAAAAGCTGCTAGAACCAACAAATAGCTTGATTGTGTAATCAGGGGTTGCAGTGTTTTGTCTTTAGCACTCTGCAGTCCTCGGGTTGTTCATGGGGCTTTTTTAATTTTATTTTATTTTACATAGAGATGCCTGACTTTGAGAAATTTGAGGGAACAACAGAATCCATGAAAAGCCCCACAGAAGACACAATTTGCTGCCTTGTGTGTCTCAGATGCTGGTTTTGAATACTCCAGTGGAACAATGAAGCTGCACAGGAAGGAAGATTTCATCAGCATGGAGGTCAGGAGGGGCAGAAAAAGAGGAGATACAGAAAATAGAAATTTGGCCGCCTGATATGGCAGAAGTGGAGCGCGTCGGCGAATGAGGGGAGAATTGGATGCAGGCTGGAAGTTGATAAATGGAGGACATACGAAAACGTGGGAGATTATAACAGCAGAGAAGAACAGGAACCAATGAAACGAGGACAAGCTAGCATGAATGCTTTAAAACAAGGAGATGAAAAAACAAACAAAGTGAAGCGTGTTTCTGTGATTCACCCAAATATCTGCTGTTTTTTTTAACGTTCTGTTTTTCTCATTGCATGTTTCCTGATGTGGCTGAGTAAATATAGATTCTGCTTTTTACCCAGAATCCTCTGTGATCAATAGCAGGCGGTTTGAGCCGTTGACAGAGGAAGTGACTGCAGTCTGCTGATCTTTGTTAGGCTGTTTCTGTGCTGCTGACTCCCAGCGCCTCAAAAACACTCTTGTTAGTGACGGTTTTTGCCGCGGCGCCATCACGCCGTCCTTTAACCATTGAAATGCGTCCCGTTGGATAAAAATGGACGTTTCTGCTGTCCTCCTCTTCATTTAAACAGAATTAAGGCAGATTATCCAAAGAAATATTGTTGTTTATTTGGTTTTAACTTGGGAGCCCATTTACAATCTTTTTTAAAAAAAAATGTTTTCTTTATTTCTACCTGATTCACAACAATTTGAATAATTTCAAAAATGACATTTTGAGCCTAATTTTCTTTATAAGTCTCCATCATCATGGGAAACATGCTCATGATGAAGCCTCTGAGGCTAAATCTGATCTGGATCAAAACAAATGAAGAGAAATTAAATAAAAACTGTCATCAGTATACAATAAGGAAGATGCATACGACATGAATTTCTTGTTCTCAGTAAAATCTATTTTTTTCTGAACTTCTTTTCCTCCTCCACGTTCTTTCTTTGGCTTCATTCACTCTTTTTTTCACATCCACCACCTCGCTCCCTCCTCTGGTTCTTTCGGGTATCTGTCCGGTCCTGTCATGTTCTCCACATGAGAACCCTTCACAATAATCTCACTATTTTGCTGACTATTTTGCTGAACCTCTGCTCAAACACAGCAGAGGTTCAGGCGACCGCATCCGTCCGTCATCCAGAGTGCAAAGGAAGGTCGAGGGAGTTTTGCTTTTTTCCAAGGAGCAGCTTTGGTTCTGACTGACTGGACTTTCAGCCTTTTTGACTCACATTTGTAACTCTGGTTGTGTCTGAATCCCCCCCCCCCATCCCTACATAGTGCACTATATAGTGTGCTCACCGTTCTGTAGTACTGTCCAGTACTGTCCAGTGCCCTAGAGAGTTCCCAGAAGTCTCTGTGAAAAACCAGTGTGCATTGATGTCCACGAGAGCAGTGAATATCGACCACAATGCATTGCGTTTGGACAATTTTTGCCAAAAAAATGTATTTAAATGTATTTTTTTAATAAAACATCAACGTTTTCATCATAAGAAGACAGTAGACTCATGAATAATCAATGACGTCATATCCGCCGTTTAAAATAAAATAAAAAAGTAGTGAGCATGGTGTCCGAATTGCCTTTAAAATCCAGGGCACTTGATAGTTTTTTAGTAGTTAGGGCGGGAATTCGGACACGACCTCTGAGTCGGTTCTGGAGCAAACTGGCTCTGGTGGTTGCTGATCCCGCCGTCACAACAGACCTGGCGTTGATCGAAACTGTTCAGTCTTTTGTGTTGTGAAGCACAAAACAACATATTTGGGTTAAACTATTGTTATTCATTTTATGTATTTAGTTATTTACGTGTAAATTAGTCGCAAAAGCTTCCTTTTTTTCCAAATGTCTTTTTTCTAGATGCAAAAAAGCACAAAGAACATCCAGTAATGTCCCTCAATCTCCACTGTGCACGTGCACGTGCACATGTGTATTTAGGCCAGTTTCTCTATTAGTGGCACAGCTGACTAATCCCTGGCAGAAGCGAATAATCTGCCTTTGTCTGCCTTTGTCCTGCATGTTTCCCGCTGTATATTGCTTATTTCTGAGCGTGCATCACCACAGCCAGAAATAATCAGCGAGCAAGAAATCCAAATGAATGCCGCCCCGCTGTCTCGGCCCATCCCAGCCAGCAGCTCCAAGCATGGCCCCAAAACAGACGGGGGCGCGTGGTTGCAGAGAAAACTCTTTAATAATGGAGCTCAGCAGAGCCAAACGGCATCCAATAACCAGCAGCAACAAACCAGGAAGTAAAACAAACATGAATCCAGGCAAATCCTAGGAGGTCAGGAAATCTGAGCGCCGCTGAAAATAATCTGGAGCAGTAAGTAATGAGAATTTGGCCGTGCTGTTCCAGTAATGGAATTACATTTTTAGTAACAGCAGCAACATGAAGGATTACAACGCGTGTGTTTAAGGCTTTACATAACCCCATCCCGCCCACGTTTTGGACGGCTTTTTTCACCGACGTTGACCTCCTGATTTTATTTCTGAGCAGCTGACAAAAAAAACAAAACAAATATCAATAAAAGTAGAGTTCAGAGTTACTTTAAGAGAGCTTTAAGCTACATGAGAGACGCAGCAGTGTGCGCGGCGGATGCTGGATGTCTGATTGTCAAAAAGCTTCTGTCATCCATTCGTTTTCTTCACTGACCTCCAAATCATCAAACTCCTCATCACAATAGATCTGTTTTCTTACAGTCAGAACATGGAATGTGTTCAGAGCTAGGATCTTGCCAAGGTTATTTCTGAAAATACAAGTCAGTATCACAAAACTGACACAAGAGCCCAGTAAGATTCTGCAAGGTGAGGCGAAACAGACAACCGTCCGTCCAACGCCTCTGTCTCCAACAGTTGTGTGGATGTCTGTCCGACCTCCTATTTTATTTACAATTGGTTACAGAATCGAGGAGGTGCAAGGTCAGCAGTTAACAATCCACTCGTTTAAACTTCCTGCTGCAGACAGGGGAGTCTTGGTTCATAGTTCCTGCTTATCCAGACATAATCCAGACATCTCCTTCCTCCAGATGGTATGTGGAGAAGAAAAATAATCCCAACATGAGCCTTCAATGTGTAGGTCTGCAGAGTTCAAAAAGCAGTCTGAAAAACAGCAGTTGATAATGATAATAAAGTGAATAAAGTGCAGATCTCCACACTGAATACATGTGGAATTTGTTTTCTCCTTATCTTCTGAAATACCAGTAAAAAAAAAAACCCAGTACTTTTTTTTTAATCCACCAAAAACTACAAATTCCAGAGCTTCATCTTTTAACATAAGGTATCATTGAAAAGCCCCCAACGCCCTCTGTAGATAAAAAAAAGGGTTTCATTTTGTAGTTTGCAGTGACTGGGAGACATTCAGGTTTAGAAATGTCCTCCATAGAGGACACGTGCATTGCTGGTAGCCAGTCAGGAGGATATCAACTGCTTTAATTGGTGTTTAATGGCCGTTTATTCCATCCAGAGAAGATCTGATGCATCATTGCAGGTTCTTGACTCATCAGTTCCTAAAGAGAATTTTATTTTGGTTTTTCTTTGTTCTTTGTCTTGCTGGACAGTCCGTCTGTAGTTGACCCCTGCAGGGTTCACTTGCAGCTCAGCTTATAGCAGAAACTCGACGTATCCAAATCTAAAGTGTCTGTTTTTCCATCAAAGGAATGGTGAAACACATTTGTTTCCCAAATGAGTTCACCCACATAAAAACAGTTTAGCTCTCTCTCCAGTCTGTTACTTTATGTTGAAGTTACATGAAACTATGATTTATTTATCCAGACGGACTAAAAGCATCAAAGTTTAATGCATCTGCGTTTGGCAGCAGTTTGCTTTTGTGTTGATTTCTGATTCGGAACGACTTCCTTTCACGATGAAAAGGTTGACATGAAGTCAGGAACCTTGGAGCAGCAGAGAAAATGGATTTGAAAGTTTGGAAAAACAAAACGAAGCAGGAATCTCATTTCAAGGCTTTACACCTTCGCTGACTGATGAAAGAAGACATGTAAGACTATGATCAGTCAAAGGAGGCGGGGCTTACAAAGACTTCGAATTTTCATGTGAAATACAGAGCGTTCACTTCAGGACGTAAGAATGTGCAGCATTTCTTTAGGTTAAGTAGATGATTCTCCTTCTGTCTGAAATGTGTTGGTTTGAATTTATTTGCCATTTTTTCTATTTATTAAGGCTTGATTACTGAAAGCATCTGCCCCTTAGGTGATGTCATGAAGTAATTAAGTCAGTTTCCAGGCTTTCTTTTGGTTTAATCCTCAGCTGGAGAAGTTCACAATGAAATGAAAAATGGATGCTACACAAGAATTAAAATAATTTAGAATTTCTTTTGGGTCTTTCATGGGTTGTTTGTCAAACTACACTAACTAAACAAACCTCCTGAATCAATGTTAGCTTAATTTAAAGACGTGGTGAGAGATCCTGCTGTTTAAATTGGATTAAAACCAGGATCTTAAAATGTGGGAGCCGGTGCAGCTGGATTAACAATGAGGTGACGTGTGAAAACTCGGTTGAATTGGTTAAAAGCCTTGCAGCAGCGTTCTGGTCAACCTGGAGCCGTTCTAGAGCGCATGTTTGCTTAAACGTGAGGATGGAGTTGCAGTAATATTGGTAAATCAGATAGAAGCATTTCTGGGGGGAATTTTGTAAAAACCACTTCCATTGGTGGGACTCGTCCTTTTGACGCAGCAGTCCCGCCGCGCCCTTGACGTGTTGTTACCTCTATCATGCTGCAGAATGTCTCCTAATTGCATCAGAAGAATGACTGTGTGAATACATGTGAGAAATTGTTTTATGCGTGAAACCGAGCGTGACTGAAGAGCAGCAGCTGTGCACGACCCAGAATAATTAAACTCTATTTATATTTAGTGAAGAAATGATTCAGATGCTTTTTCACAGTTAAGTGTTGCTGCCGGCGGTGAATCACCCAGTTCCCGCTGCATTGGTGTAGCGGCTCGTGTTAATACTGACTGCTGGGCATGATTCACAGGATAATCCTGATCGGGGTCAAAGGTGCGCTCTCACGCAGGAACAAAACAAGAGACGTTTACAGAACAACAGAAATAAGGTCGAGTCTGGAGGACTGATGTTGGATCTCACTAACGAAAAACCCCCGCAGACACACTCACTCTGCATCACTCCCATCCACACGGGCGGGCGGCTTCCTCTCCATGATGGCTGGTCCAGCTATCCTCCTGTTTAAAATGGCTTTATCCCTACCGAGGCAACGGCGAGCCTGCAGCCAGAGCAAGCCCTGCACAGGTTCCGGTTCATCCCACTGCAGGGATACAAGCGTGACGGATGACGATCAGGGGAAAACTCTGAGTTTATTAGGCATGAGGGCGGTCCAAGGAGGGTCTGGTTTAACCATGGTTAACCCTTTACCTCCAGAGCTTTAGCTCCACTGGAGACTCTCGTTGATAGTGTAAACAATGATACGTCAGCGAGTGTTTTAGGTGTCTGGTGACATCTTTGGTGAGAAAGAGTTAGACATTTCACTAAAAAGCTGATTTTGATGTCAATGTTTTAGGAAAAACTAAACGCTAACCTTCACTGCCTGTAAGTTAGTTCAGGAATCTTTGTTGATTCCACTGTGAGGACATTCAATTATGACTACAGCCTCCATCAAAGGTCGAGGTGACATCCGTTGATTGGCGGCCCATCATGAAGACAAAAGAAAGCGTCAACGCAGCTCCAGCGTCTTCCTCTTTGCAATCTTCTCTGAAACATCATTCAACGACTTGAGTTTACAAAGAACCGAAAGCCAAGCGGCAGAACGAGCTGCTGACTGACCTCCATTGTTGTTGAGCTTCGCTCTGGCTGTAGTCGCACGACTAAGACACCAAACTACGCCATCGGTCTTCACACTTCATACGCAGAGACGGCCCAATTTGGAGTGGAATCGCTCACCTGGGCCATTCTAAACCAGACTGGACTGGACAGCACCGCTCAGTGGAAACGAGGCTTTAGAGCCTTTTTGATTGACAGGTGGATGGGCTCAACCGAGCTTCACGTTTACTTTGTCCCATCCAATCTGCCGTTTTCGGAGCAGCTGTTGAGGTAGGCGGAGCTAACGCCGGTCAATGTGGCCGGTTTTGTTTTCTCGGCTCTGAATCTTCTGGGTCACGTCAGAGATTATCCGTCCATCCGTTGCCCCGGCGGACGCCTGCCTGTGTTGTTAGAGCTGAGTGGAAATAAAGGTGACGGGAGCAGGTCAGTTTAGCATTTCAGCTCTAGGTAGGTGGTTACACAACAAGTGTTGGTTCACTCCAATGTGAAGGGCCAAATCAAAAACAGAAAAGGCAGACTTTCTCCAAAATGTTTTTACCTTCTGTGCTTAGGTTTAAACTCCCACTCTGATCGTCTTTTCATGTAATCTCAAAGTGGTCATTTCCACACGTTCCACAATAGTTCATTAGAAATTCACCTCAGATTTGTGGCTGGGACTGTTGGCATGGAGTGAACCTGCATTTATTTCCCATCATGCCTTTTTGAGCTCAACATTTGAGAAGAACGCCACAAAAACATGTTAAAACCACAAAAAACACCATTTTCATTGGGGCGAGTATTTAAAATTACTTCAAACCTCCCTTAACAGTTTTTCTTTTTCTTTTATACTGATGGTGATTGAACACATTGAAAGTGGTTTCAGATATAGATGGATAGAAACGCGCAGGTCCAAGCGCTCCAGGAGCTTCAGTCGGGCCGCAGCGCTGCCATAGCTTTTTTTTTCTGGCCATTGATTAGCCATCATTTGGGATATTGACTTCCCAGCTGTTCAGCCGGTTGATAATTTCATCAATTCAAGCTAATTTAACATGCACATCAGGTTAATAGCTCAGCTGCCCAGTTATTTACCACTGCCTTGTCTGATTATTGGTGCCTCTCCTGACGGCGCGCTTTCAAAAAGGGAAGTTCCACGCGGTGGAAGCTGAGACAGAGACGGTGATCCGAGCTTTAAGCCGCTTCCAGAACCACAGTCAGAATTATTCTGGAGCTCTGGAGCAAACCTGTTTGTCCGACAGCATCACCACGCGCTTCCACTCGCATTTGCACAAGCGCACGACTCCCCCACGCGCTCGGAGAACGCTTTGATGTGAACGCGGAAGATGGATGAAAGCGGCCTTTAGAAGGAGGCGTGGAGACGAGGAGCGCATCCTTCACTTCACCAGTTTGTGGATTCTCCACACTTTAGCACCGCTGCCTTCTGTCTTTGTTAGCTTAGCGTTCCTTCTCCCACACTTCCTCTAAAGACGGTTCAGAACGGAGAAAACGGGTTTGATCTCCACTTCTGTTCAATTCTTTTGAAGAACATGAAGGAGGCGGATGAGGCAGGAAGTTGGGTTTCTGATGCCAGGAGCATCCTTCCTGCTCCAGATTGGTTTGAAAAACAAAAGAACTTCATCACTTTACCGTATAACCACTAGGTTGGACAATCCAGTCCGTTTCTCCGACTCCCACTGGTCCAGCTTTACAGCAGGAGTGAACGTTGTTATGGTAGCTGGTTTATGGTGGACCAGTGGCTTAGTTCAATCATCCCACTGCAGCCAGATGTGTTGCTGGTAGTTTTAAAGCATCTTTAGCTGTTTTCTGACTTCACTTGTCTTTGTGTTTCTATTTTTTTTGGTTTGTTTTGTGAACACAGTTTGATAATTTTTGTTTCTTTCATGCAACATCATGTCCACACTTTTGCCAGCCCCCCAAAGCTGAGGTCAACTTTATCAGAAATAAACAGAAATAATTGCCACCTGATACTAGAAAATGACGATGTTCATAAAATGATTATTAAATATTCATTGTACTTTTTTCAATCAAAAATACAAAAAATAGAAGTTGATGTGTTTTCCTTTCCCTCCTTTAATGGAGTGTTTTCATATCTGCTAGTTTTGAAGTCATTAAGTTCTAAAAAACTTTTAATGAGTATTTTTTTATTTTCCAATTGAAGAAGACATCGTGTCATTGATCCAGAACATTGAGGATGCTGGAGCTGGCCTCTTTCCGTGAAGCAATCACTGAGGTGAATGAATACATGTGTTTTTGCTTGACTAACATTTTCACTTGGGGGGGGGGGGTCGAGAAAACCAAAAATTCTTATATGGACCCCATATTGTTTCCAGAGCAGTTTTGGTCCAGAAAACAGCATGGAGGGGACGTTACAGGGAGTTTGTGAGCATCCGTCACATCTAAACTTGGCTGTTTTGTCTGGATATCATTTTTCTCTAACTTTAGTGTTTATGCTCCATTTGCCGTGTACTCCCCCCCCCCCCCGTTCCCCTTCTCTCATCCTCCCAACCCTCCTACCATTCACCGTGTCACCTCCTGTCTACTCCTCTTTGTGCTCCTTCTTCTCCTCATTCTTCAGCAGGAAAATGGTTTAATGGAAAAGACATTTTTACAAACACAGCGGACCGTTCCATTGAAATGGTCGTAGCGATAAGGATTACCCACTTTTGACAGAACAATGGATGTTTTTTTTCTACTTTTTCTCTCCTTCCATCTTTTTTTGGACCTTCCTCCTCCTCCTCCTCCTCCTCCTCCTCCTCCTCTCCTGAGGTTTACACATCTCAACACAAAGCCTCATTCTTCCTGTTTCCATGTTTCACCTCACAATCTGTCATTTTCTTTGCACTGCTCCTGTAACAGCCATCAACACTCCTTACCTGCAGTTGCCTCCTCCTCCTCCCCCACATCCCGCCCTCCCCTCGGTCTGCTCCATGTCAACTGTCTCCTAAGGGCCGGAGCGCCGTGAGGCGCCTGCAGAGCCAAGACTCTAACAAGCAAAAGCACTCAACAGGACGGAGGTGTGGAAAGGATGAGGGGAAATGAAGGCAGCGGGGGGGGGGGGGGTGTCACTAGGAGATGGACGAGACTTAAAAAGACGAGCGGCGGACGGTAGATGTAAGGAGAAGCGGCAGCGCGGTCTGCAGATACGGGGTGTCGATGATCAACGCAGTGATGATCAGTGAATGGAGCTCAGAGATGACGAGCATCATCCAACCAGACGCCTCCATGCATACTGATGCAAACACGCATCAAACCGCTTTGGCTCCAACATTACCTTCATTTAGCATCTATCTAAAAGCAGAAGCAAAGGGGAGTTTTGTTTTGTTCTTTCGAAGCGATGTCGAGGGTCAACGGCTTCTGTTAAGATGCAGTCGACACCAAAACAAAGAAACCCTGAAAGCTCCAGATGCTGGATTCTGGCCCAGAGCATCATGCTGGTGTTCTGATGTGCTGAGCTTGTTCATGGGGGGCGGGGGGTTTGTGGTCTCTGGCCTGTAATGGGTCTGCTGTGGGTGTCCGTGCATGGACCATAAATCTAACTTTCACCATCTAGAATCTAGCCAGTAAGGAAAATCTGTGTTGTGTGCATCAACTTCATCCTAAAAGGCTCTGAACTGGCGGACGCAGTCTATTATTTTAACAACACGACGTCTGCCAGTCTGATTGTCTGAGCGCACGGCTGGTTTTGCACTACTTTTCCTCCACATTCGGAAACTTTTGGGGAAACGAGAGCAGTGAGGCTTCTTTCTAGCTTTCTTCCCAATCAAGTTTCATAGCTGTGGTGCAGTCCTGTGCTGTCCAGGGCCTCGTGAGGGCGGCGTGCTCTGACCGAAGTTTAGCTAGTAGCTCGCTAGGTTTTTCTTTCGCGCCTCACCTTTGTATTTGGAGAAAACTGCATGTTCAGTCGTGTAGTGGCGACGGATCTTGTATTCTTTCAGTACTGCCACGGATTGCTGGCAAATAAGACAAACAGACCTTAGAAGAGACTTTTGCAAAAAATGATCTTCCTCACATATGTGTTTAAAATGCCTCTTGTCCGTTTGCCCCCGCCATTGTTGCTCCATCTTGAAAGCATCAGGAGTGACCGTGAAGGCTCTTGGGAATTTGTAACACTATTACTATTAGTTTTTAAATAGCTACATTGTGTCCAAGTTGAAAGCCAAGTGCTGAGTCATTGTTTCCTGATCCGCCACCCAGAGGCGGGCGGGGAGGACATTACAGGTTTGGAACACCATAGACAATGGCTTCCACAGCCACGACCAACAGAAAAATGGGTTTTAGTCGAATTCTCAAAAGGCTGACATGCACGTTTCCATCGGTGAGCAAAGGAATCTGCAGTGATGCTGAAGCTGAGGCTGAACCCTGAGCGCTCACGCCTGATGAAGCTTCTGCTGCTTCCATTATTGCTTCTCACAGCAGAGCTGGGAGGAACGCAGGAGGACAGACGGAGAACAACCATTTTAATCCGGTCTTTCTCCAGCACATGCAGAACAGGAAAACATGTTATCGCTCTCATTAAAAATCATAGACTTGTTTTAGGAAGTTGAAGATTGATTGACAGGTTGGAGAACATGGTCAGAAACTCTTTGTTCCAGAGGTCCTAAAGAAACATTAGGGTCCATTAGCAGCTGAAGGGTCCACATGGAGAGAAGCAAATGAATCCATTTGGAAGAGTTTATCCATGAAATACTAGAACAAAAATAACAATAACATCTATAAGGTGTTAAGCAGGTTTTCTTCTACCTTGATGAAAAAGGTTTGGTTCAGTTAAAGCACAAAAAAAGATATAGACTAATAATTATCCAAGCCTCTGCCAATAAGAACCACATTTCTACACATCCACCTAAACCAAAGTGTTCTTCTCCTCTGCAAGGCTTTAAAATACCGTTTCAAGTTTGTTTTTTTAAGTAAAAGGAATTATAAAGTGTAAACGTTAGCATAAGAATGCCAAAAAGAGAAGGAGCTGAAGAAAACGAAGGAGCTGAAGGAAGCAAAAATGAAAGTCTGCTTCAGAGAATGCTGATGCACGTGCGTGTGCACGTGTGGTAGGGGATCAGGACATTGCCTTTGGGGCTCGTCTCACAGCAGCATCTGCTTTGTCACATGACCAGTCAGACCAGATTTCTCTGTCTTCATCCTCTCCTCATCTTCACCTCCTTGGATAAATCTGTGCTCTTTGTGAATCTATCGTTGCCTTAAACGTATTTATGCAAATTCAAAGAGTGAGTGAATGTCTAAGAAAGGCAACAGCCCAGTCAGCAGGCTTCTCAGTCAAATGTTCAAATCCTCCAGAACGTTTCTCAGAAAAAGGTTTTTCTCTGGTGAAGGACGAGTTTGTCACATTCAATTTGTTTTATTGTCTGAAGGTGTGGATTTAAAACACTAGAATAGAGGATGAAATGTGGATGAACTCCAACATCCTGATGTAGATGTGGTTCAAACTGCTGGAGCTTCAGCGTGGAGGTCTTTTATGGAGAGTCTGATTAAACTGCAAACAATTTAAGGTTCGTACGAACAAAGTTTTTCAACGCAGCTGCAACAAACGATGCAAACACGGCCCTTCATTGGTGGAAATCTATGATTTGATCAGGAAAGACGGATTACATCAATGGTAAACTTTGGCTGTGTAGAAAACACCTAAGGAAGGTCTCTGGGGAAAAGGGAAAATCCAGACCACACAGCTAAAAAGAAAAGTGGATTCAATTTAAACCTTAATGATAATGAAACAGCAAACATAACAAAGGAACAGAAAATATAGACCCAGAAAGACAGTAACGGAACTGAAATGATCAGTGAATTTAAGCTTTCTCAGCAGAGACGAGAGTCCGTCTTTGTAAAACTGACAGAGCAAAACACTTCATTACTTTTAGAGCCTGTTAACAGAACCACGTTTGCAGAGAGAGCAATGAATGCTGAGGATTGAGGGTAACTGTTGGTGTGTGTAAGTGTGGGGGTTGAGGGGGTAAAAAGGTCAAATGTAGCCATGGATTCATGGCATGGGTGGGTACTGAGGTTTAAGAAACCCTAAATGTCTGATCTGTCAGTACAGACCGTACAGACATTTAAGCCCCATCTGTCTCGATTAGAAAGGAACCAGGAGTGAATCCTGTGGAGGAAGATGTTGGAAACACTTTCTGTCTGCTTGATGAAGAGATTGACCATAAAGAGCTTGATGTAATTTTCTGTACCGGTCACAAAAGGTTTTTTTTTCTCCTCAGTTTTGACCTACTTTATCTGGAGGGAGAGGACTGCATCGTCTGCATAAAAAAATCCCATACATGGTTAGCTATGATGTACGACGGAGTTTTAGGGCCACGTTGAGGAAAAACAATTCTGGCCAACATGACGAGATTAAAGTCGTCATGTCGACTTTAATCTCGTCACGACGAGAAAAAACTCGACACAAAGTTTCGAGAAAAACTCGTCTTGTCGAGATAAAAGTCGAAATAAAGTTTCAAGATTAAAGTCGCAATGTTGCGTGCGAGAGAAAAAAACTTGTACATTTACGAGATTATTGTGGAAGTAAGCATCATGCAGAGCAGCAGGTGAACACCGTGCAGCAGCAGAGCAGACCGACTAAACGTAGTTGAATAGGTGAGCTGAATGTTTATTGATAATGTTCCAAATGTCTGGAGGCTCATTTGATTGATTTACGATTCATTAAAGTTTTATTCATTGATGGTTGGTTTGCAGGATCTCTGCAGCCCGATGAAGCCATCAGGTGTCCCTGCTGCTGTCCACTTGAATCCTTTCTTCCTCCACCAAAGACAAGATCTCTACGTTTGTGTGATGCTTCCGTCTGAGGAGCAGCACTTTTTGCCTTTTTCAACGTTGTAATGCTGATATAACAGACTATTTTCGTTCATCTTTGTTTTTTAATGATCAGACGGGACGCTTCGTCTGCAGCAGTGGGCGTATGTAACACTGTTTACTTCCGCATTGGTGATCGGATGACAGGTTCATGACGTAATGAGACAGATGAACTTCAGGTTACGTGAATGAAAAGGAGAATAAAGGCTGCAGCGATCCTCTACACCCAAACGTGTCTCTGAGCTCCTTATTTTACAGATGAAAGTCCGCTTTACTGACAACTAACCCCGGAAAGACGGCTCCACTGACAATAATCTGATTTTGAGTCGCCAAAAGGTTCAGAATCTCTTTGTTTTAAACCTATAATCCGGAAATAAAGGTTCACAAAAGGCTCCACATACTTCATCTTCAAGCTAGGCTCCGATAAACAGAAAACTTCGGTGTTTTATCCTTGTTAATCCATGAATTTTTTCCCGTAAATTTACGAGTTTTTATCTCCTAATAAAATTACTTTTTTTTTTGGTGGCCATAAAACTCTGTCATAAACTCTTAAATAAGCCACTAGCTCCCTAACATTAGCCATAACACTGAATACTCCTGAAAGACTCGGCTTCATTGCTCTCGCGTAACATTGCGACTTTAATCTCGAAACTTTATTTCGACTTTTATCTCGACACGACAAGTTTTTTCTCGAAACTTTGTGTCGAGTTTTTTCTCGCCATTTATTTTGTGCCAAGTTTTTTTTTTGCCTTGACGAGATTAAAGTCGACATGACGACTTTAATCTCGTCATGTTGGCCAGAATTTTTTTTCCTCACCGTGGTCCTAAAACTCCATCGTAATGATGTCATTGCAAAAAAGATTTTAAAAAAAAGGTTGGGGCCGAGGACAAATCCCTGTGGGATACCAGTATTTATTTACATGACCGTCTGTCCTCTCGTGTCGTATCTCACTGCGCTGAATGGATAATAGTAAGTTCTTCAATGACCTCCTGACCCTTACTGTTCATAGCAGCACAGAAGAACAGAGTGGGTTCAGAGGTGGAAGCTTTGCTCTCTGGTCACTACATTTCATTTTTGTGGGGGAGTCTCTGACCCCCTCACGTGTTGAGACCAGTTAGTATTTCATCAAGACCACTCCCAGACAAGTTTCAGAAGAACGAGTAAGACGAAAAGCTTAAGAGTCAGGAAAGCCAGAAACGCAGGAGAATTCTTTGCTGAGGAAGATATCCTGGTGGAGCCATGTTGGATTTAGCGTTGCCCGTGGAGAGCGGCGCTGCGGCCCCCGTTCGCAGACTGACTGGCATCAAACCGACGGGCGGTTCGGATCAACATGGAGGCCTGGTCGTCACCGGGCGACAGGGTGGCGTGGCATGGCCGCTATGTCTTGTTCTTGGCCTCACAGCTCTGCAGGTTAGAGGAGAGGCTGTTTTTAAACTTCTCCGCTTATATTAAGCTCAATTCCAGAGAAATCTTGTTTCTGTGTGTCTGGAATCATAAGAATATAAAAATTATCATCATCATTGGTTCCAAATTTCAGAATTCTGCCTTAAATAGTTTTAAGTTTGTCCGTCTTGTTTTTCTGCATCACACCGGATCTGTTAGACAAGCTTCTTTACCTCCTTTGCTTGGTTCTCTCTTTCACTCCGTCCCTCCTCTTCATCTCTCCGTCCCTCCCTCCTCGTCTGTTTACACCCCTTTTTCTGTTTTGTTGTCATCCAAACAAGCTGCATCACTTCAAAGTGGCCTCCTGGCAGCGCTTCCAGAACACACGTTTGATGTCCTGCGTTTGTTTCGCAGCAGAGTTGGATGTGGCTGTCGGATCACAGAGCGGCGTGTAATCCCGTCAGCTCACGGTGGGCGGCTGCGCCACCCTCAAACTGGACAAAAAAAAGTTTTCTGCTGCAGCAGACGCATTCAAAGCTCTCACTGCTCCATTTTCAAATGTAGGAACCGTGGAAGTTGAGATACCTTTTTCTGGTTTTTGTCAGAAATGTCTGCTGCTCGCAGATCCAGGTGAGGTTTGAGGGAAGCTGTGTGTCTGCAGGAGCGCTGAGATCCTCCAATAAGCAGAATGATTTATCCGGCCTCCGCTTGCAGAGATGCCCTCGGGCTGCGATTTCTTCTTGCCGTCGAGTCGGGACACAAATGGCAGGAAGTCGTGCCTCGCTGGGCTGGAGGCTCCCTGAATCTGGCTCGCCTGTCACGTTCAGGTCTCACCAAGAAAGTCCCAGAAGAGCGAGTAACGAGCGCAGAAACATGACCTCCAGCAGAACGGCTCTGATTGCTTCATTTCTGCTTCTGTCAGTGGAGAACTGTTCCGAAGTTTACTTCTGCTTTGTTAAGGAAGCCGGCAGCAAGCCATTCGGTTTCCCACTCCTGAAGCATTAACATCCCAGCGGTCCACTGCAGCGTGACTGACGGGGCTGTGGAGCAGCGTAATCCCATTTCCAGCTAGACGGGACATGCTGTACACACGGCGCCACGGCGACTCACCTGGTGTAGAAACGCCACAGACGTGCCTCAGTATTGATCAGAAGAGGTGCTGGTTCTGCAAAGTCATTCAGCTGCTTTGTCTGCACAGTTTCATCCACTCTTTTAGGAAAAAAGCAACTTTTTGAAATAGAAATGTTGGAAGCACAAACTCCAGCTGCTGTCAGTGTAGACCCAACGACCGGCAGCCTCCTGTGAAAATCCTTTAAGACTTTAGAGAAGCAACATGTGTTTTTCATTCTCTCCCATCAGACTGCACAGCTCCTCCGTATGACGAGGTCATCAACATTTGCACAGCTGTTCATTTACTTATTTGTTTGTTTGCACTGATATTTGTTGAGCTATAATTCATATTATGACTTCTTCTTTTCTTTAAGCTCCCACATGTGAATTTCTCCCTGTGAGATAAAATAAAGTTTATCTAAGTTCAAATAAAAATAAAAATGATTTTTTTTCCCTGCAGCGTTTTATTTTGTTTTAGATTTTTTTAGCATGTTTGAGGATTTCTCAAAGCTGTACTTAAAAATGAAATAAGCAGAATAAAACCACCACCATATGAAAAAGAGGCAACCATTGAAAATAAAATGAAGAAAAGATTCAAACTGAGCAGAATTACAATATCAAAAGCTAGTAAGCAAAACCGTTTGAATCAGAATCAACTTTATTGGCCAAGTACAGCGCAGGTACAAGGAATTTGTCTTGGGTGTCTTGTGCTCTCGTGTAAACTAGATAAAAATGTATGAGGGGTAAGACCAAAAAGGATAAATAATAAAAAAGAAAGCAATATAAGGTAGATATAGGAATAAATAAACATAATTAGGTAAGAAAAAAGACTAAGTCAAAATGCAGCCGTAGTTCCGGTGTGACAGTTTCCGTGGTTTTGCTCCGTGTTCTTTAGTGGTCAGGAGGTCATTAGAGTGACAGCTCCTGGGAAGAAGCTGTCTCTGTGACGAAGGACTGAAGAAGACTAAGCCTTCTGGGACGATGCGCTGAAGACAGTTTTTCTAGGTTTGATGGTAAACTCAGACGGACTTCCTGGAGGCTGGACTGACCTTCTACTTTCTTCATGACTCCTTCCTACAGTCAGTAAATATTGCAAGTCATCGATCAGTATGCTACTTACTCTGTGTAAAAGTGCTTGAATACAGGAACTCTGTCTCTTAGCTCCTCCCACCTGCTGTTTCCTTTCTTCAGTGAACATCACGGCTTCATCAAAAGCCAACGGGAGGCCATCGGTGATGCTGAGTGAACCAGAGCAGCTCTAATTTAACCCACCTGATGCTCGGGGTAGCAACAAAAAACCATCACTGAATGTCTGCTGATGTCCATGTCGGCGTCCTGTTTGTGACATTTGACAGGCTGCAGCATGTGGTCCTCACAACCAAACATGGAATTCAGCCTTTTTTCATTCTGGTGATCCCGACTGATCTCAGAAATGTCCATCGAGATCCTGTGTCTGTCTCAGGTTAGGGTTAGGATTTATCCAAGTTTGAAACCGTTTTTTTCCCCTAAGACTTCCTTGGAAATGACTTTTTCAGTGGACCTGTCAGGTTGTGAGGATGGAGGAAGAACTTCAGAGAAGCTCGAGTTCACAGCAGCTGGAAGTTCTCGTCTCTGAATCCGGCGGTTGGTCAAACTTTTTCAGGGTCGGGGGTGTTTAACAATCAAAGGTCCAACGGTTGACTTGGAGCCCTGGGTGGCCTTCCGCCGAGCCGCAGATGTGACCTGACGCGCAGAAGCACTCGTGCAGCCGTGGGTTCCCCTGGCAGGAGATTTTTCTCTCTTCACAGAGTGAGAGTGAAGACTGGCGGTGACGGAGCGCACACATTCAAAGCCCCAAAGCCACAAAACACACGTCCACAGAGATTTAGGCCGGCAAAGTCAGTGACCCCTTTTATATGTTTCCTGATTTTTAGCCAGTTTTTTTCTCCTCTAATCTGCTTTGCCTCCATGAGAAACAAACACGCCGTTCCCACAAAATGCAGCAGAAGTTAGTCATCAGGAGAAGTTTTAGCTGGATAGAGTGGAGCTTCTGCTCATCTCCTGCTTTGGATGATTTGACCCGTCGGTTTGCATCAGTTGCCTCACAGGTGCTGGGACAGTGTGTGTGTGTGTGTGTTGTGTGGTTTCTTTTTTTTCACAGCCAGTTGAGTGTGTTGTTTGGAGCCACAATCAGATTAAGGCTGAGCATCTCTTTCTGACTGCCAACTCAATCTGATCCGGCTGCGGCCCCGGGGCCACCTCCCCGATCGGCTCCACACGCACACGTTGCTCCACTGCCGCACAGCAACACAAAGACAGCCACACACACTCCCAAAGCGATCCCTGATTGTTTGGGAAAGGCTTTAGGCACGGAGAGGCGGCTGGTCACGGCACAATTCCCCTCCGCTGAATCGTTTATGGAGCCACACCGCTCATCCCTCACTCACAAACACTCAACCAACTTTTGTTTGGGGATTCTGAGGCTCGCAAAAACTAGGTGGACCTTTAGGACCGCCTACCTGTCTTTGCTGCTTCACCTGAAGACAGTCAAGTAGAAGGAAGACACCCCTGATGAAACTGATTCCCCGTATTTACATCCATGACCAGTTTACGGCCCAGTTTAGCCGTCTTTGGTCCTCGTTTTCTTCCAGGCTGCCTCCATCCAACCCTCCGCTCGGTGTGGATGCTCCACAGACCCCCCATCGTTGAGGTCTTCAGAGCCACTGACAGTTTGAGGGGGGGTCAGGTGACAGCCAGAGGAGAACAACATGGAAAACTTCAGAGGAAAGAGTGGCTGAATAATATCAGGAGAAGCCGCCGTGCTCCTTTGAAGTTTCCAGGGAGCGAAATCATAAAAAGTGAATCTGGATGGAGACTGGGCGGCGAGCAAAACTGGTGGAATCACTGTGACTGACGGGTCCAGACGCTACAGAGAAGATGGAAAAAGGACCAGACGTAAGATGAGATACAGAATGAAATAGAAGAGCGTTGAACCTGTAAAGTCCTGAGAGTGAGACGCTTTCTGGTCCAGATCCATCCGGTTCTATCCTTCAGACCTTCTTCTCTCCATTTTCCTTGCATTTCCTCGCTGAGTGGGACTCGCCGACCGGTTATCAGATCATCATTTCTGATCAGCAACAACTTCCCAAACCACCACTATAAAACTCTTGACTTTTTTCAGCGCGGGGTTTTAGGCTGAGCATCAGTTTGATATTTTCTTTGGCTCCCATCTTCAGCGATTTTCATCTTTCAAACATGAGAGTGATTGGACACTTTAATGTCAGAAATGTCATAAAATGTTTAGTTTTGGCTCTGAGGAAGGACAGTTTGTGATGACCTCTGTTTACTTTGAGCTAGAATTTAGGGGGAAAGCCTTCCCACCCCCACGCCGTCCATTCATTTCTGATGATGGACACCTGGAAGACATTATCCTGCTCTTACCATTGTCATTTACAGAAGAAATAAATATATAATCAAACCTTGATACTTTAGTCTTATTATTTTGGACATTTAAATCATTGTTTACAAGCTATTTGATACGCGGTACGACTAATTTCCATGGCAACGGCTACAGAGCCTGTAGGACCACGCTGATGACGCCTGGTTTACACGGGTCCGTCTGCGGTGGGTCGCCGTTGTGTTGACGCAAAAAGATAGAGCGTTCGTTTGTCAGTCCCTCTGCAACGGAATGCATGGCAGACAGGTCCAGGTTTCAAAATAAAAACTTCCTCTGTGCTTTTAAAATATTTAATAATGAAATAAAAAATAATAAAAAGAAAAAAGTCTATATGTTTAACGGGACGTGCCAAAGCGAAAACGTACATTACAGTCACTGATGGCAAAAACATAACATGGTAGATGTCACTAAACATGCATTTTACAGGAACATTTTACACTACTGGACATAGGGGGGGCAGAACAAACCATTTCTACAGAAGCCAGGGGGAGGGGATGGGTCAGGAATGCACAGAGACTATGTAAACCAATAATCATGAGACTGACTCCCCATGCAGATGGACCAGTGTGATCAGACCTGAGGACCAAACAGCGTGTGTGCTAAATGTCATGTTAGTAGTCCAAAGCATCATTTTAGAGGGTAAATTCACCTCTTACGGCTTGTTTCTGCCAATCAGAATCCAATGTTCACCTGGAACATGTTAGGAGAAAGGATTTATCTTTCCTTTCTCTCTAACAGCCTTGAACGTTATATGCATGAATCCATTGAACCAATGTTAGACGTTTACTTGGAGTTTAGCATTGAAGATGCTTGAAATGGTTTGTTCTTGAGATGGTTTCTCCCAAAGATTTGAGCCACAGATGAAGTGTGAAACTTGAAGAAGTCTGTACAGAGGAAACCAGACTTTTCTATGTCTTTTGTAGAAGATTTTACTGTAATGTAGTAGATTATGGACATGTGTGGGTAATTTTAGTTTTATCATGGTTCTGGTTCTGATCAAAGTCACTCACTTGTCAAAGCCACGCCTCTCTGTCTTTAAAACCCTCCCCCGGCTTTAAGGGCTGTCATTGACGAATGAAGTACTTCTTGGGTCTGACTCTATTATCGATGGAGCTGATGGAGAAGGAGGACTTATCACGGGTCGGCGGGACGCTGGGGGAGGCCGCCGCTTCAAATAAGACCGACTTCTTGTGGGGTTGAGTCGCTGCAGCGGGAGCCTTTGATGCTGAAAGTGGAGGAAACTGCCTCACACCTGCCCTCTGCAGTCCTGTTTTCACATCCAAGGCAAATCCCAGCATGCCTCTCAAAAGCCAGCCGCCGTTCTGAGAGTCCTCTGTTCTTGTGACGCCACCTTTCAGGCGCGCACTCAGTGATGTCAGCGAAGCTATCTTCAGATCAAAGTGGCTGGCTGGCTTTAAACTCGAGTAGTCCCATTTCATTCAGAGGCCAGAGAGGGCTTTTGATTATCTGTGCTGTCTGAAAAGATCTTCTCCGTTAAGTTCAGGGAAGGGGAGATGGAAAAGTAAGCTTTGTTCTCATTTTAGCTCCTGGTTTGGCTTCAGCGTCCTCTGCCTCCTTACCAGCACAGTTTCTGTCCGTCCACGATCCGGCGTGAGCGGCGCTAACATCCCAGCGTCGCTCTCTCCCTTTTCCTGTTTCCTTGCTGTGAAAAGACGGCAGTTTTTTCCAGTGAAGATGAGCATCGGTGTCGGTAGGACTCAGCGGGTCGAGTTAGGACCTGAAAACCTCGCTGGAAGAAGCCTGTCATCCCTCTCTGCTTTACTGCTGCATGAAAAAGGCTGGAAATGCTGCAAAATGATGCGTTTGGAAGCAGGAAAAGCAGGAAAACTGCTTTTTTTTGGGACACTGTTGTTAAAATGTGTCTGCTGTTGAGTTTATGAAAATGTGACAAAAATTCTTCCCTGAATAAAACTAGCAGCATAAACCGATGACATTTGAATTCTGTTTTCACGTTTATTTCAGAAAATACGGTTAAAAACTCTGTGAAATGTTTGCAGTACCTGGTTTCACTTCTCCTGCAGGTTTCTGTCCTCCATGACTAAATGTTCGTTCTGTGTTTTAGGGGAAACGTGGCTTAAATTCTTGACAGTACCTTAAGTTTTCCTAATTAAAAGGAAGAAATGAGGAACTAGGAAAATCTGTACAATTTGTTATTTTATTGCCTTAAAGCTGATCTTCATTTGAACTCAAACTTCTGTTTTCATCGTCGTTGTTTGGGAGAAACTGACAAAGAAAAGTCCAGTTTTTGCTCCATCTGTTGCTTCCAGAATCTCTATCAATGACAAATGGTGTTATTGGATGAGACTGACCGACCTGTCCTCGTCTTTGTTCTGGTTTCAGGTACCAGGAGGGACTGATTGGACCACCAGATGACAGAACGGTGAGTAGGATGGAAGAAGAACATGTGATAACATACCAATCTGAGTTCATTTACCCACGATTCCCAAACGGCACATTTGCAGCTGGTTTTTCCTGTTATGGTCGGGCTTATTGTTGATCCTTCAGCCTCTCTGGCTATTTTCAGAGACGAGCTCTTTATTTAGAAACCAGAGAGTCATGTGACCTCTGTGGGGGCCGAGCGTTGAGAGCGGCGCAGGGAGTGACAGGTGTGTAGCGTTGACACCAGCTGAAGCGCTCGGACAGATTCCAGCTGGTGGAGCGTGAGCCGTGGTTGCTGCTGGATCTGCAGAGGGATGGAGGGAGTAATGGGAGGAGGGAGGTCAGCACCGCAGACCCCCATGGTGCTCCATCCCACCCCCTTAATGGAGCTTCTTGTCTGGGGTGAATGCCGAGCAGCTGTGCGGTTTGTGGCTGGAGGAGGCGATGGCTTTGAGCACATCCTCTGCTGCGGGTTTGTCACGCCGCCATCGGCCTCTCGGTTCTCTGCTGCAGGACGCAAACGGCGAGCACAGCTGGCTCACGGGCTGGCTCTGGTCATGGCCAAAAATATCTGCACCCAACTGAAAGCGCTTTGGTATTCACGCGTTTATCGTTGTCGTTTTGCAGAAACAACGGAGAAAAAATAAAACTCAAAAAATGGAAAAAGGAGCAGCAGAAAAAGAGAACAAATGCAAATAAAATAAAACAGAAAGTAGGAGGGGCTGCTGCTCACATCACAACGTCTCTTTACTTCTGAAAAGGGCTAATCTTAAAAATCCTTTGATCATCTTTATTCAAATGCTGTATAAACCAAGAGCGGTCCTGAAGTTGGACCTAAATTCCTGTTTCTTTTTTCTGAAAATGGCAGATTATCTGGAGTTTTTTTTAACCTGAATGTGTCAGTCATTCTATCCATCAAAAAAACATTGTTGCTCTGAGACCTTTTTTTGGGCCTTGTTCTTTATTTTTTTTTTATATTTTTTGTAATTGAAGTTATTCAAGTTATAAACTGACCAATCAGATGGCTCAGAAAAAGTAGGTGGAGCCTGCTGGCCCCCATCTCCAATGTTCAACACGCTTGATTTCTTCTGGGCTACTTTGAAGTGGTAGAGGCGCGGCTTTCCAACACGCTCTCTCCACATGGGTGAGAGTGGTTGCCATAGAAATGGCGAAACAATGTCTGGTTCAAACATGGCGGCGTCCGTATGGCAAAAAAAATGGCGGCTGAAGTGACGTCATTTGGTTGGAGCTGAAGGGAACCATTTTCTATGGATGGTGTCACACTCACTCAGTCCACTTCTCGTGTTCAGTCATTGTTTGACAGCGACCCACCCACATACACCAGCTCAGTGGCCTTGTGGTAGAGTGTCTGCCCTGTGAAGGGAAGGTCGTGAGTTCAAATCCAGGCCAAAGACTCTAAAAATGTGACCCAGTGCCCTCCTGCTTGACCCTTAGCATTAAGGGGTTGGACTGGGGTTCCCGAGCGCGGCTGTGTCTGCAGCTCGCCGCTCCTCCAGGGGAGGGGTCAACTGTGCAGAGCAAATATCACACATGTAGGTGTGTGACAGATATGGGACTTGACTTTACAATGATGAGAGTGACATCATTAGTGTCCTGTGTTGGGTCAGAAGGCGGGAAATTACCGTCATTGGGCGTCTCCTGTTTTCCTCTGTGTTTGTAAGAACGTCTTTATGAGTCCGATCTTTTCCACATCGTGTGTGTGTCTCAGTGGGTTTTCCCTCAGAACATTTCTTCATTTGACAGTTTCTCTTGCGCTTTCGGGACCTTTTTAGGGATCTAGCAAAGCAAACAGACATCCGGGCAGAAATGACATTCAGGAAGTCTTGGAGCATCGGCGGCATGCTAACCCCACAGCACGGAGATGCTGCTGAATGCTGAATTTCAGCATCGCCTTGTAATGTTTGTCTGATTTCTTCTTTACTGACTGAAGGGGGAGGGAAACCCTCCAATTACTTTGATGGGAAAACAAAGTTCCGTTTCCTCATCTGCGTCTGAAACATTAGGCTAAGTGATGTTGGAGCATAATTTGCTCATTAAGTCAGGTTGTCAACCCTTTCGGGCCCGAAGGCTCTCTCTATGAAGATCTCAGTTTGAAAAAGCTCCTAATGGGTTATTAGCAAAGCAAAAAGGGGGAAGAGCTTGACTCTCATTGTTGATACAGTGAACACGGAACAGCTCATTAGCAGAGTGGAAGACGGCTGGATCGGCCACAGTGAAAACCCTGACAGGGGCTCCTTCTCTCACTGCATTGTCACTTTGACCCAGACAGGAACCCTGATGGGGAAATATCTGCTGAGGCTCTCATTTTTGTCTTGTCGTGGGAAATAACTCAGTGGACGTAAAAACCAGTGGGATTAAAGTTACAAACGAGGTGAAAAAACAGATCAAACCAAAGAATCTTAAATTGTTTTCTCATATTTAACTGATTTTCAAAGTGAATGCAAAGATTTAACCCCTTCATAACTGAATTTATATTTAATACATTTATATATATGTTTTTTCTGTCCCTTTTTTTCTTTCAAGGCGATGCTAAACTACTGCAGCAGTTCTTCACCGCTCACTACTTTGTTCGCTTTATGGTGCGTTTGCCACTCTGTGGTGCTGCACAAAGTTACAATTTCTAGTGCCCTAGAAATGTCCCAGAAATCTCTGGGGTGTGTCAGCTGTTGAGTTTATGAAAATGTGACAAAACCTCTTCCCTGAATAAAATAAGTAGCATAAACCGAGACCACAATCGGGTTAAATCATAGGACGCACGTTTCCATGGACTTCTCTTTGGACGTGGTCGCTGGAACAGGCGTTACTGCGGGCAGCGTGGACGCATCTATAGAGTTAGTGGCATGTCGTCCCTGGAGACGTCCTTCAGTGACCCCCCCCCCTCCTGGTGTTCAGAAGAAGCTCTGCTGCAGCTCAGGCATGTCCGGCCCGTCTGTCCACATGGACCCGCCGGTGCGGTTCTGATTAATGCAGCCCGGAGCTGCTCGCCCTGCAGGGTCCAGAACCTGCAGGACAGAAGTGACTCCTCCGTCTGACTTTGAGGATTTAGAACCTAAAAATGACTGAATTTGGTTTTTCTAGTTTGACTTGAACTCATCTCTGGTTGATATTTCATAAATCTGTGACCGATTTTAATAAGAAAACGAAACGGTAACTCCTATCGAGTATTTTTCTGTCGCTGTCACAGTCAAAAAAAAAAAGGGGGCGGGTCTGCAGAACGCCTAAAATAAACCTAAATGATCTCATTTCTCTGAGGCCGCGAGGACACGACGGAGAACAAGGTTCATAAATCAAGAAGAAAAACAAACTGAAGCAGAAAATGAGAACCTGGGGATCTGAGCAAACACTGAAAACCAGGTGAGGGGCGGAGATGTGAAAGACAAACTCCCAGCGGGTGAGAGGAAAATCTAGATAGAATGTCACCCTTGGTTAGAAATAATATATACTTAAATGTTTTATATGTTAATTTATGTTAAATACCTTTTAATGTAAAAATTAAATGTTTGACTTTTTGCATTTCAGTGTCCATTTCTATACAGCAATCATTTCTGTTTTTGTTTAACATTTAAATATTTGTTTCATTTAGCAAAAAACTCATCTTTTTAATCATTTATGTGATGAATAATTGTGAAAATGCATCTAAAGATGATCAAACTATAAGCTAATTTCAAAGACATGAACTTATCAAGATCAACCAAAGTTGATCTGCCTCCTTGACAGAACTCTTTAACAACAAATGAATGAAAACCATCCGGACTGAAGGCGTTAACCTGAATTTTTGACCACGGTTTTCTCACGTAAACGCTGCACAGCATGAACAACAAAAGTCTGCCTGCATCCTTTGTGTTTATTTCTGCCTCACACTTAAAATATGTTTTATGTATGCTAATGCGTCGGCGTTTGACGTGCACGCTAGCATTTCCTGGGCTATTAGTGGCCCACTTTGGCCCCCTGAAAACAGCGGCAGTGATAATGGAGGATGCATGTAGGGAGGATGCAGGCGTCTCATCTAAGAATAGAACTGCACGCCGCAGTGAAATATGAGAAGGCCCGTGCAGGAAGCGGCGCTCTTCTCCTTCGTCCTCGTCGCTAACTTTGCAACCTTTCTGCCCAAACGTGTGCACGTGAAGACCTTTGAGGCCGTGCGTGCAGGCGGCGACGTCCTGCCAGGCGTGATGTGTGGCGGCGGCGTCGGTTCACAGTTCAGATGATGAATCGAACCGGCAAAGATAAATCCTGACGCTCCAGCAGGAGCAGCGCGCTCCTCCAACGACTTTGTTAGACAAAGGAATGATTAATTCACTGTTCTGTTGCTCACAGCACAGGGAGGGGGGGAAGAACAGATGGATTATGGGATGTTTCCCTGCCCCAATATGCGAATCCCAGATTTGGCTGTGATGCTGCGGACGGGGTTTAAATCCAGAGAGCGGGGAAACAGACGGATTAATGATGGAAAAATAAACGGAAAATAATGTCAGTTGTTGTTTTGAAAGCGGGAATATTTATCATTTATTGTCCTAAAAACATCTTTTCCAAGGTTTTAGCATTCATTTTCTAATGATTTTAGTGCACTAAAAACAAGATGTGATTACTGGAGGCTCCACTAAGATCAAATGGCTTTTATTTTTAGAGGTTTAGATATCAGGAGAGCACCTTTTTCCAGACACAATCACATGTAGACGGGATCAAATGAGATCTGAAGCACATTCAAACTCACGCCAACATGAAAACCCCACACAGAAAACGGTCTGCAGGCGTGATTGACAGGTGTAAGTCAGGTCAATGGAGTGATGGACAGAGCGATTTTGTTTTCTCTGCGGCCCGGTACCAACTGTCCCAGACCGCTTCGCGGCCCACGGAACCACTAACACAAATTTCTTTCAAGTTTATAGCAAGAATTCTGTGTTTTTCATGTTTTGAATTTGTCGGAGATGGAAAAAGTTCTGGAAGGGAAAGACAATTTGATGTTCCACTAAGGAATGATGAGCTTCCTGAAGCCAAAGGGGAAAACACTGGATTTGCTGGAGAGATGGATCCCATGGCTTCTTATTTATCCCACTTTTTTGGTAAATTATTCCTTTTTTGGCTTCTTTTGAGGCATTGGTGGGATGTTTGTGTCCCCAACATCTCCAGGTAAACATTTGATTAACCCCGCCCACTGTCACTGATGGGACTGAATTCACCAAAACAAAAATCAAAGTCTTGCGTATTCTGTGTAAAATAACGTGGCGTTTCTTTGTGGGGGGAGCCAAACACGGCAGGACCGCCCGCCCACACCATATGGCCACATCCATCCCAAAGTTTCAGTGAGCGGATCCCCAGACTCTTTAGTTTGATTATTTTCTCAAGGCCAACAAGGAAAACTTCAAAGGTTGAAACATCCCCCTCCTCCAGGAGGACGATCCGGATCCAGACGTTCCCGGACCGGCTCGTCTGAATGCGTTCCAGAGGATGGGAGTTTGTCCCACAGGTTTTGTTGTGCGGCGTTTGAAGTTTCTGCAGACAGAGCCAATCACTGCGTGGGGCGCGCAAGCTGCTCCTTAGATGTTCCTGCTAACGGCAGACGGTTCACGCTGGGACACCAGAGTCTGCTCTGCTTCACGTTGGAGAGGCCGTCTGCCTGAACTCCCACAACAAAGAATTTGGGCTGAATGAGATCAAACTGGACGGTGGGAGGAGTCTGCAGCTGCTTCCCTCCCCTCTTTAGGTCTCCCTTGAAGAAGAGATGTCATCTCATCTTCCTGGTAAAATAAGAAATGGTTGAATGCTATAAATCCTTCAACCCATTCTTTTCCTGTTTCTCTTTCTTTATTCTACTGAAGTCCTACAATTTTCCATCTATTTCAACCATCCAACTGTTCAAATGTTCAGCTTCTTCCAGCTATGACTTTTGGTCATTCAAATCCTTGAACCTTTCCAGGATTTTTGCCTCCTTGAAATACTTGGGGAATCCTTGGTGCTGAAGCTCGCTGGTTCGATACCGGCTCTGGAGTTTTTCATAAAGATTTCTTTGTTTTGCTTTTTTTCACTTCATGTATGGTCAACCCCTGATCATTTCTTTCCTTTTTTTCTTTTTCTTTGCCTTTTAAGTTTCATTTTTATTCAGCAATAAAGCATTAAACCAGCATTGTCTTCTGGATTTGCAGCTCCTCCTACTTTTGCTGTGCTTTCAAAATAAAACTTCCTGTTGTTTTTGTTAAAAAAAAAAAAAGTTTTAGAATGTCTAAAAGGTCTAAACATCGATCCAAGTCTTGCTGTCTGCTCCTTCCAGACCCCCCCCCCCCAGAAAGAAATAATAAAATCTTAATTTTGAAAGTAAAAAAGATACCTGTGACTTTTTAGCAGATTATTTAAATAAATGAGGTTGGAACAGAGATTTAGCGATGCTCAGCAGACTTTGTTTGTTGATGGATAATAAATCCGTTCCGGCTTAGCCAGCGTTTCTGCTGCACCATCCCCTGGAAAGGTGCCTGAAGGGCAGACAGGTGAGTAGGGGCATGAAGCTTTCTGCTTGAAAAGCCTCCTCCACTCAGGCTAGTTTCGCGCTCCACGGGGCCGCAGTTCTCCAGCCCGCCGGGCCTGCCGGTCCCAGCACTGACAGACTGCTTTGACACCAACTGTCCAGTCAGACAGCCCCAGTTTGTCACCTGTTTCTCTGTCATTGGCTCCTGTGAGGCTGTCTCTTTATCACTCCCCGTCTGAGCCCGGCAGGTTTTACTGAAGCCATCGCTGGACCCAGGTGTGTCAGAGGAGGGAAGGGTGACATGAGGAAATAATGACTGTGGGGGGGAGGAGGTCACCTCACCAGCAGGATAGCATTAATGCCCCACCAGAGCTGCTTTTGTGGTACCTTCTGACTAAAACTAAGAAATAAAAACGAATAAAAACACAGGGACCCTTTGGAAAACCAGGAATTTCCAGTTTTTTGGGATCCAATGTCATATAACGGGTTCCGAGAACTACTTCCACAAAACTAGCAAATATGTGGTAACGAACCAGCAGTTAATACGCTTCTCTAAAAGATTTTGGCCAACTTTTTTCTCATCTGGATCAGAATGTTTTGGGCTAAAAATGTGTGTTTATTCTGGGATGTCTCGCCACATTTGAGACTTTGTCGTCTGTTAATTCCTCTTTAAATATAAGTCTTTCTGGTAAAGTCGTTGAAAGAAAACAAATCTGCCTGGGTCGGAACATTGTTAGGTTGGATTACCCGCCGGCATGGCTGTGACGCAGGTCAAAGGTCACACAGAACTTTACTTAGAAAACGTCTACGTTTAGAGAGTTTTAAACCTAAAACTCAGCCCATTAGTTTTTTTTGTTTGTTTTCAAAAGGATTTTTATGAACCTTTCCTGTTTACTGTTGGCCGACTGTAGTCGTCAGCACAGGGGGGGGGGCACTCCAGTCTCCACTCCACTTTTATTCACCTCTCATTCAACATGTACTGTCTTTTTAGAAGAACCTTCCATCCCATAACGGACTCTGGTCAGCGTTCAGACACGCCCCCTCCTCACAATCACAGTCACATGATGTCTGATCTGGGATCTAAATGTTGCTTTTTTGTTTTGATCTCATCAATTATCAAAACTTGGTCTCATTCTTTTATAGAATTCATAGAGCAATTCATAAATGTGGCTGTGCGCGATGAATTCTGGGAGAGGTCAAAGGTGAAGGTCTCATAAACATGTGGAAGTCAAAAACCCCTTTTTTGGGGTCGGCAGTGTTTTTAACCTCTACAACTTGACAAACGGATGGAGAAGGAAATGCAGTGTCTGTTAGGGTCAACCTCTTTGCCGACATTTGCACCTAAAAGAACCGCCTACTCAGTGACGTCATCAGCGGGCGATATCGACATTTACCGTCAGTCACCCTTCAATGACCTTGAAACTATTTATGTACGTTTGTGGCAGTCTAGACAATTTCTGGCAGTATATATAGTTAGATGCATAGTTTGGTACTTCACACCAACTCAGTGGCCTTGTGGTAGAGTGTCCGCCCTGAAACTGGGAGATCGTGACTTCAAATCCACATTTGAGTCATGCCAAAGACTAAAAATAGGAGCCAACGCTTCCCTGCTTAACAGTCAGCATTAAGAGGCTGGATTGGGGGGGTTAAACCACCAAATGCCTCTCACCCCCCCCAGGGGACAGCTCAAAACCGGCTTAGCTTCATTCCATTTGCCTCACTAACCCAGCCGGCTTTAAATCTACGAGAAGCATTGTGTTTCCATAATGCAGAGAAGATTCCTGTAGAATTCTGATCTGTTAAAGACAGAATGATACTGTTTGCCTTTAATGAAAAAATCAAATCAAAGAAGGCCCACATTTTAGCCTTCTACTGGTATAGATCTCTAATTTATTCAAAGAATGTATCGTATAGACCTTATATTGAGACAGACAGCTGTCTTATCCGCATAAAGTCTCCGGTTTGGTCAGAGACCTGTCACATGCGTTTCATCCATACTTGTCTTCATCTTCCCTGGTGGTGATGCGTGGTTTTTGCATCACACCTGTTGCACAGTTAAGCAGCCTTAATTCGTCAACCGACCC
Source organism: Oryzias sinensis (assembly GCA_037389245.1). Lineage (NCBI taxonomy): Eukaryota > Metazoa > Chordata > Actinopteri > Beloniformes > Adrianichthyidae > Oryzias > Oryzias sinensis. The sequence goes on from CM074488.1 coordinate 515,234, forward strand.
AGCACTGAGCAAACCACAAGTGGTCCCATAATTCTGCCCATGAAAATCTATCATTATGGGGGAGTTTTGGTTTAGCGTCCACCACCTTTGCCATCTTATGAGGCCTTGACCTTCGACCTTTATCCTCACTCCTTTGTTCAAAATACCGTTAAAAGGGATACAAATCTAACAGCATCATATTCAATATAGAAATGCTAACATAAAAAAATCCTTCATAAATATGTGAGTGGGCTCTTGACGAGACACACAAATGTGTATCTGCCAGAGTCCATTTGTCAGTTCTGTGTCTCCTCACTTATTGGAATGATTGCTGTTTTATTTTCTTTTAATTTGGTGCTTAAAATATTCCAAAGCATCGCTCTGAAGACATGTCATTATTATCCGCACTAAAAGGAAATAAGAGTGGGAAGCAAACATCTCCTCCAACGGCTGCAGCTCTGCCTGGGAGAACGAGCAGAAAGAAAGCGATAATTGAAGTGTGAATGGAATTACATCAAAAGTGCTTTAAATTCATCGGTGAAATTCAGAAATAATAATGATTTTTTTTAAAAATCATCACATTAAAGTGACCGTTACAGCAAATCTAGCAGTGATTATCGTAATGGGAACCTGAGTCTGTGTCATTAGAGGTGAGCTTTTTGCTTTCAGTGAACTGCCATTATCGGCTTCATCTCTCTGTTCCTGCTGCCTTCCATTATGCATACATTCTTTCCCCTCCACTGCTGTGTGGACACTCCATTAACACGATCCATCCCGCTGCCGCGCTTAACCCCAATCATCAAAAGTACATTTCTGACACCAACCTTTACTTAACCCTCTCCATCCTTCCGATCAAGTATTTGACATCATTCGTCATCGTAAAGGCCTTTGGGCTCAGAAGGAGGGTCTTTCTTGACAGTGTGGATCCTGGAGGACTGTGAAAACCAACACACACACACACACACACACACACACACACACACACACACACAAGTGGTTTAAAGGTTCAGGGAAACACTTACCGTAAACTTAAGGCTTAGCTACAAGCATCAAAAAGACTTGAAAGCTTTGTGAAGCCGGTGAAATTACCAGCAAGTTTAAGCCTCATGATTGCAAAATGACTTCCATATCTCACATTTAGAGATAAAACCGAATGCTATGTCGCTTTTCCAAAAGTTTGTTCCCAGACCAGCGGCTCTTCCCGTATGTGGGAGGAGTTATCTCAAAGGTTTAGACTCATAACAACATGAAAAACACAGATGGTGTCAAAAGTTCAGGATTATTTATTTTAAGATAACTCAGAGACTGTCCCAGTGCGGTGAGCTTCACCCTCCTCTGCAGGAGCTGCGGTGTGACCCAGTTTGATGACCTGCTGTCCCGCATTGGTCCGAGGAGGGAAGACATAAAAAAAAACACGAATAAAGTTTGAGGTACTTATTATTATTGTCTCCATAAAACTAAGAAAATCTCCTAAATTTCAGGAGGACAATCAGATTCTCTTACATTGTGGACTTCACCTGCTGATGACATCATCGACCTGTCATAGACCAATACTTCCAAAAGTTCCTGATTGGTTAATGTGACACGAAATCCTGCTAAATTTCAGATACTTGAACTTTGGAAACATAGCGCCGACACGTGCTGCCGCTGGAGAATGACGCTGCAAACGCGCTGCAGGACTTCTGATGGCGTCTAAACACGATACGAGGAAACCTCACGATAAGAGTGATCAATATTCCAATGGCCATCTAAACAAATAGCAAAGCACAAACGTTTTAATTTCACTGCAGTGAACAGTTTCATTAAAATAAGAGTCAACATAACTTAAATTATAGTCCAAATGACTCTCGTTTACAGAGGACATCTAACATAAATAAATACATGTATTATTTACATTCATTATGTTACTAACAAATAAATAAAGGCGCTCCATCCAACTGGTCAACAACGTGAAGGCGTCCATCCGATTGGTCAAATGCATAAATGGATTTATTTGACTCCTGAAATAGTTCAAGCTGCCATAAGACTGATTTAACACATTTAAGGAAACCATTTCTTACAGCTTACGATCTTCATGTTTGGACTAATGAGAAAAAGAAAGACGTCAGCTGTTGTCCTATAGGTCATCCAACTTCTTATAGTTTTACTTGAACTGTTTTCTTCTTCTCTCCTTAACCTTCAAGCCTTTCTTTAAACGGCTGCCTTTCCAACATCCCATCCTCGTGATGTGGTCTAACACCTGATATTAGACCCTGTCCCTCCATGAAAATAGGACCCTCCTCTCGCTCGGCTCCACACAGACGGGGCTCACGGCTGTGAATGTTGTGGAGGATCGGCAGCGGCGTCGCCGCTTTAATTGCCTTCCAGGTATGGCGGATCCCTGCATCAGCTTTAATTGCATTCCTCTGGACTCCGCCGCCTTCCCTGGCCAGTCAACAATCTCCTTTATGACTTTGATCTTAACAAGTCTTATTAACTACCATGGCAGCTGCAGGGACTCCCCGTACAGCAGTGATGTGAGGCAGTTTATTATTGGACATACATTAAGGAGCAGCTCTGGCACACGCAGCAGCTGCTGGGAGCTTTTGAATGCAGTGGGTTTACTCTTTCTTCTTTTTCAAAAACCTTATCCAAAATTCTTTTTCCTTCAGTTTCTCCCTAAAGAATAGTGCTCATCTTCTTTTGAAAGTGACTTGGCAGCAGTTTTTTCAATCTAAACACAGTCATGGACATGACTAACTCTAGTGCCTATTAATGCAAAATAAACTTTTGATGTTGAATGTGTATTATGATGTTCATTCCTCATTAGAAATACCCCCAAAGTGGTATTTTGCTCCATTCACACATCTCTGAGTATTCCTCCTAAAACCTGCTGTCTGAGCACCAGCCCCTCCCAATCCACAAAAAACGCTCTAGGATGATGTCATGTAAATGGGCGCCACCCACAAGGAGCGAAAGGCGGGGCCTCAGAGTTTGAGTCGTCCTTCTGCCGGGTGGGAAAATGAGCTGTGAATATATGAATTATTACAAGGAAGCAAACATTAGCCCTTCTCTACGTTTAGACAATTGGAACCAAATGAAGACAGTTCTCAGACAAGCACAAAAAAAAGATTCCTTACAACAGAAACATCTAAACTTTACATTTCTACATTTCTATCCCCTCCCTAACTCATCTCAGTCTCCAGCATAACCATGTCCTGGTTAATGTCTCTGCTTGTATTTATCAACTATCCCAGCTTTAAACATTATCTTAATGCAACTATGCTTGTTTTTTCCTTCAACGTAGAGTCCAGCGAGTTCCATAGATTGACTCTGTGAATTGATATTTGTGTCTGTTTCAAAGGTGAAATAATATTTCCTCCTGTTGCTAACATCTTCTGAAACAAAAGGGAAAAAAAAACTGAATGATTTTTGGTTTTGAACATACACACTGATTTGGACAAAGACACAGACCCTGAAGTCCTTTAGATTCTGAGCACTAAACTGGTTTGGAATGATGGTTCGGGTTGAGCCACACATTTCTCCACGTGCTTGAGAGGAAAGTGTCTCCATGTATTTGTGAGGAGCAGAGATTCATCTTGGAAAAATATATGTTACTCATAATTCGATGACTTTTGACTGAATCATCTTTATCTTGTTTTTTTGAGGTATTGTTGTCTCTCACAGTTGACTTTCTGGATGACATCCTCGTGACTTGTTGGCCTTGGAGGCCGACTTTTTCTCACTGTGTGTCATTAAAGCAGCATGCGGATAGAAACGCCGTCCTTGGCAGCTTCTGTGTCTGTTTGACATGTTCTCTGTCTTTGACAGCTTGTTTCACCTGAAATATAAACACCAGGGCATAAAAGATTGTCTACATCCAATTTGAGCATTTGGACCCTGGGACTTCCCCGTCTGGATTTGGTTTGTGAACATGTGGCATTCCTGTAACGAGCAGCATGTCATGGCAAAACACATTTATGACTCCAAGAACATCCACCAATCTATGGTTGGGGTGTTGGAGATTGTCAATCTAAGCAGTTACAGCCGGAGAAGATTGGTACATAAACATCTCAAGGTCTTCACCTGAGGACAAACAACGACCCACGCAGCCGTGTTTCTGCTCTGGCTGAATGGCCATTCATTACCTTTAGACATTTTATTGTTTTCATCCACGCTGTGCAATCTAATGACTGATCGTGAACTTCTTTACTTTTTCATGAGCTTCATTACGCATGGAAGACCATAGAATCATTACCCAGGACCATCAGAGCAGTTCCTTCAGAGCAGAATTTGGTTTGGGTGAGGCCTGCTTGCTCCAAAGAGGTCACTGATCTCATCCAACGAGGATTTGACCTTATTTATGTCAGATCTGAGAAAAATGAGGAAAAACAGAAATGAACGTTTCTCCTCACTCTTGATGAGCTGCTTCCAGTCTTCCATTCTGTCTTTTCTGCTAACTTTAGTCATACTTGTGCTGCTCCTGCTGTGTTTACCACACAGTCCATGACCTCTGCTCCTCTGCTTTCAGCACACACTCCGCCTCCTTCCTCGCCCGTGTTCACACTGTTTGCTTCAGGACTTTCAGCCGCTGCTTTGTTTGCATGTTCTGCCTTTGCCAAGCCCTTGTTTGTAGAGTTTGCATTGCTGATTGATTGCCTGGTTCTGATACCTGTTCTGTCAATAAACTAGGCTGTTGGATTTACTATAAGCTGCATCTAATCAATGATTTCTTTTTCCTGGCCACTTACCACCCCCGTACTGTAACACATGCTTTCTTCTTTGCGGTAATAATGTTGTTTATTGAGCAAATGTGACACATGTTGTTGAAAGTAAAGCCGTGTTTTGTTGCCTCAGTGCTGTGAACAACCTTTTTCCGAAAATAATCATTAAATGTTGTTATTTTCTCCATTGGAAAACATTTCTGCCATGGAGATGAGGAGCCTCTGGTCTGAACACTAACCTGCAGGGAGAGGGGCCTCTTGATCAGAGAGAGTGCAGACTTTAGCTTTTATTTCTTAGGCAGCTGGTGGTTTCAGGTGTGTGGTGACCAGTGGAGAAGGTTTCACCACCTGATCATTGTCTCCGGGCTGAACGCAGACATGCTGGTGTACCCAAGCACAAGATATGGGTCTACTCGGGGAAAAGCCTGATTTCTGAGCTGCATTTTACAGTAAAGATGATTCAGAAATGATTCATCAAAGTTGTAGATGCTGTGGGATTAAAGGGCGCTATCTACCAGAGCAAAGGAACAGCAAATTGTCATCATGGGAGGGAGAGGAAATAACAGCCAGAGTGTAAATGAATTTCTTCGACCTGAACTCAGGGGAGATGTTCAAGTGTGGAAGAAACTTTTGAAATGCAGTCCCAGATTAGAAAAGGTTGGATGGTTTAAAAAATGTAACTACAAACATTTTTAGCACTTCAAAGCTTACACCAAAAACCCAAAATGTGTGTAATGTTCTGTCTGAGCAGCTTAACGTTAGTTTAAGTCTATTCCTCTGTGGTCTGAACAGACCTTAGCTTTGAAATATCTTATTGAAAAGCTAGACGGTAGCATGCATATATGGATGGATGGATGGATGGATGGATGGATGGATGGATGGAAGGATGGATGGATGGATGGATGGATGGATGGATGGATGGATGGATGAAGGGATGGATGGATGGATGGAAGGATGGACGGACGGATGGATGGATGGATGGATGGATGGATGGATGGATGGATGAAGGGATGGATGGATGGATGGATGGATGGATGGATGGATGGATGGATGGATGGATGGACGGATGGACGGATGGAAGGATGGACGGGTGGATGGATGGACGGATGGATGGATGGACGGATGGATGGATGATGGATGGATGGATGATGGATGGATGGAAGGATGGACGGACGGATGGATGGATGGACGGATGGATGGATGGATGGAAGGATGGATGGATGGAAGGATGGATGGATGGACGGATGGATGGATGGACGGATGGACGGACGGATGGATGGATGGATGGATGGATGGATGGATGGATGGATGGAAGGATGGATGGGTGGATGGATGGGTGGATGGATGGGTGGATGGATGGATGCTCGGATGCTCGGCTCAAATTGCCAAAAGAAGAAGGCCACTCTGCCTCTTTAGGGTTAAGACCAGTTTTTACATCAAGTGGGGGTTGGGTGGGGGGTCTTCTACACACTTTTCCAAGTTTAAGTCTTTATGGTTTTGGATTCAGATTACATTCTTCTGGATAAAACATTGGTTATTCTCATTATCAATTGACTTTTAAACACCAACCCAACTCAGTCCAGTCAACCAAACCCAACCAAACCAATCTGGATTATATTTATTTGGTAAACTATGTTCAAAATCTTATTTTCTGTTTTTTTTCTACTTCAAAAGTTCACTGAGAATTGACAGTTTTCATGTAAATGCATATTTGTGTCATTTTTCTTCAAAGTCAATAAGCTTCACATCAAACCTATGCATCCATGCCGGGGACCCAATCCTCTCCACACCATCTCACTCCTTTTTGCCTCCAAACGGTGGCGGTCTCATCTCTGTTTTTACTTCGTACACCCAAAGAGAACCTCAACATCTGCAGTTCACTTCCTTTTCTTTATCTCTCTAAATGAGCAACGTTGAAGCAAAGGCTTCCCAGCAAATATATTATTAATCTTTAAGATTTCCTCACTATCCAATCTCCTCTGGATTGGCAGCAGTACGTATAGCTTGGAGGCTGCTGCTAACACAATAAAAGCCTCCTGTTTTGGAAAAAAAGAATGAATATTTTATTTATGTGTTCTGCTGCGCTGATGAACTTGGGGATGATGCCGTAGAATTGGAGAGGAGGAAGGTGTCTCGTGAGAAGGCGTAGGAACAGACAGAAGAACGTGGAGTAATGAGATGAAGGAAGAAACAAAGACTGAAGACTGAGTCTCAGCCCAATAAAAGGAGAAAAGGAGGGAATGCAGCTTTCAAAAATGAGAACAGGCAGCCTCTGGACTGCAGAGAGCAAACTACTGCCAAGTATTGAGCCAGCTGACAGTTATCTGCCCCGCGATGGCAGCTAGCTGGCAGTACTGGGTCACTGGCTCCTTCAGCAAATGAACCGGGAGATACTTTTCCATTAGTCAGACTTCCTCAAACCCTCACTTACAACAATTTTATTCAAGTTGACTTCAAATACTTTCTTTTTAATACATTTTCTTCTTTATTTTACCTTTTTTAATCAGCATTTTCCCCTCTTTCCCAGTAAGTAAGTAGAGGCTTTCACCTCAGGCAACTTCAATTATTGTGTTTGAACCACATTTCCCCTTAATACCAATGTGTAGATCTTAAAAGGACCTGCTGACCTGAATTGTTTTTCTGCAATTAAAAATGCAGTTTCCTTGTAATGAGGTCTGTTGCACCTCGCAGGCCTCCTGCTGTTCTCAGGAAGCGCAGAGCAAACGGGGAATTCTGCAGGTTTGCCGGGTCTTCGGAAACAAACACAGACTCTCAGTTTTCCACATCTTTGTCTGCTTCATCTGGCCTTAGAGGCTAATCTCAAAGCAGAAGCAACACCAAGACTGTCCGAACTGGAACGTTTCTACACTCTTGTATGTGAGTAACAAGCAGCTTTCTTTATGAAGAGTGTTGGACCTACAGCCTTTTTTTTTTTATTTAAACTTTATTAACAAATATTGCACATACAAAATACCAAAAACAAATCTCCACACTATGTAAAATACAATATTCACGTTTGCCAGGAGAATGAACAAAAAACAAAAACCATAATAATAACTGTGTAAAACTGGTTATGTAAAAATAAAACAAAAATAATAAAGGCATAGGAATTTGTTAAAGTTTCAGGAGAGACCATGTTTCAACTGTTCTGACAGCTTTTTTGTTAGTGGAGGATTTTATACTGTTCACATACAACACCATTTCTTTCTGAAAAACATAAAACACTGGTTTCTTGTTGGAATATTTACACTTATGTATAAAGTGTTTAGCCATAATTATGAGTAAATTAACTACATATAATTTATCTGCATTAAGTTTTTCTTGTGTAAAATATCCAAAAATAATATGCTCATAAAATAATCTATAATCTACACATAGATGAGTTCTTATAAAATGTATCAAATCTTTCCAAAATTGTTGAGTAAAGGAGCAATACCAAAAAAGATGAGGCACAGTTTCTGGTGAGGAATGACAGAATGAACAGTTTATGTCCAGATCTTTTTTGAATTTGGTAAAGAAGTGTTTCACTGGATAAAATTTATGAAGAATTTTGAAAGAAATTTCTCTGATTTTGTTGGTGATGAAATACTTTTGGGGCAGAGTCCAAACCTTTTCCCACTGAATTCTAAATCCAAAGCTGTTCCAGTATGAGATAACATACGGTTTTGTGGCAATCTCATTTTGAAACAGAGAACGGATAATTTGATTATTACTGCTGGTTGAAAAACAAATCTTTCCACACCACAAATCTGTTAATTTGAGAGGAGAACATGGAGTATTTGAAGGAGTACTGCTACACAGAAGTCTAACACCACCTGGGATGGCCCCAGTAACCTACAGACCTACAGCCTTCATCTGCAGGTCTGTGGACCACATCTGCCTCGACTGACGCTGTTGAGTAAAGTTTCCTGCAGTCAATCAATGAAGCAACACAACCTGCTTCCTGTTTGTGCTATGACATGAAAGTTTGGGTCGAACTTGTCCCAACATCCTTCACAGGTCCCAGTCTTTTGGGACAGGCGTGTCTCCGCAACAGCGACTGAGTTGGTTCTGTGGAGTGATGTGCCAAAAGGAGCCCAGGTTGAGCTCAAACGTGTCAACGCTTAACATAAAGTGAAAACATCAAGAAACGATGATGCAACCACACCTGCGACCAGAGAGCTTCAACAATCTGTGATTAGCCACTTTGCTGTTTTTAAGAACTTTAAGATGAGCTTTTTATTTCAGTGCTTACAAACAATAGTGACAGAAAATGGCCAAATTTAGAATGACTGGCTGATGCATCTCGTAGGAAAGTCTAATTCTGAGCCATTGGAGAAATGAGATCAGTGACGGCGATGCCGACGAAGATAGAAACCACCTGCACAGACGGAGCTGAAACGGTGACTGATTGGAGTTTTGGAATCTGTGAAGCTGTGGGTGGAACGGCTGGACCACGGACACGACGGAGCCGAACGCAGAAGACAAACGTGTTCCTGTTTCTGCCCACAGATTCTGGAAACCTGCCTTCAGTGATTCAAAAATAAAAAGTTAACAGCGAGACGCTTTTAAACTGTGACTAAATCAAAGTTTGAGTCTGTTAGTGGGCCGAGATGGTCAAGCCTTCAAATGAATGAAATGGTTCAATAAATCACGATTCATCAATGAAAGGAAGATGAAGGAAGTGGGTCTGTAGTGTTGATGTCTGGTCACAGTCTAATTTCTTCCTGCAGTGCAGATGCAGAAACAGAATCTGAGAAATGGCAGATTAACTGCATTTAGATCCCTCCTTGGTTTACTTTTACTGGTGAAAACAGCTGGAAATGACATTTTTGTTCAGATTTTATGGTTACACTCATGCTAGTACATCTTTACCGTCCCAAACCTTTAAAACCAACCACGTGTGATCACTCAGATCAGTGTTCTGGAGCGGTTAGGTCATCTCTTTGAACTCAACAGTTTTGTTGTCTGTTGTACAGAACTAATGTCATTTAATTTTCACCATTGAGGTTTCTAAAGCGGTAAAGAAAATAATGTGACGCCGTCCTGAGATGGACTTCCTGTCTCCCAATGAGCAATCTAAGGTGCTGGCAGGAACCCAAAGAACCGATCTGTCTGGTCATCTTGCATTTTGAATGAGCCTCAACATGGAGTGTCGCCCCAACGTCACATGAGAAAGGTGGAGACGTGTGCATACTGCCCTCTAAAGGCCGTGGTACACACACCCACTGTTTACAGTTTGCACATTGTTCCACATAATTTTGGTCTGTGGTGATCCATGTGATATCTAATGTCTCTTGTGTTCGTCATTCATCGATGGGCTCAGATGTCTGTCAAGGGTTTCGGCCGAGGGTTCTTTATGTGAACTCGGTTTGGAGCTGTTCATAGTTTTTGTTCGGTTGACAATTACGTGGCTTACACGTAGTTTACGTAGTTTAATTACACGATGGGCCGTGAATTTTGTGAGATGCACGTGCAAATTTGTGGCTTTCCACAACCGTTCCACATACGTCTAACAGACTTTTCACACATGAACCACCGATGCATAACTTTAATATACGGCACATAGATCACGTTCAAATGACATAATTGACGCACAAAACACTAATAATTGCATAATATCAATGCAATAATCACACACAGTTCATGTTTACGTTGATTTATGTTGATTTATTCATACTTCTTCATGAAAAGAAGTACTACTAGTAAAGATCACAATTTTTCTCACTTTTTCCAACCTATATTCACACATCACTGATTTTCATCTGTGTAATATGCGCAAAATGTACGAAACGGCTGTTTGACTCGGCCTTAATGAACTGGGGGTGACCATAAGCTAGCATTTGAACGCTAAACAAGCTAAACAATTGTGCTAAAAAACAACAAGTCGGCGTTCTACGTCCTCACTTTGTTGAACAAGCAGACATTTGGCTGAATTAACCCTTTAATGTTAGAGCCATTCTGTGGACGACTGTAATTCTCCAATCCAGTGGATTCTGAAGCTGAGATGAGCAGCTTTGGGCCGATTTTCCACATTTTACAATAGTCAAGTGTTTACGTTGATGTTTATTGGCAAATTTTATGACAGGAAGAAAAGCAACTTGTCGCCAATTTTCAATACTGCCTTAGAATCCGTTGGAATTACGTAAAACAAGCAAGTAGGGGAAGAGGTTGTTTAGGTGAACATTAAAGGTTAAGGATGTGGAAGATTTGATGTGAACAGAGGTGTAAGAACTGGAACTAGATGGAGAGTCTATAAGCGTGGTTTTTGACACCTACCCCCACTCCCCACCCTTTTCTGAGTGTGTCCTGCCATTAAAAATGCAAGTGAGCAGCATCTTTTAGATGGAATGGCTGTAAGTGACCCTGACATGCAGCAGAAGACAACCTTCCTGCGGGGATCAATAGAGTCTCGTTGCAGCAGCTTCACATGTGGATCTGCGTCAGCAGCTGGAAGCAGCAAAGTGTCATCGTCACTGTTTGTCTGCCCGCTGCTGATCACTCCTGACACAGTTAATGGGCTTTAAACACTAAATGACACATCTGTTGTCAGCATGCTGGCATGTGACAGCAGCAGTGATGAAGAGGCACAAACACCTAAGCAGAGAGCAGCTGGATGAGTCCTGCAGCTGAGCATCCACATGCTCTCCTATGATCCTGATCTTCTTACCTGGACCTGGTTCACGTTAGCAATTCTCGCTTTTATGTCTGAGTTAAAATGTTTAAAAACCTTCAGCCAGGCGTGCAGCTGGACTGTTTTCAGTACAGGGCAGAAGTTTTTTTAAAGACATTTGAAGAAAATGTCATCTGAGTCATTTTCACTTAAGGAGCGGTTAAACTTCTGCTATTTGAAGCAAACCTTAAGTGAGGGCATCAAGCAATCAAAAACCAAATGGAAGAAAAATATTCCCAAAAGCTTTTTTCTCTCACTCTATAATCCATTACATTCTTTTCAAGGTTTCAAAGTGTCAGTTTTTGGTGAACTAGTTTAGCTGTAGATGAAAACTCAAAGTTGGCCTGAAGAAACAGAAATATTCAGTTCTGGAAAGTAAAGTGCAAAAGTTTCAGAAGCCGGTGCTCTGGAGCGTCTTTGGAGCTTTTGACCAGAATTGTTTGGTGAAACGACGTGCCCTGTTGATGGGTCATGAAGTCCTGCTGGACTTAAAAAGATGAACGTGTTTCTGACAGCCGAGAGCGTTGGATTGGACCGGGTGGTTCTGATGACACATTTATCTCATGGTGGAGGACATTTATGAGGAGAATTAAGCTTAAAATTGCATTTCTGAGTATTTATTTAAAAAAAATGACATTTAAACAAAACCCTGTAGGTGTGCCGTAGCTGCTAGTCGCCGGGCCAAAAGCTTCCTGCTCCGCTCCATTCTGATGCAGCCGCCTGCAGACAAATAGTTCCATGGACTGGAATCTGGATCTAAATGTTCTGCTGGATAGACACGATATCGCTCGCCATGTTTGTTGGCGGTGGTGAGAAGCTATAAGCTAGCAAGAGAAAACGTACAAAGGGATCATGGGAAATGAGGGCAGGCTTACTCCATGCCAACAGTGCCACCCACATCTCAGATGTGAATTTCTAGTGAACTCCTGCCGCTCTGCAGAAACTATGTCACACGATGATACTGAAAACAACATTATCGTAATTTAAAGACCACTGGGAGGGATTTGAAAATAGATCAAAGGATGATGGGAGTGGGACATGAAAGGACATGGTGGTCCAACAACTGATGTTCAGCAGCAGCTCTGATCATCTGGAGGACGGAGAAAAGGCTCCGCCTTCTACTCGGCTGTTTGAGATGACTTCAGCCGTGCACATTTCAGAGAATATGGAGAACTTTCTGAACATCTCAGAGGGTCAGGCCTGTTTGCTTTAGGAGAAAGTTTATTTTCTCATTACTGTATTTAATAGTTGTTCTGCAGAATTTTGTTGCATTTTGAAAATGTTCAGCTGATCCATGTGAAAGGTCCACAAAAAACATGCAGCACACTGCCTCTGCAGGGTTTGGTCCATTTGCATTAGAGAAAAAAAACACAGACCATGTTCTTTATTTGATCCTCAAATGGGCCAGGACCCAAAATAAGAGATGGCTTGTTTTCAAGGAAACTCAGTTACACAGCTGTGTGATTTAGCAATGAGCTGAGCAACTGTATAGGAACAACTGAGTTGAGCAACAACCTTTATATTTTCAACATTTATTCAGAAGTATCAGCTTTCCTAGCTTTCAGTTCACCTTCTTCTTGATTTTTTAGCGGCTCCCTTTATGTTTGGTAGAAATATGTTTCATGCCGCGCGAGGAAAGCTCCAAACTCTGTGTGGATAAATCCCTAAGAAGAAAATGTTACACAAGCCACAAAAAAAAAACACCTCTCTGTTTGCTAAATCAATAAATCACACAATTGCAAACGTTTTTCTTCTGTTACTTTTCGTCAGCTGTTGGTTTTTGCTTCAAAATAAGTGTATTTTCAGTATTTTAAATGCAATTCAAGTACAAAAGGAGTTTATTCAAATAAACACTGTTTGTCTGAAGATAAACCCCCATTGTGACAGTAAAATCTGTCCAACACAAGAGGCCTTCAGCTCTGATCTGATCAGCTGTTGGACAGAACAAGACATGAATAAAAGTGTCTTTGGACGACTAAAACGTCTAACTTCAGAGGATGTCAGGAGGTCAGTTTCATCTCAGAAGACCCGTCTCTCCGGTGGGATGGGTCACGTTGAGATTTTTGGACATCTTACCTTCGATGTTTCATAACCTGTATTGGCGTGATCTGCAGAGCTCCAGAGTTGTTTGCCTGTGCCGTGACGCAGCATCCACCTCTGAGATGCAGCTCCGTCTCTCTGCCCAGAGATCTAATTGAAGAAAGATAGGAGATGACCAGAGCAAAGCGGCCACAGATGGAGGTTGTGACATCAATCGAGGGCGAGAGGATGAGGAGCTGCTGGAGGGAGGCAGGCAGATAAACAGCTTCTCTCATCAGCATCTGAGACATCGTTGTGTTTGTCTGTTTGTCACTCTGCAGGTCATGGCTGTGTGTGTTTGTTGAAGGCATTTCTGTGTCTTTGAGAGGCGGCGAGGAGCTCTGCCGTAGGAGATGGTTGTGCTGGTTGGTCCATCTGTCAGTCCTCTCTCTTTCACACCACATTGATAGTCGCGGCGAGACGAGGACTTATTCAGCCAATTAAGTCGGAGCTGGACAGCGGGGAGAGAGGCCGGCTGTGTAAGCTGTCGCGGTGTCTCTAAATGTCAGTGGCCACAATGGATGGCCTTGATGCGGCGCGAGGAAAGGTGAGGAAACGGCTCACGGATCTCAGCGCTATAATAAGTCCTCCTATTATTCACTCACATCTCCGTAACACAGATGTGTGGATGCTGCGGAGGCGCTGCCGCGTGGCAGGATGTCACATTACGGTGATTACTGAGCATTGGACTTGTGAAGTACGTGAAGAGGTGCTTCAAAACCCACCAATCAAGCAACATCTGACACACTGGCCCGGTTGTGAGGGAAGGATTCTGACCGAAAACCCTCAGATTCTGACTGTGTGCTGATTAAAATGTCACACTGATGGTGGATTTCTTCATGTGGCCCCGCTGTGAAGCCTTTCAGAAAAAATGGAGAGACTTTTGGGGGCTAACGACCTTAGTTTGGATGAAAGTAAATCTCTGAATAAATTAGATTAAACTATAAAACTCTGATATTGAAGATATTTTTTTAAACTTGTCTTTGTATAACCATTTGTTTCAGGTTGGTATTTTTCTTAAACCCCTATCTCATTAGCCTGATCCAAACTTTCCCCAAAACCCCCAGTGTGGAACCTAATCAATCTTTTCTGCCCCGTAGTTCATCATCATTCCACTAGGGGCAGTAGAAGGGCAGTTAAATGTCTACTTGGTGTTTTAAAAAGTGAAACCATTTGTTGTGTATTCATTTAATTACTTATTTATTATTTTAATTATGTATTTATTAATTTAATAAATTACGTAATAATTAAATTTTTTTATGGTACAGTTAAACCATCTTAAAAATGTGCGAATCAAATTTGAGACAGTGGTAAAATAAGGAGATTTTTCCCTGAAAACTTCAACTAAAAATATTCAGGTTAAAAACTTAAGAAATTGCCGGATATTTAATAATTTATCAAATCTATATCCAATAAAAAACATTTTTCCTTCTTTTATTATTATTTTTTCTTTTATTTTAACAAAAGGTTTAAAAAAACATATTAAATCCAAAAAGTCTTAATTTTCTGTCATTTCTTTGACGTAGTGGACTTCCAGATTGAAGCACATTTAGAAGTAAACTGTAGCGAAATAGTGACCCGGCTCCTTGAAATAACTAAACGCCATCTTAAGTGTTCTCTTTCATTCCTTCATCTTCTTCTGGTTTGTCCCTTTTCGGGGTCACGGGGCTGCCGGAGCTTATCCCGGCCACTTACAGGCGAAGGCGGGGGACACCCCGGACAGGTCGCCAATCTGTCGCAGGGCCACACATCACTAACCCTAACCCCAACCATCGGCAGTGAACTGAGAAAATCACATTTGGGTCTCCATCCTCGAAGGACGAGTTCAAAGCCCACAGGATCTGTCCGTGATTGTGAGCCAGACCGACATTTTTGACGGGACATTTCCCACTTCACAGGACGCTCCCTGCACAGGGAAAGATCCTACTGCTGTCACTCGTGTCACACGCTCAAAGGATTGTGGGGAGTCGGACAAACAGCAACAAAGTAAAAAAAAGTGGAGGACATTTGGGAGTTGACCTTTGTAAATGATGAAGCTTTGATGGTCATCTTTAGATGGTCCAACAGTTCCGCCCCTTTACTTTTCCAACCAATCACAGATGGATGCTGGTGAGAGGAAGTCGACCCTCAGTTCTTTCGTCTCGTTAGCGTCCACCTTTAAAGACAAATGTCAGTTTTATTATTAAAGGGGAAATGTTTCAAACTTTCCTGAAACGTCTTTGTTAATCACAAAGCGCTGGATTTGTATTCCCATCATCCCCTCCTCCCACATCAGGGAGCTGCACCTGATGGTCCTGCAGCCAGCAGACGTCCACTTTTGCTGATGATGCTTGACTTTAATTTCTATTTATTATTCCACGCTGTTGTGTCTGCGATTGAAGGCCCTTCTGTGAAAGCGTCATATTAAAGCCATGTGGAAACACTTCTGATAACACATTCTGTCTTCAGACTAATAATGTTGCACATCTCAGAGTTTCATATTCATTATTCATATTCCATTTCAGCTCAATGGCAGTTGAGGACTGCCTGGCTTTCCCTGGAGCCATAAAATGTCAAATTCAATCTCGCACTCTTGCATAAAACACTTTGAATCGATTGCAGATTGAAGCTGAAAAGAGAAAGCATGGATCAACATTCAGCTGCTGTGAAGATGAGGAGTTTAGAGCTGGAAGGAAATGAAGCAGTAGGGCGGGGGGGGGGGGTTCTCTGTTCTGATCTGGAGCTTCTATGACGGTTTGCATTTGCACACATTTGACTTTTGCAACATGAGGGCTCCTGCATGCAAACACCATGACTTGGAATGGTGGTGAAGTTTGACAAAACTCAAAAAGAAAAGCACCTTAGCTGCAGAGAATGTCTGCCGATTTATTTGAAATGTGTAAAATGTCACACTTGGTAGAAGTAAACGTTTTAACAACTGTGGCTGTGCTATTGTGGGTTTAAAAGCAAACCTGAACAGACCTGAAGCACACAAAATCTCGTTCTTAATCTTTCTGGCGTTCAGTTGAATCACAAGATACCAACACCAGGTGATAGACAGGACCCAAAATATGACAGATGAGTAATAAAGGAAAATTAATAATAAAAAAAGGCAAATAAAAGATTTTGCAAAGACTTCTAAAGATAAATCAGCTCCAAGACAGAAGAAAGGAAAGCGGACAAAACTGTTTTTCAAAGACCTGGAAACAGAACGATGCGACAAAGATGGAACATTCCTAAAAACATGAAGGAAAAAATAAAGATATTTAAAGGAAATATTCAATTTACAGAATCAAAGTCTAAAGAAGAGTGAGGGACCATGCTAGAAACCTAATAATTTGTGTGAAATATCTAGTTTTAAGGTCTGTGGATCAGTGTCTGCTTCCTGTGTCCAGGTCGGGACAGAAACACCGAGGGGGGGTTTTCATCGCTGGCCCCCAGTTATGGAATAAATAAAATCCCTAATAGTTTTAATGTCAACTGAATTTTTAAAAATGACTTTTAACACACTGTTGTTGGTGGCATATTTTTTCTTTTTATTGTTGAATTGTCTTTTATGTGTTTTATTGCTTGGTGTAATATATGCTGGTGTTTTTTTACATTTTGTTATTTATTTGCTCATAACATTTTCTTTCATCTCTTTTTAATGTAAATCACTTTGGCACCCTGACAGCGTTGGAAAATGCAACAAAATTAAAGATACATTCATTCATATGTTCATAAAACTGAAAAGAAAGTTTGAAACTTCTCAGGTTTTTCGTATATTTCATCCCAAATCTGTACAAATTGATTTCATAAAGACAAAGATTGAGGCCTCTGCGTGGGACACTGTTAGGAATTAGTGCTGAAAACTGAAAAGCACGTTTGGAACGTAACATAAAGCAGTTAAAACCAGTTTCTGCAGCATCGGGTCGCAGAATCCCGAGCAGCCGGCTGCAGCTGGAGTCGGTCCTTCAGTCTGAACACCTGAGGAACAATCGTCATCTAAAGTTCTTCATCAGACTGAAAACCGAAGACCACCTCTGGGGTTTTTAAGTCGTGGAGTTTGGATTGGGACGTATAGAAATGTGGTTTCCCTGTCAGAGGGATGTCGGTGGAGTCAATCTCTCGACGTCCCGGCATTCCGGGTCTGCAGTGTTTTAACAGATTCCAGTTCTTTTAAATGTCAGCCCCGTAATGAGGCTGTTGGGGACTTGACCTTCCTGTTTGGTTTGCGTTCAGCTCTGACGGAGTAAAACTGTACACTTTAATGAGAGTGAGTGCAGCTTTGGGACTTCCTTCCCAGAAAAGGTTAAAGACTCTCGATCGACTGCAGTTGATGAGAACTGCTGGACTTTGATGAGGCCGGTTTTTGCTGCTGCTGGTGGTCTTGGAAGGTTTGATCACCGCCGGACAAACGCCGGACTCTGTTTGTCCGGCGGTTTACCGTTCTTTGGTTTGGACGATTGCGATCTTCATCCCGATCTTCAGGCTTGTTTCCGCTCTGGGGATGTTGGCTCATCTTCGGCGCTCAGCAGCCAGCTGTTGATGTGGGGGGGGGGTGATGTGTGAGTCCATTACGGCCTCATGAATGGTTGATTTACATTTGTTGCAGACTCATCTTTCACTCCTGATGCCCCGAACGTCAACTATGGCCCATATTGGTAGATTACCTGTCCTCGGAGTTCCTGATTCCTTCTGATTAATTTCAAATGTTGGGATTCATAGAAAAAAGTCCAATCGCTATCATTGTGTTGTGAGTTTGGAGTGAACGGCAGCTGACACTGGGGGTCACTCTGTTACCTGGCTCCATTTACGTTGGTTTTTAAGCAAACAGGAAGTCCTTTGCTTCTCTTCTGAGTCCAAATGAAAGTTTTGTTTCTTCTTTTTTGTGTAAAAGTGTCTCCCACGTTCCTCCAGATGTCCTGAAGTGAGGAACCGAGATGCGCGTTTGAAGCTACTTCCTGTTCCTCCACCTGCCTCCCGTCAGTGTCAGACCCCTCCGGCCAAACCAGTAACTGTGTACAAAGAACCAAAAATGGCCGTCAAATATTCAAAAGCCATTTTCGATCACAGGCGGTGGAGAAACGGTGGGGTCGGCCCAAGGCATGCTGGGTAATTTCATTACTGCGCCTGAGACAAGACAGGCAAGAAGGGCTGCAGGGGGGGACGGGAGGGGCTAATGTGGCATGGAAAATAGTCTGTTATGAAGTAATATTAGCCTCTGAGCCACAAACACACTGGTGGGGTTTGTTTCGGTGCGATTCCCAGGCGCAGCGTGGTTCCCAGCATGCACTGGGTGAAGCTGCAGCGCGGTGATGAATTACCTTAATATCAGGATTGACTCGCCCACCGAGTCAGCCTTTTCATCTTAATATCTCCTGAAATTGTCCACCTTAAGCACAATGGATGGATGAGATTGTACTGCGACCGGGGGGGGGGGGATGGGTGCAAGGAAAGCGGAACTGCAAGAAAGACGCTGGTGTGAAGACATAGTCCTGCTTTTTGTCATTCCTAACACAGGAAGGAGCGTTTAGGTCAGACTCAGCTGCACTTCCTGCTGGACTTTTCCTTTGAAAGGTGGAGGAACAGAAAAATCCAAATGATTCAATGATTGGCATCTCTTTACCCTCTTTCTTAGTTGGACAGAGAAGTAATGTTTGAATGCAGACGACTGCTCTCTGAAGATTCGAATGCTCTAAATGAGAGGAGTAACCATTCAAATCAATTCAGCAAATTTTGGTTCATTTTGAAGCATCTGATTCAATCTGATTCACTGGACTTTTTCTTTTCTTACTTTTTCAAAATTCAAAATGTTTTTTTATTGGATTTTAGTGCAGCAACTTTGAACAAGTGATATGAAACAATGTATGCATTTTCCCCCTTTTAACTAACATTGAAACCAAAAAAAGAAAGAACCCTAAACAAAAAGATGATACACATCCCATCAAAAAAAAAGTGCAGCAGAAAGTCCAACTGTCTAGAAATCACCAATAGCAGACGTGTAAAGAAGTAGAATACACAAAAACCCAAACAAAATGGTCTTAATTATCAGAGAACAAATAGTCAGTGATCATTAAAGTGGTAATGAGTAAGAATAAATAACTAAACAACATTTTTGGGTAAATATAAGCCAGCTATGGGGGGGGATGTTACAGGATTGTCAACATGTCCAAAAAAGGGTTGCCAAATTTTAGAAAAACTGCTATAGTGCAAAACATCCTTGATCCAGGTTTCAATTCACTGAAATAGATATCAAATCAGTGATTTACCCCTCAACTGTAGAATTTGGCGATGAAAAGCAGGAATCTCCTGAGGGAGTGAACGGTCCAGTGAACGGTTTCATGTGCTGAATGATTCTTCAGGGTTTACACAAATGTGTACAAAAACCGGTTGTTGATGGCAGAGAAATGAAACGAACCACTGAGTCGTCTGGACAAAGACGTTTCTTGACTTTATTATGAACAACATCTAACAAGGTTGAAATGTCTGTGCGTGTTTAGCTGCTCCGGCATGAGGAGTGAACGTCCAGGCCTCACATCAGCATCTTCACAGCCTCTCAGATGGAGATGCATCACTGATTCACCGCAGACTGTGGCTCTGCCAGAAAAGGGAGAGGATTCTGTGGGATGCAGATGGATGAGACGGCGGAGCGCCGAGAGGATGTGGAGTGTTTGAGAGGACGACGGGCAGGTGGACGGCTGGATGTGGAGAGCTGAGGGCGGAGTGGCGCCCAGCGACCTCTGTCCCGTCTGCGTCTGCCTCCTCATGGCTGAAGGGCTTTCCTCTGTACGTTGGCGTGGTTATGATGGGATAGAGAGCGTCCAGGTGGAGGAGGAGGCGGCAGACAGAACCAGATCCCACTCTCAACACACCAAAAGCCGTCCAGCGGTTCTGCAGGAGGCCACTTTAGGCATTTAATGAGTGTTGATGTGATTCTGCAGACAATGACTTCTACACTGAACTACTGCAGGATTCCCAGACCTCTCGAGTCTTCAATTAGTAGAGGGTTGGTGGTGTGTGACGTCTTTAAAAACAGACAGACATCAAGGGGCGGAGTCACCTGTCAAAGTCCGTCTCAGTCACCACCATCTGTCTTTAAAGACGTCACATCACCACCACCTGATGACGACTGTTCCCCCCGAAACATGTAAGGTATGTTGACAAACACAAACTGTGTCTGATAAAAAAATACTACTAATTTAAGAAGACATCTGGAGTCTTCATCGTCGTGCTGACCTCGCTCTCCAACAGCATCCCGACTTTCTAAATGATCCTCACGGTGTTTCTCTGGTTTCCTGGCAGCCACTCTTTATCTTTGGAGTCTGAGGGAAAATCTAAGAGCTATTAATGCATATGAAGGCTCAACTATAGCTTTTACTCACACAACCTGCACTTTTAATGAAAACTCTGACATGGATGACTAAATGAATCCCGATAGGAGGTGAAGCTAAAACATCACTTCTGTCGGAAACAAACCTTGGTGACGACACAGACACAGTTAACCGAAACCACATTCTCTGTTTTTCTGTCCGCAAACAGCTGATCCTTAAGGCCACTTCATGTGAAACTTTTATAGATGTATCAGGAATGAGCCACGTTAAAACCACAGAAGTACAAATAAAGAACACGGAGATCAATGTGGAACGTGAACCATGCCTGATTATTGCTCTGTTTATACGCAACTCATTAGTCGTTTGAACATATGTTTGCCATATACGTGATATAAAAGTTTTATGTTGGTGGTTCATGCGTGAAAAACCCATTAATCACACGTGAAACGGTCGTAAAAAGCCACAAATTGGCGGATGCCTCAGCTAAATCACGCACATTTGCGTAACATTTACACAACAATTGCACACAAACCACATAAAATAAACGTAAATTTCGTAACTTCTAAACGACCACAAATTCTGAACAGTTCAAAACTGAATTCACGTAAGGACCTGTTGGACATCTGCGCACATAGAGGAAAAACGGACGAAGGAAACACTTATGAATGCCGTCCGTCACGCAGGGATCACGAAAGACCGACACGTGGAAAAGGTTGGTGGTGGCTGCGTGACGCGGCCTTCAGTGGAAGTTACCACTAAATGGAGCTGAACAGAGTGAGGCAGCAGAGAGCACTTAGTGATTTGAATTCAGACCTGCAGATTGAACTGACAGGGCTGGATGATCAGCTGATGATCAGCTGATGATCAGCTGATGATCAGCTGATGATCAGCTGATGTTCAGTCTAAAAGCTGCAGAGTGTTCTTCAAGTACAAACAAGGCGATGAGAATTCCCGTTTTCCCTGAAGCTCCTGCGTTTGGGACAGCCCTCCCTGTGCAGGCCGGAGCCCTCACAATGGATAAGTTCATGGCTGAAGCTCCAGTCCAGGTGACTTAAGGCGGCAGCGGCACAGGACCTCAGCAGAAAGCCTCTTCATCAACAGGGAATTAGTTGTTCTTCCTTTCTGCAAGCACAGACTGTGAAAGTCCCCAAAATATTTACCAATAAACCTAGTTTAATGAAGAAAACTCAAGTGCAGAAAGTTTAAAATTGTAAAGGTTTTTAATAAAGCTTAGAATCTGTCAAATATTTACCTGGAAACTCATATTTTCAGTATGAGGATCAAAAACAAAAAGAGATTTTTCATGCAACGTAACCCGCTCCGATCATCTTCTGATCTTTTTCCAGAGCGTTTCCAGTCGTCTTTTAATGATGTTTATGCCATTTTAGCCCTAATCTGAAAACCTGTGTCGTTTTCTAGGACATAGTGTCTGCAGAGCTGCAGGAGTTGATGGCTTCTCAGCTAAAGCACTCCTGGATTGACTAGAGGACAGAAAAGTTTGGTTGGCCATGAATTTCTTAAATTTGAATGAAATCAAAACAGAGGTTCTAATGTTTGGACCTGGTGGTCCTTTGAGTCCACTTTTGCTGACCTGGGTCCACTGGGACCAAATCTTAAACCCACAACTACCATTGACAGTGATTTCCAATTGGAGGAACACATTAGATTAGTAGTGAAGTTCTGTTTTTACCACTGAAGGCGACTGGCAAAGGTGAAAGCGTTTCTTTCTAGGCAGCCTTTAGAAACCCTGATCCATGCGTTCATCATCTTTGTGGTGAGTCGGTCCTTGCTCTCCCGTCTGCAGCTGCTTCAGACCCTCCCCCCGGTCCTCGCATCACGCCACTGGCTGCCTGTGTTTACCGAGTTCATTTCAAAATTCTTCTGTATGTTTTTAAGTGTCTACACGGTCTTGTTGCTCCGTACCTCTCTGAACTTGTTCACCTTTATTCCCCCTCCTGGCCCTGCTACTCCTGCCGGTACCGATGTCCAGGAGGCGGCTGGACCTCGGTCTGTTGCTGCTCCTCAACTGCAGAACAAACTCCTCTGAACGTTGCAGGTCCCCCTCACTGTCCACTTTTAGTCTTTATTCTCTGGCTTTTAGACCCAGCAAGACTTGGTTTCTTTCTGAATTCTTTGTGTTTTTAAACTATCTCTGTCATATTGTTGCCTGTTTGTTTTTTTTAGATGCACAGCACTTTGGTCTCAGCTGCAGTTGTTTCAAAGTGCTTTATAAATCAAGTTGATGAGGACGAGTTCATCACCTCTGAGTTAGTTCTGTCAGTAATAGTTTTACTCAGGCTTTTAACTCCAGTGAGCATATCTAGTGGGACTTGTTCATTTTATTAATTTTATTCTTTTATTGTTTTTATTGTTTTATTGCTTTTATTGTTCAATTGATTTTATTGTTTAATTGTGATTGTTTCTTTATTGCATCATATTGTTTGTGATTTTTGGATTTTATGTTAAGCACTTTGGTTGCCTTGGCTTTTATAAGTGCTATACAAATAATAAATTGATTGATTGATTGATTGAGTTTTGGGGGGGACTTTTGGCGTGGAGTAAGCCTGCCCCCGCTTTCCATCATCACTGGAATCAGTTAGCACTCTGTCCCTCTAGCTTACAGCCCCTCACACCCACAAGCTATCCATCCGTCCGTTCTGATCCAGATTCCAGATCAAAACAAAGACGTTCACGGATCTGCAGGAGGATCAATCAGAATGGGGCGGAGCATGGAGACTGTGGCCCCGCCCAGCGTATTTTTAACATCACAAATACAATATTTTTTCTGCTCCTGATTGCCAATGATTTGAATGAAGAGAAATTCCATTTTAAGTTTAATTTTCTACATTTGTGGCCTTCGTCATCAGAAAAAAGCCACAAGAACATGTTAAAAACACCAAAAACACAATTTTCATTGGAGCGGAGTCGGTGTAACTTCAAAACTGGAAAACAACTTTACATCCTGAGATCTATTCCACCCAGTAACGGGCAGATGTTCCATATTCTAGGAGGAGCTGATGTTTTCTGACCATAATCCAGTAAAATGAAGCTCAGCTGAGAATAAAGCCAGGATCTGCTGATGGTGACACCCAACAAAATGTCACGTGCAGCTTGTAAAGGTCAATTCATAATTCCCAGATTAGTATGCAGAGAGCTCACTTTGGGACATTTTTTCTTCCAGGATTTAGCTTTCCTGGTAATGAGGCTTTATTTCCCTGCATTAAACCTTTCCTTTGCTTTAGTTTCACCTGGGATGTAGTTTCTGTGAAGCAACAGAAGATGAGGTAGAAGTTGGAGAGACTCGATGCGAGTCTTTCTGTTGTTTTCTGACTGGATAAAACAAAAACGGCGCCCCCGAAAACCGCAGAACAGACGAGGCTGAGAGCAGAACAGCAAGACGGTTATGAAGCATCAAACAGCTGCGTTCCATCAGAATTTAGAGCTGCTGCTCCTAACAGGAACGTCGGGGAATGCTCCTCAACAATAGAGGCGCGTTCCTCAGTGGGGTGGCAGGCATCAGTCGCAGCCGGAGGTTTGGGCTCTAAGTTTAGACGGGCGCGGCTCAGCACGCCACCTGTAAACTGCAGTATTTGTATTCATGTCTGTCTGGCAGACGGAGCGGCTGGGGGACTTTAGGGGGCTCGGGAAAACCCACAGAGGCTTTCTTAAAAACCTGTTCTTGATGTCAGCTAGAATTTGATCCTGTTTTTTTGCTCGTCTGTCAGCGGGAATTCCCCAAAAGTTTAGGGATGCAAAGTTTTCAAACAGCTGACCGCACAGGAAGGCGAAGCGCCGAGCACCTCATGTTGGAGCCGGCTGCCTTATCACTTATTTATTTCAGTTTCAGTGTCTCTGCTTGACGTCCGCCGCCGCCGCCGTTCAGTTCACAGCGTAGTGAGGATTAGCAGCGCTGACTTGGGAGCCGCTCAGGTAGAACCTGACGCACACCAAACCTCAGCGCTCTGAGGAGGCGTCCTGACTGGGCCATGACGCCAACATCTCGCCCTCCAGGGGGCCTCCCATATCAGAGACGGACCTGCTGGCTGCTTGTGGGTCAAGCCCTGCCACCCCCCCTTCTCTTGTTTGTCCATGAGGTCAGTGGGGACCGGTACCAGTCCATGGGACAGTTGGTACTAGACCACAGAGCCACAACAACATGACCTGCATGTATTCCATGTTCTGGCTCATCTGATTGAGTGGATTTTCTCCCCCACATCCGTGACGCATGTCAAGTCCCTCAATCGTGTGTCGTACATCCACTAAACTGAAACCCTCAAGCTAACGGCGTTAACAAAAAACAGGTGCTCAGGCGCTTTGCAGAGGCTCTGGGAGTCTACCGTCTGCTGGGGGTGGGGGGGGGTCACCGTCATCTTCTTCATTCTTTCATCTGTCCATCTCACTGGTACCACCGTTCAGTGACTATATAGAAATATTGTCGTGAAATCAGCCCTTTTCTTAAAAGCTGGATCCGTTTCCAGCTGCTCTACGGTTTTTGGTGCACCGGGGACGGATTTTTATGAGTTGGAATGATTATTTTATTTCCTGCAGCTTTTGGCAGAAAAACGGTGTAATCTCCTCTTTTTTGCTTCCCAGCTGTTCATGAATTTAAATAATGACGGCCTTCGTTTTTCAGAAAATCGTATCACTTCACAGAAAAAGACTGGAATCCAGACGCCTAAAGGACGGCGGATCACCTCTAAGGCGGGGGGGGGGGGGGGGGCGCTGTTCAGTGCCGAAAATGATCTGCTGTTGAAATTTGGCTTTTTCCTTCCAAACCCAGAAACCGGCGGTCGCTCCAGTCAAGTAAATGTTTCTGCAGGCCAAGGCTATTTCCGAGCCCCCACAGGAGCAGCACTATGATTCCAACAGTGGTTTTGCCCCCATGTGATAAATGTTGTGGGATTTTTAAATTTTTAATGGATGAAAGTGTTTTCTGCAGACGGCTGCAGGGAAGCAGGTAAAGAAAATGCTTTTTCCTGCCAGACTGCAGGTGTCTTTGCTCCCAAAGTCAAATCAGACTGAGCTGCTGCTCCGCTGCTCTCAGGACATTTAATCAAGAGTCAGCAAAACTCCTTCCTCCAAATTAAACAAAATCAAACAAGGTGCAGCATCTGAACCCCTCTACCTCCATAACCTCCTCTCTGATTGGAAAACCGCTGACATTTTGATGTCATGGTCTCCTGGATATTATTAAATGCTGCAGAAAAAAGCAGTTTAGAGGTTTTAATTGCAGCAGCTTCCTTCATTGGATGGATTTGATGTTTCCATTGTGCTCTGTTGATACAGATTTGGCTTTTTAGACGTGATGGATGAATGTAACGAAACCTTTCTATAATCAACAATGTGAAGAAAATTCCTAACTATGACATGAAATCTGTTTGAATAGATGTCATGTCATTTATCCTTGTGCAGTTTGCGGTTTTAACTTGTATATCTGCTGCTTTCATCACATTTGAGTGGAAGAACTTAGAAGAAAAGAGATTTGGTTTTCTTTTTTTAAACGCTTAATAGACTTTTTTTTATTCCCAAAAGAACAGTCAAGTTTGTGACCAGGAGGTCCATATTGGACAAATGAATCACAGTTTACCCAATGACTGCAGGTTAATTAGGTTTTAGAGCAGCATCATACTCCCAAATCATCATTCTACCACCACCGTGCCTTAAACTTATGGGGAAGGGACTCTGGTTTTAACCACAGCTCCTTCATCCATCTATACCATCATTACTTTAAGTTTCAATTCAACTCCAAATGCATCTGGACGTTTCTTTAGGGTGAGTGTGCTGTCCTCACAACACGTGACTTGATACAAGTACTTCCAAGTTGGTTTGCGTTGCTTTAATTTCTCTTCTTCTTGGAAAATACTTTAATATTTTATTATTTGTAACGGAAGTAAAGCTTCAGCTTTCCATAACAAAGTAGGACAGGCCTATTGCTAATCCAGTTTGTAAGGAACACAAGAAACAGTTAAACAACTTCCTAGGAATAATAACAATATATATTACACACACAAAGACGCAGAACTCCCAACGAACAGAGTCGACTCAAAACGAACATGGCCGAATCTCCGTGAAAATGTGATCAATTAAACTAAAAAAGGCATGTTGAGAGCTCTCACTCTGACACTAATTTGAATCGGAAGCTGAACAGAAACGACAGATGTCTCACTCTGACAATTATCTAAAAACAAACTGTTAAACATAGTTTGCTTCTTTTGATTGCTTCACTAAAGGCTTTACAGTGATTTTATGATGTGATCAAACAATCAGAACTGGACCATTTTGCTTTTTAGGATACTGAGTTTAAACTGCTTTCTTTAAGTGATGGCCTGTTTTAACATAGTAGTGAAGCCTATCGATGTGGTGAGTTGACTGGTCAGTGCTGACACAACACGACTTTGACCGTGGACACAAAGTCACCGTGCAGATGGAACAACAGCTTCTCTGGTCAAGACATCAACTTTATCTTTGATGAATATTTTATAAATACATTTTAAATTATAGTTTAAAGTTCAGATGAAATTGAAAGACATTTTCTTGTACAAGTCCTGGGTTGCGAGTCGAGTCGATGCCAGTCAAATGACATAGTGGGAAGAAGCACTGACCTGTCAGAAATGCCTCCCTATGGTTTGTAGGTTTGGTAGGGCATGAGTCAAAGGTTCAAGTCCCCACCTGTCGTCAGAAGAGAGCGGTCCATCTGTGCGTTTGGTTCCAGAATCCACTGAACTTCATCTAAATGGATTCAGTGCTGCAGCAAAAAAAACCCTGCTAAATATAAAATCAAAGAGTTTTATCTTTCCTTCCTGCACTTCAAACCCTCCAAGACTGCAGCACTGTACTTTCACCAAGTCATTATACCAGAGAACCACCACACACACACACACACACACACACACACACACACACACACACACACACACACACACACACACACACACACACACACACACAGCAGGGAGAGTCCTTTGAGGTCCTGTGTGGTTTTTCTTTTGATTGAACACGGGGAATGGATGTGCGTGTGTGTTCGAGTCCTTCTGGACTGCCGCCAGTCAATTCCCGTGCTGCGCCGGCTAACAATCGCAGAGCTAATTAGCTTCTCGAGGACGTGGCACGATAAGAGAGACATGCTGACGACAGGATAGCACGCAGAGAAGGAGACGCAGGCAGGAGGAGAGGGCAACGAGGAGCGGCGGAGCAACAGTGAAACCAGGTTACAAAGAGCTGCAGACGCTGCAGATAATGAGCCATGGCACTACGTTTAAGGCCCTTAATAGACACCACAGAATCCCACAACACAAGCTCCTGGGGTCAGGTTGGAGGATTTGCCTCCAAATCCAGCTCACAAAAACTCGTCAGAGGAAGGGAAGTTTCCACGTTGGACGGTTTTGACTCATTTGTATCTGGGTGGAGAAGATTGAATTCACTTCTCCTGGACATCAAATGAAGATGAAAGTAGAGCTGAAGGATTTGTTAAAAGATGGTTAAACAGAAATTCTGAAGTGAAAACTGGAGAAATGCCAGACGGCACCGAGAAGCAGCTTCATGGAAAAGTTCATGAGACAGGCGCTTGTCCAAATAGGTGTCCATGAACCGGACACTCCTGACGCTTGTGGGAGGAGCTACCGTCAAAAGATGGTAGCCTGACATACATGGAAGCTTTGTGTGTCTCTTTTACTGTAACTGTATGCAAGACCCAGGTGATGCTGATGATGCTCAATTATAAAAAAATGCTGTCATGTTGGTGGAGTGTAACACTTCTCTGATTCCCAGCTATCGACAACAACACAACAGCATCTTATTGTCATCACACAGTAGCATTTATTGATTTTTATTTTTTGTTGTTGACATGGATCAGGCGGCGTTCATGCAGCATCTCTGCGTGCAAATGACAGAGGAGAGTGAGCTGTTTGCTAGACGGCAGGTTTCTAACGGAAGAGCAGCCCCCCCCCCCCCTTTTGCTCCCACTTTTCCCTCAGCCGCTGCAGTCCTGCTGAGGGAAAAGTGGGAGACGTTGCAGTCTGATCTTTTGTGTAATGAACACTTCCTCACAACAAGGTGGTAGATATCATCGCACAGACTCCTGTGATGACCCCCCCCCCTTCCATGCAACAGACACCAGTACCAGGAGGATAGAAGGGATTCTCATGGAGGCAAAGGAACTCTTCAAAAAAAGGGAAAGGAACAACTGGAAGCTTAAGGGTGCAGATGTTTAATTATTTCATCCTGAACTGCAGTATTTTTTAGGCTTTAAAGTGATTTTTCCTGTAAATCTCTGAACCTTGGTCTCTACAGGAGAGTGACGCTTGGATGAATGCCTTCAGTTCTTCTTTCCTTTCAGGAAAAACAAATCCATGGTGCAGGTGAAAGTGACAGATCAGCCTTTAGACCGTTGGTCTTACCTTCAGCTGTCTGCTTGGTCAGTTATTGGTTTAGTGATGATTGTAGTTGGTTGTTAAGACGAAGGCCCTTTTTCATAATTTGATGTAAATCAAGAAAAAGCCGTTCCTGTAGTTCCTCCAAAGAGGTTCCATAAAGAAGCAGTTGACTCATGAGAAAAGGGCTCATTTCAGACATAATATAAACTATTAGAAGACTTTGGTTTGGGAACATTTATATATTTTTTAAATCTGGATGTTCATTAAAACGGGTAATTAAACAATACTGCTGTCTGGATTTTGTTTGAGGTCAAATTTGCTCACTTTTAGGTGACAGGACTTTTTTTAATCTCATTTATTGTTTTTGTTGAAATCTTGTTGAGGTGGGCGGAGCTATTTTTTTCCATTTCTTTTTTCCGTAGTTAGAATGGTTCCCTCCAGTCTAAACCTTTGGAGAATAAAGATGTTTCTGTTTTACTCAACATCTTGTAACCATTTTCTCGGTTGGATTACAATTTTTATTTATTCGTGGAATATTCGGGAAATTCGTTTTTGTGTCAACTTTGTTGTTTTGTGTGTGTATGAAGAGGAAAATGTGTGCAACTTTAAAAGCAACAGCAGACTATTTGGCACTGAAGCATCAGCTGATCATAGTGAAGAATCAGACCAATCACAAGCAGCAGCAGGACAATCTGAAAGACTCGTCCCCCGATGGAGCCAGATGATGTTAGTGATCGTTCTGAGTCACTGTTTCTATGGAAACCACTCTCACCAATCAGGAGTGAGCTTGTTGGAAGACCACTCCCCCACTACTTGAAAACGGGCTAAGTGGTCGAACGTTTTATTGAAGCGTCTGATTGGTCAGTTTATAACAGGAGTAACTTGAACCACAGAATTATCCAGAAGGTGTTGGACAATAGTTGCTGGAAGTTCGTGGCTCACCTGTCTGGAAAACTGTTTGTCTGCGTTTGTCTCCCTCACCTTCCATCAATGTGTCTAACTTCTCCGAATGTAACATCCCGGCGGTGCAGATCATGCTGATGGTGTCGCAGAACTCCACGTGTCTGTAAAAACGTCACTTTGTGTGGAACACGTCATCCATGAACGTGTTGGATCCGATCTGCAGTTTGTCGTATAAAATCACAAAATCCTGAACGTCATGAACCCGTTTTTTCTTTTTGCTCTTTTCCTTTGAGGTGATTATAAAAAAACAGAGTCATAAAACAGTTTTCTGTGGCTGTGATCAACGTTAAAGGGAGCAGAGCGGCGCTGGCACATCTGGCAGAATGTCTGTTAAACTGTTGAGTGAGCTGATGAGTGTGTGTGTGTGTGTGTGTGTGTGTGTGTGTGTGTGTGTGTGTGTGTGTGTGTGCGTGTGCGCGTGTGCGTGTGTGTGTGTGTGTGTGTGTGCGTGTGTGTGTTGCTGGGATGGACTCCCAGACCTGGACGGTGATGGTTGTTGGACTCGGCCCGCGGTCTTCCAGTTGTGTGGAATGCTGCAGTAGCAGCAGAGGTATAATGAGTGGTCTGCCTCTACCTGCTGAGGCGTTTGTCCTCTCTGCTGCTCTGACAGACTCAGCATGCAGGTTTCTAACAGCCTGCAGCAGCCATCTGAATGCAGAGCGCTGCTTTAAAGCAGAGCCAGCTCGCTCCACGCTTTCACCTCCATCTGTCCTCCTTTGTCGCACGCTGGCTCCTCTATCTCCCCTCTCCTTTTGTTTGTGCCTGTTGTCATCTCTGTCTTTGTTTTTCTGTTCCTCCTCTTAATCAGTTTCTCTGCATCCGGCCTTCTCCAGCTGTTTCTATTTCTTTTTTTTTTCCCTTTTCATCAGGCTGCAGTTCAGATTCTGTGCGGCGAAGCTACAAGTGAAGGCCGTGCACACGCCGCCTGAGCGTGCATTTACATGGCGTTCCTGCTCATACATAAAGAGCGGCGCCTCGTTCCTATCAGTGTTTCGCTCCCACCTGATGATTAGCCAGGATTTCTGTTCTAACAGACAGTCTGGATTAGTGGAAGTCCTGCTGGATGCCACAGGCGCCGTTTCTCCTCTATCCTGAGTTTTTCTAACTAAAGCCCGGCTGCCCTTCACATTTTTAGCTTTGCCAGAATCCTGAATGAGTTTAATATAATAGAGAAGAAAAAAAATAAATAGACGTTAAAAATGTGTTTCAGAGCTAGACTCGTCTAAGGTTAAATTATAGCAACTTAAGAAGAAACATGAATCCACCGAAAACAGGCAATGACAGAAGGAGCAACAATTACAAGGATGAAGGTTTCTTAAGGTTTGTGCCACCAACTCTTCTGCTCCACAGAAACCATCATAAACT
This sequence comes from Oryzias sinensis, assembly GCA_037389245.1. NCBI lineage: Eukaryota > Metazoa > Chordata > Actinopteri > Beloniformes > Adrianichthyidae > Oryzias > Oryzias sinensis. The sequence continues at coordinate 546,639 of CM074488.1, forward strand.
CCCTAATTTTACATAATCATGGATAATAGGACTAACCATCAACAGCACAGGCAGCTCTGAATGAGGACGAGCAGAGAAAATGATGGAGAAAATCACCAAAAACGCTGATTAAAAACAATAAAAACGGATGAAACAAAAATGTATCCAAATAAAATAAAATAAAAACCTTTGTATAATACTATGAGTAATGCAGCCTTCAGCCCCAGTTTCTGTGTTCAGAAGAGTTTTAGGGTATTTTATTTTTAATCTCAGCTCTAAAATAGCCTGACTATTTCCTGTCTTTACTGTTGTGCTGATCTGCTCTTTTTGTTCGGGTTTAAATGCTCCAAACTGATTCTATTAAAAGGGTTTAGTTCTGGATCTGGTGTGAGATGAGAGAAAAGTCAACGGCTGGCGTCGTCTGAGGCGGCCTGACGCGGACGAGATCTGTAAACAACGGCAACCAATGACTGTGTTGGAAATGACAAAGTCTGAGCAGAAATGAATGGAGGAGACGGGAAGGAGAGGAGGGTGGAAGGAGGCGTGACGGTTCGGTTATTGATCATAATCAGAAAACACGAATGATCATTTACTCCGAAGCACAGCTCGGCCGACTGGGCCTCCAGCTGTGTCTCTGCTCTCAATACCAGAAATAATGGAGTGGGAGGCGGGGACGCTGAGGCCAGAGTGGGAGGGAGGAAGGAATCTCCATCAGACCCCCGCAGGGCTGAGCGGAGCGGGACGGGAGGGCGGGGCGGGTCGGGCTGTGAACAACACACTTTGACAGACTCTGGGATCATGAAACCATTTCTCATCCATCTGTGGAAGCAAACAGGAAAACCTGTTCATGAAACCTGATGGAGATGCAAAGCCCACAGACGGGTCGACCTTTGACCCCGGATCAGACGCTTTGGTCAAAAATGAGCTTTATGAAATCAGTGTGGATATGATCTCCTGCAGAAGATAAAGTCAGTCGATGGGAGAACCCAGGACACCACAGCTCAGGAGAACCTCCCCGTTCCACACAAGAACCTCATCGGACGCCGTCACAGAAACCAGACTCTGCTGTCCACACGGAGAGAGCTCACCGCGTCACCGACTGTGATGAATGGTGTGCACACACACTTATGGGACGCACACACACGCTGACTGATGCTGACAAATGGCGGCTTCTGGAAACCGAGTCGCTTCTGCGTGCGTCTCTTCCTCGGCGAGGGGGCGTTGCCGGGGGAAACCATTTCGCTGCTAAAACGGAGATTGAGTTTTGCCGTCGTGGGAGTGACAGATAACAAGACCCGAGCAATCAAACGCGGACGGTATCAAACGCTCGACTATCAGTCAGAGCTGACAGCTGACTGCAGGCAGACAGGAGCAGAATGAATGGCTCCTGCAGCGAAAACAAGGGCGAAGGAGATGCTGGAGGAGAGGAGAGGAGAGGCAGGGAGGAGGTCCACCCACCTAAACACGCAGAGGACGTTCACATTTAGCAGAGAACTGGATCCAAAGACAACTTCCCATCACCTGCCTCTGTCTGATCAAGTCCAGGAAAAAATTACTGAAGATAGACTAAAGATAGGTTTCTGTTCTCTTGAAGTACTATCATATTTATTAAATACATTTGAATAAGATTAAATGCACAGCGGTGCAGTGGTTAGCGCTCTTGCCTCACAGCAAGACACCCACTGGTTCAAGTCCCGGCTGGGGGCCCTGAACCAGGACACCAATGGGGGACCTTTGCATGTTCTCCCCGTTCATGCGTGGGTTTTCTCCGGCTTCCTCCCACCGTCCAAAAGCTGGACAGGTTGCCAGTTTGTTACAGGGGCGAGGAGAATACGCCAACTCCACACAGAAAAAAAACCCAGCTGGGATTTGAACCAGAACCTCCTTGCTGTGAGGTGACAGTGCTAACCACTACACACTAAACAGAGAACTCTCAGCGGCTGAGAGAGAAAGCGGGGTTGCTACTCGACAAAGATCCACCCACAACTCAGGGGTGAAATCCCAGTAAACTCCAGCTGCTCTGCAGAAACTTTGTCCTGGAGAACAACACGATTTTTTATCTGTTTTTTGGCTTTAGAAGGCATCATCATCATTAAAAGACCACCGGGAACGCTTTAAAAATAGATGGGACTGGGACTGGAACTTTAACGTGGATGTTATTAGAAACGCATCCCTCCAGTCTAGTATCCGTTTGGGATGCTCTTCTCGTTACTATAGTGATGGAGTTTATAGCATTTTATAGCATTTTCCTGCTAAAGCTTCGATCCTGAATGAAATAGTCAGCAGATCTCTGATCCTGCTTTGTGTTTGGCTCTATCGGGGACATCAGGGCAGTTTCTGTGGCGCTCATGGAGGCAGCTCTTCCAAATATTCCAACGGAATCACGCCGACTGGCCGCTCGTGGTGTTTTTAAACCAATTCTGCTGAAAACAGCATTAATTAGAAATGAGCAGGAGTCCACACTCGTGTGTGTGCCTGAGCGTGTCTGCAGACAATCAGGCTGTTATGAGCCCATCGACTTTCCCAGCATGCTCTGCCCACTTCAGATTGGGACTGAAAAAAAGAAGAAGTAATGCTTTGGATGCTCGGTCAGTCCAGCATCCTGGCGACCTGATGTGGACAGGAAAGAGTCCTGCTGGGCGAAAAGTGCCTGCAGCCACTTGGGGGAAAAAGAATCAACGTCTGGTGTTTGATTTAAACTCTTTCTCCATCATCCATCTAGTATAGATCAGAGCAGAATCTCATCCTTACAATCTTCAGAAGGTTTTTATTTTTTCGCTTTTTCCCAAATCAATGAGTTGAAAAAAATCCCAGCATTCCCAAAATTCAATGTTTGCAGAAAGTAAACCTTGCAGAACATTGTTAAAATTGAAATGTTGTAAAATGTTGTGTTTATGTTGTCCATCCTCGTGCATTTTATGACTCCATGAATTTTGATGAATCAAACGGGATCATGAGGGCAGCGGGTCGTGCACAGTGATGTGTTTTTCCTGTAAATGCCTGTCAGTAGACTTTGCAATCACTTTATGATCCTAATTACATTTTAATTATTTTTCTTTTGACATTTGATTTGCGCCTTAGGAGTCATTTTAGCAGCCATAAATTTTAATCGCCGTTTTGTTGATCGCAAGGAGAAGACACGGCAAATGTTTGCACACATTTCAGCACTTCCCGCCTTCAGCAGGTTTTTAAAAGGCCGTGTTTGGACATTTACTGACAGGAGGAACAGAGTTTACTGCAAATATCTGCTGTGAATCTCTGGTAAATGGAAAAAAAATACATTTTCTCTTTGTTTTCAAAGACTTTTCTATTTTCTGCAAATTAAACACGACAATCTCTGAGATTTTAGTGTAATAATAATGCATTAATGTCACTTCCTCATGTAGCTCTGTGTGACCCAGATGTCTAGGATCCTTTGCTCTTCAAGAAAAACGAGCATCATTGGAGCAGCGTTGTGGCCCTCAGGTGTTACCCGCTCCCGCCACATTAGCCCCCTTTCTACTCACCCTAACTAGCTGAGCAGCTGCTATCTACCCCCCACCCATCCATTCTGCCCTTGCCCCGGTCAGAGCTGGACGGGACAACTTCATGAGAAAAACCCTTTTTGTTGCCTACATTTTTTTTCTACCCCACTATTTAGGCTGAAGTTAAAGTTTAGCAACATACATCAACGTGACGCTAGTTAACGTCAAGTTAGTGTGAAAAGTATAATTTTCTGTAGTTTCTGAAGAAAAACAACGTAAGAACTGTGTGAACTGGCTAGTTTTGTATAATGACTGTGATTGTCTATAAGAGTCCGTGAATTTTAAAGACAAATCAGTACATCTAAAACACTAACAGGCTGAGCCTGCTGATAAACACATTTATCACTTTAAACATGTCCTCCCAAAATGTGCTCTTGGTGTGTTTTGGATGGAAATCAGCTGATGATGAAGAATCCACCTCGGCTGCTTCCTCCTGTCAGACTTCCTCAAACAGACACGCTTCCTGGTTATTAATCGTTGGATGGTTTCCTGATACCGTGAACCGTAAAACCCTGCTAATCTCTCCCGCCGCTGCTCTCTAAATGCTTCAACTCCCCGCTGTTTGGTCCTTGAAGCTCCTGATCATCGTTAGTGTAAAGTCTGACTGTGGCTCATCTCTCCTCCTGTATCCTTCTGGTTGTGTAGCTAGCACTAATCTCATAGCCTATAGCATTAGCGTGCGCTAAGGCTAATCCGTTTTTGTGTAGCGGTGAGCCGAGCTAACGCTGATCCAGCGTTTTGTCGGTGTGCTAATGCTCCTGCAGCTGTCAGTCACTGACAGACAGAGATGAGGATGCATCACCTTCATCTACAGCTTTGGGTCTAACTGGGTCTTCCTCTGAGATTGGATCTCGGGTTTCTGGTTTCTGGCACATCTCCTCGGCTTGTCTGACATCCTTCTGGGTGTTTGAGATCTTCTCTGGTTGCTGTTATCCGAAAAACTGCAACAAATCAATAAGAGGCAGAAAACCGCCAATGGATAACCTGAGGGATAACAAAAGCTGTTTCACCTGTCGGCCACTTCTAGTCTGGGGCAGCACTGCAGGAGTGGATGTCGGTCACCCGGTACTTCATCGCAGATTGGAGATTCATCAAAAAAACTCTTTTTTTTTTTTTTTTATAATCAGGCCAACAGTTGCTTTTTGTTAACAAGTAAATACCAGTCAGCAGTGGATGCAGTTTATTTTTCACAGACATTTTTTTCATGCTTGAAATTAAATTCAAATAAAAAAAACACACAGTTATCTTACTGTTTTCTTTTTATAATCGTATTATTCTGTGAATTAAAACGTCTCTACCAAATACCAGTCCCTGATTGGTTCTCGCTCGACCCGATTCAACCTTTAACCTGTGTTCAGTGGACATGCATGTTTCTCCAAAGCAGCTTTGAAAATGTGCGTAGCTACATTACACATATACACATATATGTCGACACAGACTTATTGAAAGTGGTCGCCTGAACGCACATTGAAGTGAATGTAGTCTCAGCTCACTGCGCTTCCTGTCACATATTTTAAATCAGTAAGAGAGTTGTCTTCAAAAATAACCCAAAAAGGTGTTTTTTTGGTTTTCTCCAAAAGCCCCGAACGCTTGATGAAGGTCATCCTTGCCTCCATTCTGTCCTGCTGCATGCTGGATTCCTCAGATGCTTCCGTTTTTTCTTCCTTTGGTTTGACAGAGCTGCTTCAAGCTTTGCAGAATTGTCTTATTCCTCCTCCTTCCTCTGCTTTATCCCCCAGATCCATTTATCTTCATATTTTACTTCTTCCTTCTTTAATTGTGACTTCATGAATGTTGTTGGTTTCCTGCTGTAATCCAGTTCTTTATGGCTTAAAAGGATTTAGATTTGCTGATCGAGCTCTGCTGTGTTTTCCATCAAGCCTCTGTTGTTGTGTTTTCATTAAAGGTGTGCGCTTCTTTCATTTATCTTTACTAAACAGTTCATGTTTTTTTCCTCTTTTACTTGTTGCTGTATTTTATCAACTTAATTAATTTCTTTTCAACCTTGGTATTCATGCGAGCAAAATGAATCTGTTGAAAAACACTTGCAGAGCTGGAGTGTTTTCAAGTTCATCAGTTATGGAATTTCTTTAGAAAACGGTTCTGCTGGAAACAAATATTTGATACAAGTGTGTGTTCGAGTTAAGACGGATATGTAAGTCGCCCACACGGCTCGCCCTCGCCGCCTCCACCGTGTCACCGAGGCTTCTGTGCAGCGCTGAAGTGAGATTGTCTGATTTTAAAAGCTTAATCTGCCAAACTCATGTTTTAGTCCGGGTTTTCCCTCCACGGTTCCTGCAGGAGAAGCTTAAACGGCTCTGATGTGTAGGTGGACGTCAGCTGCTTCTATTTGTGACATCTCTGCCTTACCTGCTACATCTGCTTTCATTGGTTCAGCACCTGCTGCTCTAAGCAACCACAAGGAGGCACGATCAAGCCCCGGTAACGGTTGAGGATTGTGTCGGGGGGGGGGGGGGGGGCATCTGAGGAAAATCAAAATATGTTGATGAGGGTTTACCTAAAGGTGTGAAAACAGTGCTCACTATATCCTGCATTGAGCATAAGTCACATGATTCTACCGCAAACAAATTCTGATCATCTGCTGGAAAAAAACAGAAAAAGTTGACTTGTTCTGATTCTGGGAGACATAGAGGTCAAATATGCAGGTTTCATGTAAATACTTTTGTCCATAAATTAACTCTGCAATCTCATTTACATATAAAAAGAAATCCTCACCACAGCAGAGCGTGGGTGTTAAAATGACCAAACAAGAGAAAACAAACTGCATCCACTGCTGTTTAACAGCCCTCAGGAATAACAATGGACTGTACCATTCATCCTGAGCATCCTTATGGTTCCAAAACACTGAGCAGGACAGCAGGCATACTTCTGAGTCTCCAGGGATTGAAGTCGTTTCTCCTGAGGGCCGGCTTCCTGCTGGTTTGTCAGAACCCCAGCTCCTTATTGGCTTTTAATAACCTGGATCAGGTGTGTTTCATCAGAGAGGAGATGCAGTGGCAGGTTTGTTGGAAACCAGTAGGAAATACTGTCTGTTGAGGCCTGGATCAATAGGTTCTCCATTTCTGAGTTTGCATCAATTGATTGAGAGGTGAGTTTGAGCTTCTATACAGTTCTTTGGTTGATGGTCTTTTCCTGTAAAGTCCACTACATCAAACATTGACAGAAATGTCATTATTTGGGGGTAATTAAGATGATTTTTAGACCCTTTAAGCCACATGAAGATTGACAATTTGTGTGATTTGTTAAGTTTTTGTTCACAGCAATATTAGGGATATTCTTCAGGAAAAAGGACTGTATTCACCTAATGTATCAGATTTTATACACACCTGTATCATAAATAATTTACCGCCAACTAATTTTGATTCTTTTAATCCAGCAGGAAGTCTTTAAAAAAAAAAATAGATTGCTAATTCTCGTGTTGAAAACCAGGAAAACGTTTCCCGCCAAAAGAGTTTTTGTAATTTTACCGAAAGCCCTTCTACCGCCCCTAGTGGAATGATTATGAACTGCAGGGCAAAAAACATGCACCAAGTCATTTCTAACTGGATTTGAATTTAAGTTTTGATTTTATTCATGAGATAAGTGGATCAAATATGATACAAATGGATAAACTTGTGTGCAGAATGCTGAAACTTCCTTTTGTGTTTGCACATGCGACACATTCTTCTCGTTTCCAATCTATTTTATGGCGAGACTGGTTTGACTATTTGCATTTTTGTGAAACTGCCAGAACTACCAGCTGCTTTTGTGCGTTTGGTGGGTTGGGTTGAGGAACTTTAATGAAAGGAAAATAGACAGAGCGGCCTGGGGGGAGGGCGGGAGAGGCAGGCGAGGGACTAAGGAGCAATTGATAGAAGGAAAATGAGGAGAGGTGGGTGACACCAGGGACGGGAGACGGCAGGAGAGAACCATAAGGAATGCTAATGAATTAATGATGCAACGTGTTGACATTTTTTTTTCCTTCCCTGTCCCCGCATCCGTCGCTCATTCTTTTCCCCCATCGCCTCCTTCGTCTCCTCCTCATCTCCTTTCTTTGCTCCTCTGCAGGTGGGAGGGTGTCCTTGTTAGCTTGTCATCCCGTTGTAACCCTCAAGCAAGTGATGTGACCGGAATTTCAATTCGTCTTTAAAGCCCCCACCCCGCCTGCAGACTTCCTGAGAACCTCAGGTAGGTGGAATCCAGAGGAATATTTCAGGCATCGGTGCAGCAAATGCTCCCGTTCAGAGGCCGGAACGGGCTTTCGATGGGAGAGCTGGTGCCATAGGCGTCTTTGTGAGACCGAGAAGGTTTTATCAAAGGGAATGGCTCCTGCAGAACAGTAAAGCTGCACAGGTTTGACTCGTGCATCTGTCCGAGCATGACGTCTGTGGTCAGAGCTGACTGGTTGGTTCTATAGGAAAACATGTTTTTTTTTTAATACACTGTTTTTTATCCCACGAAGGGAAATTCTTTCTCCGCATTTGACCCATCCCCTTGGGGAGCGGTGAGCTGCAGCCGAAACCGCGCTCGGGAGGCGGCAGCGTTAAGGGTCTTGCCTAAGGACCCTCACTGGGGTATAACAGAATAACAGAGTATAACAGAATAACAAGAGTAAAATAATTCACAAAATTATAAAGAGAACAACCAGCAATTCTGAGACGGTAGGTTAGGAGAAAGAAATAATCCTTCATCATGTTTCTGTGTTCATAGATAACAAATGCACACTCTGATTATTTAATATGTTGTACAGCTATGTAAATGACAGATCAATGTATTGTCATGAGTCTAGATCATTAGCTCAGCTCTCATTAAGCCCCTAGATAAATAAAAAAAAGTTATTTTTGTTCTGTTTATAAAAACATTTTGGTAAATGAAAGAAAATCAGAAATGTAGACCTCCAGGCTCTCTGTCCAACTTGGTTTTTCAAATTATTTACTTGTTGTCAAACTTAATTAACTGGATCAAATGTTCATCCAATTAAAAGTAGAAAGGCCTGCGGCGTTCCAGGTTTGTCCTGATCCACTGTTTCATGCGGCGGCGGTGGCGGGTTGGAAGCTGCTGTCTTTGGATGTCGTTCCCCTCCTGAAGTCTCCAAAATGTCAGCCAAAAGGCGGATTTTGAAATTGTGCTGACGTGACCAACTTTAAACGGTTTCAAACCTTTCCATCGTCTCAGAGAAGGTTTTTCTTCCGTCAACAGAACAAAAACAAATCTGCTGTCAGTTTTGATGCCCTGTAATGATGAAGAAAATATCTCTTCTCCCTCAAATGCATGACACTGCATTTCCTCTCTGCGGTTTCCTCAAACAGGAAGTTGGGTTCTTCCTTCCTTCCGTTCTTGAATTTGTTTTATTGCTCACCTCAGAGCAGATCCATTCACTTCATTGCCTTTTATGCCTCATATTAGAGACTTTTAATTTGAAGTGTGGAATAACTGCAGCGCTTCCCTGACAGGTATTCAGCATCTGAGGCTTAAACCTGATTTGGGAACAATAAGAGTGTAAATGATGGAGCTGCTAACAGTGGTTTAGGCGGCTGCTTCCATTTTACGTCTTTGTAGAACAGTGTAATAAAAGCCTTTTCTTCACTTTAACGCCTCAATTGATCATTTAAACCTGCAGGAGCCTGAAGCGTAAAGATTCACTGGAAATACCGGCGTTTAGCTGATGTACTGTTTCTGCACCAGGAGGCGGGGCTTCTTCGCCGAGTAAATCATTGTCACAAAACTCTGAAAGTCTCCTCACCCGATTCAAACCTCTGCATCGCTCTGTGTGCCACCATTATGTAGGTAGACTTCAGGGATTTGACCTTCATCTGGAGCAGAAGCCATGTGTGGTGACAGAACAGGAAGTGACTCGTCTTCCTCACTGACTCCTCCTCTTTGGCTGGCTTTCTTCTGCTGGACAATGAGTCCTTTTGTTGTTGTTTATTGTCTTTTGCTTTGGTTTTTTGGTAAAATGGACGTCTCCAGATCCACGTCCAAATTCAGAGGCATCTTGTTTGACTGTCTGTTCAACCTGGACTTCAAATCTTCTCTAATGAAGTAACTTAACTTCAGAACAACTTTCCCTGACTCTCTGCTTGTTCTAAATAGGTTTTCCTGGTCTTATCGGTGAGCTGCAGTCAAAGCTTTTCTTTTGGTGATGTTCCTGACCGGCTCCTGAGCCGAGTGTCAGACCGTGTTGACGAGAAAATCATCTTGAATGGAACCGAAATTGAACTTCTGATTATTCAAGAATAAAAGACGTCAACATCTGACAAACAGTCAAACCAAAGCCAAGATGGAAGTCTGCACACGACAAAAGCAGCCCCCCTAGAAATAGACTTAAAAAAATATTCAAATTTGAAGAAAAAAAACAAGTCATAGTGACCAGAATTTCTTCTTAAAAAAGAATCTTGGTATGATCGTTTTTTCTTTTACCAGATTTTGTTTTTGAAAATCCTTCCCAAAAAGATCAGTGTTCTTGAAAAATAGAAAATAGGATGTGTTTTTAAAAAAGGGAGGAGTTATTTTCTTTAGTTTTTGCTGTGCAATTCTCCGTTAGTCCATTATTTAGGATACTTTTTTTCTCTTAGTGTTATCATACTTCTCTGCCCTTGGAACGTCTTTGCTTAACAATATTTCTTCTGGCCCAACAACCGGTGGACGTCTGCTTGGATGACCCCCCCCTGAGTCTTGTTAAAAGGCTCCTGGACCGGTGACCTTAAAACTGGACCTTTGGTGTCAGCACTGATAATCGTCACTCTGAACCTCCGTCTTACTGCTTATCAGCTGGCGTTCCACGTTGTGACCCGATAACCAGCAGTAAACGCTGCATGAGGAACCGGAAAACAAACCCAAAGCGGATCTGTGGATCTTGAGGACCAGGTTTGGGCAGCTCTGGTGCTAATGAGCCTAAATCCTAAAGAAACAGCATGTCAGCTTTCAGATTCTGCAGGAGATCCATGATTGAAAAAAAAGTTTTCAGCTCAATAAAAAAGGCCCCAGGCCGTTTAAGTTGAAGGTGCTGCAGATTGAGATGCGTGTCATCATCCTTATCTCTGCTGCTTTATCTTCTGCCTCTCTGTCTCTAAAATTTGAAAATCTCTCCTTGAGTGACTCTGGTCTTTCATGTTGAGCTTTCATTGCTCCCATCCTCTATTTTCCATGTTTCTGTTCAGCAGATGATAATATTAATATCATTGGAAAGTTTAGGATCAAAGACCCTATGCTGAATAACAATTAAGAGATAATCACAGTTCAGATAGATGTGATCTTCATAAAAACCCACTTATGAAACCACAGAAAAGCAGATGCAAACCACTGTTTTCTGTTTTGCATTTCTAACAAAAGATGGTGTTCTCCCAGTGAGACTGTCTGCCTTCGGCTCCAAATCAATGTGCAGGTTTCTCCTCTCAGCTTAATGAAACTTTAATGAGGATGCACTTGAAGGCTGTCCTCATAGGCACCCGTTGTCCTGCACCGGCACAGGATCCAAAAAGAGGACGATACGAGAACGGAGACCTGTGGCGGATGTTTCACTACATTTGTTCCCCTGAAAGAAATGTATCGCCACCAAAGATGATGCCGATTTTTGGCACAGATTAAAATAAAAATAGGAAAAGTAACATCTCAAATAAAAACCTCTTACTTTAACACAGATATCACTCAATAATAATCCACCTTCTTCGTGTCATAAATCAATTGAAGTAGTCCTTAAAACCAGGCAAATGGCTGTCATGCATTACAATGATGGATGGTGAGCCCATCAGGTATGAACAGACTGATTACAGCATGAAAGACCCGTTACTTTCCCCTAAATGGGCTCATTTTGTTTTACAAAGCCTTAAAAAAGCCAATTTGTCCTTGAAGTCCCTTCACGTCTGGTCCTAAGTGGAAGCAAAGATAGTCGTAATGCCCATCTTTCAAATTGAAGTGACACCTCTAATTCAGCTGTAATAACTGGATCCGCTAAAGTCTCTCAGAGCTGCACGCTTAGAAGGCCGACCGCATCGCAGCGCCGCCGTGAAGGTTGTCCTGTTCCAGAGATGCGTCTTAAATAAATGGATGGTGGATTTTCATTGGCATTCCTGCGTCAAAGTGGGGAGGAGACCCTGGAAATGGAGATATGAAGAGCGACGTGTGAGGCTTGGCACGATATAGACTCTTTAAAAAAAAAAAGGTTATTTTTAACCCAACCCAAGGTTATTTTAAAAAATCTCAGGAAAAAGAAACCAGTATTACCCAAATATTAGTATTACTCCAAAAATATATCCCATAATAAATAACCCAAGTCTTTGAAGAGTATGCAGAATTCACACAATGGTCTATAACTGTTACACATAAATGAAGACGTGTTTCTCTTGTGAACAAAATCTTTGTGACTTTATTTGATGTTTATATTATATTTATCTTATATTCTTTAACTACAGCCACATACGCTCCACAAATAAAACCAGTGATGTCAGAAACATTTATTTTGCCTCTAGTCGGTTTTATTTCAGAATCAACTTTTTTTCTACGTCATCGCGAGGGCTAGTGGGCAGCTGAAGAGCTGCATTATGGGATCTGTAGTGAATGTTATCAGCCCTACAATTCACCGGGCCGTTAATAACAATAGTATGAAATGATCTCGCGGGTGTGACGGAGTTCTGTCAGCACTTAGTGTACTATTTAGGGCGTTTGTCATTTTTTTGGGAGTGTCCAAATCTACAATTCCAAAATTCAGTGCCCTGGAATTTCCCAGAAGTCTTTGTGAACAACCAGTGCACATCAATGCTCACTCGACTGACCACAAGGCATTATGTCTGAACAGTTTTTAATTTAAACATGTATTTTTTTATAATCGCCCATATTTTCATCATCAGAACTCAGTGTAATGATAAATAGTCTTTATAAAATGTTCATATTTGTTAGGTTTTGGGTGTGGCCATGTTTGCTGAAGTAGTGAACATGTGTCCGCACCATACAGTCTTCTGTGGAGGAGTGATGGAATCCAAACCAAACACCAGAATCTCCTGGTGCTCATTGGTGTCTGTGGGTTTTCCCAGTGGGGGGACGTTTTCAGGGTAAATGGTGTAACGGGACGCCCCGGTCCTCCTTAGCTGGTCTAAGTCGTGCAGCAGGGGTGAGACGGACCTGTACCAAAGTGTCAGTTTAATGACTTCTTTTTGTTGCCTAAAAGCAGAACCAGAACAAATATGGACCTTCTATTCTTTTTCTCTTTGTCTCTTTCCGTCATTGAAGTAAAGCTCAATTTTCTTTCTCTAAACATCCTCAAAAGAGACATAATTGTAAGTCAGTGAGTTACGCTGGCAGCAAAGTCATGGAAGAGCGAACACAGAGATCTCTCAGGCATTCATTGATCTGAGAGCCTTCCTGCCTGCTTTTCAGTGCAGATATTAAAAAAGCACAATGCTGCCATCACACCGACTGTGATGAGCTGCACACAAAGGGAGGTCTGAGGATAGTTTGTCTCAACGAGAACAGATTGGCCCACACAAACGGGTGTTTAGGGTCCGTTCTGACTCCTTTCTTGTTCTGTCGCTGTCACAACATTTCTGCTGATCTGCATGAGGACAAGAGTTTCACACAGTTTGACTTAAGCTGAAAACGCTTCTCATTTAGTAAACACGCTCCTGATAATTCATCTGCCGCTAAGGAGTAACAACAGGATTGGTTTGTGACTCTGCAGTAATGAGCAGATCCGTTCAAATATTATCCGCAGCTCCTTCTGAAGTTCTGTTGCTCCGTTTCAGCTGCAGTTGTGTCATATGTCACCTAAATGAAGAAAGTCACAGGTCCAAGGCGCTAATGTGAGGCTAATAGCATATTTAATTAGCATGTTTGCACAGACTGCAGTTATGAGGCTGTTTGTCAGCTGAAGCTACTTTGATGCTTGTCTGTTACAACACACATATATGTTCCCGTGGTCCACTTCCTGCTCGTCATCTATGTTTTTCTTTAACATGAAGGTATCAACCGTCAACAGGACTTCCTGTCCTTGAGATGCAACCAGGCTCCAGACCGAAAGAGGATCAGGTCACAGCGTGGAGCTGAGGAAGTGTTTAGCTAAAGAGTTGGAAATGTCAGTAAACATGGTGAGCATGGAGGAGACGCAGGTGCCTGTTATTACCAGAGGAGCAGGAAGGTGATCTTCATCACGGCGTTTGCCGTCCAAACTGATAAATGACTTACCACAGCCAATCAGTCCCATGAGCCTTTGCTCTGTGATGCCAAAGAGTGTCTTCAGTTCAGAACAAAGGAGAAGCACTGAGCTGGTGGGTTGTACAGTCTTTTGGGGGGAGTGGCCCCCTCATAACTTGAGATGAAGACGTTAGGGTTGGAAGTCGTGTTTGTTCTTCTCAAACGCAGCTTCCTGTACCAGTTCAGTGTTCGTGTTCTGATTCTGACAACATCAGCAGCTCATTTGCATCAGTTTTTTTTGTAGTTTCTGGGTGAGTGTTTGATTTCCTGGCAGCCATTGTTGCGCTGTGTGATCCGTGTGTGGTTCTGATTTTAGCAGCTGTAAATAGGTCAGACTCGGCTCTGTTTTCTCCTCTCGTTTGGGCGTCTCTACCAATCAATGGCTTCTCTGCTGAAGGATCAAGCTCTTCTGTTTGCATCATCAACCGTCTTCATTTGTTTTTCTCTCTGCCGTCGTCATCAACCTCGTCTCTTATCTTTCATAAATCCATCTGAGACGTTGGATCACTCTGCGTGTCTTCATTTGTTCACCGACTTGAGTTTCAAAACCCCAACAAAGATGAGAAAAATACCAAAAATACCCACAACGGTCTTTTTAAAACTGCCTGTGAGGTTTAACTTTGGCTCCCTGGAGACACCAGAACAACAAATCTGTGCTTTGTTAAAATGCTTAAGCTACTACTTCTTTTCTAAAGTTTATTTAAAGTGAAGAAATTGCCAAAACAACAGTCAAAGCACGGCACCGAGTATCATTCAGGCTAATCTTCGTCTTTCTAATGTCCAATGACGCTGCATTCACTCCCCGTTTGCTTTAAATACAGAATCCAAATAAATCCCACATGAGTGTTTCTTCATATTAGTGGAATCACCTGAAAAGTTCTCCTGTTTAACAAACTGAATTCTAGAAAACATTTACATTGTAAACGTCAAAACAACAAAAGTACATGAATCACATAAAACCCAATATGTAACTGACATCGCATAGTGTGATTTATGGTTCATGTTGTACGTTTCACTTATGTGAACAAGCATTAATTATCATGGAAAAAACCATCTATCGCCCTTACAAATACGTCACAATACACTAACCACACGCATGACAATGGTACGTTCCATTTTCATTACATCCTTTAAGGTCAAGAGGACCCGGCTGCAGACAACAATATGGCGCCCAGACATCATTAACCGGAAGTTTACGTCCCGTTCCCATCCTCCCTAACAGTTACATTATTTTCCATCTTACCCTTGAAACCTGATGTCTAAACCTGCAATGCTGTTTGTCACACCCTGACTCCTCACAACATGAATCAGCTGATCGGCAGAGAAGAGCGGCGCTTCACGGGAATGCCACACATTACTAAGTATTGCATACCGGCATCTGTCTGGAGTGTGGGGCGGGTCTCTCTTGGGGGGTCGGGGGATGCCCAGAATCCCTGTGGGGGCGACGGGTGGCTTCTCTGGGGCTGGGGGTGCTCTCCTTATTCATAGAATATTTCTTTCTGCTCTAAACATAGTTTGGACTGCGTGGAAGTTTGACTTAATCCAAACCTTCTTAGAAACCTAACCACGGCTTGTTAATGGTCGACGTCGTTTATTTAGGGTCATCACAGCCGGCGTGATGGTACACTAATTGGCAGAAGGCCGGTTCTTCTAAGGTGCTGGTGGTTCTGTTGGGTTAATGTTTCCATACTTCAGTGTCAGCTTCATTTTTGATGTGTGTTTTTCTTGGAAAGCAGATCAGCAGCGTTCTGTGGTGAGGCGCCTCGGGCTCGCTCAAAGTCATAAATGTGTCTGGATGAGTTATGCGCAGTGTGGGAGGCTTCTGCATATGAAAGCCAAGCAAAAGTCAAAGTTTCTTTTCAGCTCCGGTGGCAGTGAGGAAAGACCTGCTCTGCTTTCTGCAGGCATCCCAGGGTTTGGACTCCTACTTCTGTAGTAGTTCTGTATAAAGACCTACTACTACGGTCCTTGTTTTGGGTGAAAAATATGTCTTTGAGTCTTCTGTCATCAAAGCTCAGAATACGCTTTATTGGCCAAGTACAGAGCATGTTCAAGGAATTTGGCTTTGGTGTCTTGTGCTCTCGTGCAAACTAGAGAGATATAAAAAACGTTTGAAGAAATAAGACAGGAGAAGATAAGTAATTAAAAGAAAGTACTATGAGGTAGATATAGGAACATATAAACATAACTAAATAAAAATGCAACAGTGGTTCAGGTGTGACATTTTCTGTGGTTGTTCCGTGTTCTTGAGTGGTCTGGAGTCAGGAGTTCATCAGAGTGACGGCTCGGGGGAAGAAGCTGTCTTTGTGGCGAGTGGTTTTTGGTACGCACAGCCCTAAAGCGCCGCCCTGACGGCAGAACGCTGTTAAGGCAGTGTCCAGGATGAGAGGGGTCCTTTGCAATTCTGCCAGCCCGCTTCCTGACCCTGGACCGGTACAGGTCCTCAATGGAGGGAAGGCTGGAACCAATAATCCTCTCAGCAGATCTGATGATTCTCTGAAGTCTGTTCCTGTCGTGTCTGGTAGCTGATCCAAACCAGACCGTGATGGATGTGGTCAGGACAGACTGGATTATTGCCGTGTAGACGACGGTCAGCAGCTCCTGAGGCAGGTTGAACTTTTTGAGTTGTGGCAGGAAGTACAACCTCTGCTACAGGAGTGAGTCAATGTGGGCGGTCCACTTAAGGTCCCGTGAGATGGTGGACCCTAGGACTGAGTGAGTCTGTTGAGTGCTGTTGAGGGAGAAGAGCAGAGGGGAGAGAACACACCCCTGGGGGGCGCCAGTGTTAAGGATCCGTGTGCTGGATGTGAAGCGTTCCAGTTTCACCTGCTGCCTCCTGTCAGTCAGGAACCTGGTGATCCACTGACAGGTGGGGGGAGGCACGGTGAGATGGGTGGAGGAGCTCTGGGACGATGGTGTTGAGCTTTTCTTGTTTTTAGAGTAAATGGCGTAAACTTCTCTAGAGCTTTGCAGTCCCAATCACCCACACATTCACACACTGATGGAGGCTCCGCTGATGAACATTGGCACTGACCGATAACCAGGAGCAGACGGGCGAGAAGCTGCGATCCTCTGCACCACAGCCGACATTTGATCTTTCCCGCCCATCCATCTATGTTCAGGTCATGGGGGCGCAGTGGGGTGTTTTCAGGGCAGCCAGAGAGATCCATCCTCTTCTATCTTGGACAATTCACTCACAGCCCATCTTGGTTGTGTGTTAGCCGCTCTTTTTCAGAGGACCAAAGGTTCAAACCAACAGAAACCAAGGCCGCCCATGAGAAACAAGTTCATGTCTTGTAACCGGGATTAATTCTGGACTCAACAATCCGGCACAAAGGCTTCAATAGTAGATGGGTTTGTGAGGCTCCATAGCAAAATCATATTCATGAAGTCATATTAGGATAACATCCAAGCTTTGATTTCCCTCAGAGCTCCTACAACCCTCTCCTCACTAATGATATTAATTCGCAGCAGGAAAGCCTCCTTCAGGCTCCTCTCCCTTTAGTTTTATCATGGATGGCTCCTGACTGAGCGCAGTGAAGCCACCGTCTGCCATGAAACCACTGGAGGGGGGGTCGAAGCTTCCGCTGGCTCTGCAGAAAGCTCGCTTTGGCAGGGGGGCAGGTGTTTGTTGTCGCTTCGACTGCGTTGGCCAAACTGCTTGATGAGGTCGTCAGAGGCGTTTTGATCCTTTTTGAGGGTCGGCGTCGACTGTGTGCGCGTAGAATCAGCACCAGCAGCCAGTGTGGGAGGGGGGTAAATACGCAGTCAAACGAACCCATGCTCTGTGGCATTTTCCCATCACACCGTGCAGGAAAGGGAAGGAGCCGGTCCAAAGCCTGCAGCAACATCTCCTGCTTCTTCTGCGTAGAGTGTGAGCGGATCCCAGCAGTGGTGGGTTCATGTTCTTAACTTTTCACTGAAAATGCCTCGTCTTTCCTGAGCTTCCTAAAGAAAAAAGAGGAGAGTCTCCAAGATTTGTCATCAGATATTCTTCGCGATGAACTGACTAAATGTCATGTTTCATTTTTAGCAGTAAAAACAAGCATTTATTGAACTCTTGTTAAAACCCTAAAAGCCAATGATTTCTTTTTCCGTGTTCAGCAAACGGAGGCATCTTGTGTTGAAGAGATTTATTGTTACAATAGTGGTTTTTCGTCTTTTGTTGTCTAATTTTCCTTGTTATGGGCCTCAGGCTGGAAATGGGGGGGGGGGTCAATCAGAGTAAACGACCAAAGACAAACAGGACATGCAGCCAGCAGGTCACAGTGAAGCAGCTTAAACCCCAAACAGCACAGAGGAATCAATGCTTACAAGCCTAAACAATAAATCCAACTTGTTTTCCGCGGTCAGAGAACTCATGCGCCCAACGTGCGTGTTGGTTCAGACCTGGACCTCCCACCCCACCTCTGGATGAGTTTTGGAACAAGTTCAGACTCATTCTTAACAGAAACGGGGCGTCCTGATTCTAATGTTCCCATTGAAATGAATTAAAGTTGACTTTTGGATCATAAAATGTGTTTTAGTTTTATTAAAAATCTTGATGAAGGACACTTTGGAAACACGTGTTTCACTTCTTTTGAAGTCATTGTGTTGAGTTTGTTGAACAGAATCAACTAAATATTGACTTTAAATCCCGACACCACACGATGAAAACTGAACATATTATTGTGATGAAGTCAAGAACGTTTGTCACTTTTCCAGAATTCCTGGTCTGTGTTGTTCGTCTAAAGTCGGAGGGAAAAAAATCTCTCAAATGCAAACTGACTTTGAGTCTGTTTCTGTTTCACTCAATTAATAAAGTGTGTCACTAAATAGCCTCTCTGCCATTAGTGGCCTCCAAATTGCTTCTGAGATGAACGGCTAAGAGCAACACTTTGAAATTACTTTTGAAATTACTTTCAAAGTTAGCGCCTCCAAATTGACTGTAGAATTATCAATTAACAGCAGCCGACCTAAATAGCTCTGAAATGAAGACTGTAAAGGAGCAGGTGGAAATTATGGGCAGCCATAAAGACCCTTTAGTGCTGCACCTTTCATTGAGTTTGTTAAGTCAAAAACAAACTTGTGGAGGATTTTTACTCCACAGTGTGTGCAGTTAGGGCTGCAAGGAGCAAACCAGGAGTCCTGCAACCAAACCAACACCACTAACCAGTTAACTTGAGACAGAGACTCTTTAATCAGACTGGACACATTTGGACCCTTTTCCGGGACCAGGAACCGCTCTCGGACCCATCCTTCGAGGTGGTCTTGGTTCGTTTCCAATCTGACTGAGCTTCGGTTCTCTCTGAGATTCCTCAGTCTGATTACAATCCGTCCTCAGGAGAAACTGGACCAAAACGGCCACCGTACCCGGGCATTATGTGATGGAAACAGATTAAGAATGAAGGAACCGCTGAGCTGGACTTAATATTTCAATGGAACTGTAAAATGGAGCAAAAGCACCAACCTGATAATAATTGTTGTTTCAATGCAGGAGCGAGAAACTATTTTATGCACCACATAAAAAGAATCAATGAAGCTTTAGGCCCGTGCACCTGCACAGGTGCTGCAGGTGTTTGGGTTCGTTGAAGATCGTAGACACGAGCAGCCGCATCTTGAGGCTGTCTTGCAGTTTTTTTGAGGCTTGTACATCAAGGAACGTCGAAAAAGTGGAGGGTACCATTGTCTTCTTTGTGTCAGCATGAGGATATATATCATATTGTGACATTTATCGGATCACCAGACTCTTGTCAGCTCACAGCCCCACTAGAAACTTTTTTTTTCTTCTTCTGCAGATGTTTGAAACATCTGCTGGAAAAAGCAAACTCCAACAAAGGAGGCGCCGTCTCCATTGGTTTCCTCCACTCAGTCACAGCGGCTCATTACTTCATCATTTCTCATTTTCTTCTTGAATCCCTGTAGACTCCAAAGATTTTAGTTACTCCTCTGGATTCTAAGTACCTCCATACCGAGTATGTGCAGGTTTTACTCGGTTTCTGTATCTGAAGTTTTGAGTATTTAGTGACCAGCTGGGATTTTCTGAAACTCCTCTGGGTTGGTCTTGATGATCTACCAGGTGGTTTTTAGCCTTCTCCTCATCAAAGACGCCACCTTCTTAGTACAGCATTGTCTTTGACCGTCAGTTGTCTGGAGCTATTTCAAACATTTTTTACTATTTTACAATTTGCTGTGATCATTTATGTTAAATGTTTTGACCTCCGTCTTTTTAGTCCAATAACAGCTTCTTCAGTTTTTACAGTAATTCCACAATAATGCTGAAAAAACAAAAGTCCTTCTAATTTTTGTCCTTTCTTTACAGAAAAAATCCCGAAAAATTTAATTAATTCTTATATATTTTAAAGAAAAGCTGAAATGTGTAGCGACAAAATAAAAATGAATAAATCCAATCAGTCTATTTGATTGGCAAATATCTTTTATCATATATTCTTTTTGTTTTTATCTTTTTATTGTACTTATATGTTTTACATGTTTTAAATATCTGTGTTCATATGGGAATCTTAGAACAGACGTTATTTATTTGGGTTTATCTGAAAAGTTGCTGCACAATAAAACAGATTGATTATCTGATCCGTATGATCTCTCCCTTAGCAACCTTTTGTGTTCCTCATTGTAAAATTTTTCCAGAAAAAGTGTTTACCCTTGAGATTGTCAGTGAGATGAAACCGAACAAGTTTGAAGTGTTGAAAGGCAGACGGATGTAAAAGACACAGTGAGCTTCCTGTGACGGGTTCAGCTTTGCTCTTTCAATATTCAAATTAGTCACAGAAGGAGCCCTTCAGGGCGAGACACAATCTGTATGCGATAAGACACCAGATATGAGCTCCAGTCTATTCTTAGTCACTTAATTCACTCTCAAACGCATCTTGAGGAGAAGACGCGATCCTCTGAACCTGGAGATCGGCTGCCACATTCGCCGTTCCATGGCAGGAGAAGTGCCGCCGTCTGAGGACGAACGCTCCACCAGAGCAGATGTGTGATCACCCTGTGATTCTGCATGTCTTCTGCAGGTCTCCTGAAGGTCTTCTGCAGGTCTTCTGTAGGTCTTCTGCAGGTCTTCTGTAGGTCTTCTGCAGGTCTTCTGTAGGTCTTCAGCAGGTCTTCTGTAAGTCTTCTGTAGGTCTTCTGTAAGTCTTCTGTAGGTCTTCTGTAAGTCTTCTGTAGGTCTTCTGTAGGTCTTCTGTAAGTCTTCTGCTGGTTTTCAGCAGGTCTTCTGTAAGTCTTCTGTAGGTCTTCTGTAAGTCTTCTGCAGGTCTTCTGTAAGTCTTCTGCAGGTCTTCTGCAGGTCTTCGGCAGGTCTTCTGCTGGTCTTCGGCAGGTCTTCAGCTGGTCTTCGGCAGGTCTTCTGCAGGTCTTCTGTAAGTCTTCTGCAGGTCTTCTGCAGGTCTTCTGCTGGTCTTCTGTAGGTCTTCTGCAGGTCTTCTGCAGGTCTTCTGCAGGTCTTCTGCAGGTCTTCGGCAGGTCTTCTGCAGGTCTTCAGCTGGTCTTCGGCAGGTCTTCTGCAGGTCTTCTGCAGGTCTTCAGCTGGTCTTCTGCAGGTCTTCTGCAGGTCTTCTGTAAGTCTTCTGCAGGTCTTCTGCAGGTCTTCTGCAGGTCTTCCGCAGGTCTTTTGCAGGTCTTCGGCAGGTCTTCTGCAGGTCTTCTGCAGGTCTTCTGTAGGTCTTCTGTAGGTCTTCTGCAGGTCTTCTGCTGGTCTTCGGCAGGTCTTCTGCAGGTCTTCTGTAGGTCTTCGGCAGGTCTTCTGCAGGTCTTCTGCTAGTCTTCGGCAGGTCTTCTGCAGGTTTTCAGCAGGTCTTCTGTAGGTCTTCTGCAGGTCTTCTGTAGGTCTTCTGCTGGTCTTCTGCTGGTATTCTGCAGGTCTTCTGCAGGTCTTCTGCAGGTCTTCTGCAGGTCTTCTGCAGGTCTTTTGTAGTTCTTCTGCAGGTCTTCTGCAGGTTTTTGGCAGGTTCTCCGTCACTTGTTTCACAGTAAAAGACGCCGTTGGAACCAAAGACTGAGGGAAATGTGGAGGACCGCTGAATCTAAATAAAAAAATAAAATCTAATAGGGAAGCTTCAGGCACAGACACATCATTTCTCAGCAAAATGGTCTTTGCTAATTTTTAATGAACCATGAAATATGGCCTTTTTAATGACTGCAAATGCATGTTTTTCCCATTTTACATTCTGCCTTGTGATTGCACCCCCCCCCCCCACACACACACACACACACAGCCTGTGGCTGAAGGAGAAGGGTGGATGTGCTTTCCTGTCCTGGTTGGGAAGGTGTGGATAAAAAGCCTGCAGGGAAACCAGCTCCAATCCCTTTTCTACTCCACCTTTCATTTCAGGGCTGCAACGATTCATTGTCTAAATCAATAAGGCTGAAAACAAATTTACTGTGGATTCATCCGTTTATACCAAACATCAGAGTAGAATTCAAACATGTTTGTTTTCTCTTGCTCAACACATTTACCTACAGACGTTTTATCACGGGAATGGGTTGAAAAACGGTTTTCCCTGGACATACATTTCAAAAAGTCAACTTGAGGTAAAATGTGTTGAATCAGAAATCAAAATGGAATTTTAAACTTCTGAAGGGAAGTTTAGGCTGCATGGTGGCGTAGTGGTTGGTGCTCTTAACCCACACACAGCCAGAAGGTCAAGGTTCAAATCCCACTTGTGACAGTTCCCACTGCCAGAAAACATGCTTTATCGGTTAGCTGGTGTGTAGTTGTGTGATCTGTCCAGAGTGTACCTGCATTTATCCAAGAGAAGGTGGGATAGGCTCCAGCAGCCCTGTGACCCCATAGAGCTTTCATTTGGCACAGTAAATTGAAAATGGATGGATGGAACTGAATTCAAACCCGTTCAGGATTTTAGCAACGATACTACATTAGTGTGTGACTCTGGTAAATAGGTACTTCCCTTATTTAAGCTGTATTTATCAGCGATTGGAGGTCAAAGTCACTTTGATGAGTGCAAAACTCACTCTGGTGTTAGCACATGGATGCCAACACATTAGCACTAAATCATTCTATGAAGTTTTCACCGTGACGAATGTTCCTTTGAGTAAATCTGAACTCAGGAAAACTCTGGGAATTCTGTCTTTCTGCCTCCTCTGTTCCTGATGCTGGATCCATGGCAGCCTTTGACACTGACGGCCCTTCAGTTTCTATGACGCATACATTTTCAGAGACAAACACAAACAAGAACTCAAAACTCAGCAGCTGCTGCTCTGAGCCTGCATTAAGTCCACTTCAGTTGAAAAATCTAAACTGGAGATCCTCTTTGTTGATTTATTCCAAGTAAAGTGGTTTATTAAAATCAGAAACACACAAACCCTTTTAGATACTGGTAACAAATCGAAACTAAACAACCTGAAGATTTTTGATTGACAGAAATAACCAATATGTCATTTTGTACTTTGTTAAAGTCTTTCTGGGCATTTTGTTGTCTATCAGTGAAAATGCGTCAGCTCCTTTTCAAACAAAGCCCTGTTGAGTTTGGTCCTGGGTTACAGACGGGTGGACTTCCTCTCCTGCAGCTTCATCAGAAATGTTTTGGGTTTTAGCAGACTGCTGAACTCGTCGGCTGTGCCCGGTCCCGTGGACCGAAGGCTTTTAGGGTCCACTACACAGCTGGAACATTGTGTGTGTTTGCGTGAACATCCTGCTGCTCGTGTGCATTCTGTAGTAGCATTTCCTCAGGGGCTCACTGACTGTCCTGGAAATGATTGAAAGTCTGACGATGACATGTGATGTTTCCAGGAGAGCCTCCATCTGCTCTGAGCGTGATCTCATGGGTTCATGTATGCAGTTTATTTTTAACGCCCGTGTGCGTGTGTGTCATTTGTGGACAGGCCAAATCCGTGGCGTCAACAGAGAGGAAGAATAAAGCACATCCCAGATCAGTGATGAAGGCTTTGTGACTCGAAGCTCACAGCAGAAAGGACAACGAGAGTAGAAGTGGTGAAAAGGCTCTAATACGGCAGATAAGGTGAGGACCACCATGAGTGCCGGACAGATTAATAAAGCCCACATATTCATAAAGTCTATGGTGTCTATCTGAATCTGTTTGGATTTGTCTTGTCTCAGCAGCATAGAGGGATGTATTCTGCATGCTGTCCTCTTTCTGCTGCAGAAACTTGTCAAAGGAGGAACTTCACTGATGTGATAACTCTGATTTTGCTTTAGTTTAAAACCTTTAAACTACTAACATTTACGACGCTCCTATCTCACCCGTCAATAGCCGCGGTTAAAATATCTTGATCGGATCAAAGATTGGATTAGAATTCAACCGTGTAAATGGGCCCAGAAAAACCGTTTCCAGTTATAACAAACGTCTACTTGGGCCACACTTTCTGTCGGAATAAATCATTCGCACATGCGAACTTCTCTTTAAAATACCGGAAGAGGAAATGAGTCCCACTGTAAACAAGCTGAGCGGCTACATGCATAGATATGTGGCTGCTCCGTTATATATGAGATGATCTTCTAAACATGCTTTTATTACTGTTATGAATATTATGAAGTGCCTTTTCGCTCATCATTTTGTTTTTAATCTGTGTGGTCAGTGCATTTTCTGTTGATGAACGGAGCTGGAAGAAGGGTTAGGAGAAGGCTAACATCCGCTAACAACTTAGCTTTGTCTGATGAACATAAATACATGCGGGAAAAGCTGCATCTGCAGCTTGGCTGCACGTAAATATGTGGGAATAACATCAGCCTTTATTTTGTCGGGACCCGACTGGAAACACAAATCCACGTGATGTTTGAACAGTTTCTAAGGACTGAGCAGCGTTTCTGCATTGAAAAGCTGACACCGCCCCAAAGCCGCTGTGTGAGCTGACGGTCCGAGCTCTGCTTGGACACACGGTTCTCCTGCGTCCGGCAGCCGATAACCCAAAGCGGCGGGACGGATCGCAGTCCGAAGTCTCCCACACATAACAAAACAACAAAACGCACATGTAACAAAGCATCCTCCCCTCCCCTCAAACACAAAGTTATTAATCCGACTGCTCTGCTCAGAGACACAGTTCGTTCGGCCCGCCGGCATCTGAGCCAGACGTCATGGGGCACGAAGCGATCTTCCCCGGCACCCCCCTTGCAAGGGGTGTAAGAGAAGGGAGAGGCGAAGAGCCAGGGGGGCGTGGCCAGAGCAGCTCTTCACACCGGGCGTCTGCAGAGCAGCCTGTTGGTCCTGTTTGAGCTCCAAAGCCTTCTCTGGACCAAAACACCGTCTATGCGTGACGTTAAACCAGAGCAGTAGTGACACACGATCGTACTGAACTGTTTACATGAACAATGATCAGATAAACAATCGGCATAACCCACCTGTCTCCATCCTTAAGAAATTTTGATCCGAACGAGTCTGATCGGGGCAGACTATTCAGAACGGCGTGTTTACATGACGCATCCGGCGTTCTTTCCGATTTTTTTTGTCCAGGTAAACGCAGCTAATGTTAGCATTCTGTACCCGAGTGTGTTTGACTCCATGTGTGATGGCTTTAGGGTTCCAGCACCATTCAATCAGCTGTTTCAGGGTCAGACGCCTCAGGTCAAATAGTTAAAGCGCCTCCGTGTAAAACACAAGATTGAGCTTAATAGAAATAATTCAATGTCTAAGTTGTTTAAATGTGTTCCGTAGTTATACTTCTTCATGGGTGGACGATTCAAAGTGCAGTGTACTGCCACCTACAGGATGGAATGTCCAAAACTGGAGAATTCTGACCAGAGGAGAAGTAGGAGACCTGTCCTGGTTTGGCATGGATCGGTTATAACAGCAGGAGGAGGAGGAGTTCCCCATTAAATAATCCAGTAGAGGAGTAAATGTATTTTCCATCTCTAGTCAACAGAGGGCAGGACCTCCAGAAGAGACATGTCTATCATTTGGATTCATTCAGGAAAAGTGCACAGATTTGTGCAGTTAAACCATAAGAGAGGATCTTTACCGGAACTTTGATCGTCTTCCACTGTGACCCCCCCACTACTGAGTATGGACGGCACCTGGGCTAAAACTGACAGTTCTGTAATGAAGTTAGCAGATTCACAGGTAGAATTTTAGACTTTTGGATGCCTGTCATGTGACAGGGCTGTTCAGGTTTGATTACCTGTGTTCCACCAACGCTATTAATGTTTTTACACCACAAACCGAGATGCAGCCACTGCAACAAAAGGCTCCGGATCAACGTTCAGATCATCACAAAGGAAAACAAAAACCTGAGACTCTGGGTTTCCAAAGCAATGTTGGAGGATAAAGGTTCTCCTCTACGAAACGCCGCTCTAGCTGCTGCAGAGAAGTCTTATTGGAGCATAAACGAAGAGCTCCATGGGTATGTAAAGTGATTCCCATCATGAATATTTAAAAGGCATGAATACCAAAGATATTAGTCCGAGCCACTCGTTCAGAAAATCAATACAGTTGCAGAGAAGTGCTGAGAGTCGCCTGGCTCCATACATTTTTAATGTTTAGCCCCAAAGCCGGCGCTGTCCGCAGAACAAACACACATTAGTGCAGTTAGCAGCGATTTTCTTTTTCTCTCTTCTCTCATTAATGTGTTGTTTTAGGAAAACTGAGAGTCGCAGCAAAGCGGACGGTCGTGATTTATCGTTCCTCTTCCTCTTAAAGCAACGGCGTTAAGGAGGAGCAGGAGGTGATCAAAGGATGAAAAATGAGGGCGGTTGTGTGGCATTTCAGTGTTAAATTAGTTATTGACTAACCCGGGGACGGTTTGAGTTTTTCACCACGGTCTGTAAGATAATTAAGTGGACAAACAGCTGCGGTGTAAATATGCTCCTCTAACAGAAGAGGATCAATATCCTCCATCATTAGGACCACTGTATTTGTTCTGCACATTGTGGCGGGGAGGCTGTGGCATCAGCCGAGCTGTCAAGATGAATTGGACTAACATGAAAGATCAAAACCATCTGAATAAGCAGTTTGATTGACAGACCTAAGTTAGGACGACCCCAGAGAGGTCAAATGGAACCTAAAATGTTGGCACGATATACTTGTTTGCAGGTCATTTCTTGAAATAAAAAGTGTTTTGGCTTTGGGAGCTATAAAAAAGTATAGATAAAAGTCTGAAATAAAGTTTTGCTGTGACTGTAGCTGCAGTTGAATTGGCAGAGTCACATGATCAGGCGGAGAATTTGATTTGGTGCCTCTGTTCACCTGCAGGCTTTTATTGGTTGGTTTGCATATGGGTTAGGGCTAGGGTTAGTGGGTGGGCGGGTCCTGCTACATTTTGTTGACCGCTTCATTCGTCAAGTGTAACTGGAAGGACGAATCAACAGTAGGACTCTGTGGGCCAAAAGGTATTGATTTATTTGTCTGTTTACAAATCAAATCAAGGTTTATTTATTTGTATAGCGCATTTACAAATTAAGTGCTTTACATTAAAACATAATCAAATTTGAAAAACAAACATGTCTAATAATACAAATGATAGATCTGCCTCAGCGTCTCCAGGTCAACCAAATGCATTTGGTGGCGTCCAGCTTTAAGGTTAAGTCAATGTACAGACTGGATCCAAGGTCCAGTGGTGCTGTTTGAGCATGACGGCCACCTTTAGCGGTACTTCCGTCCCTCTGGGACTCCGTTTGTCAACTTGCTGTCCCGCATGAGTACAAGGAGGGAAAATATAAAAATTAAAATTAGGTGATTTTTTAATTGCTGTCTTGATAGAAAAAAATACATATATATATATTGCAAAGTTCAGGAGGAGAATGATCAGTTTCTCCTCCGTGTTTGCTGATTGCATCATCGACACATCACGGGCCAAACCGGGGTCCCTGAATCGCAGACGCAAATTATCTCCTTTGCCAAAGTTCAGATTTTTGAACTGTAGATGCACCAGTAACGGCCAAAAGGCATTTCTGCCCGGCTGCAGGACCTCCGACTGCGTCTATACGTTGACTTAACATTGAAACTGGACGCAGATTTGTGAACAGATCTTCATAGTCGCTACAGAGACCACTGACGCATCAACGCTGTAGCAGAACACTTTCCCTGACATGTGTTTGAAATCTATCAGACCTCCGATGCATCCATAACAAAGACTTGTTGTTTAAAAGTGAAAATCTCCCGTCATAAATAAATAAACTTTCCATAACTTTGAATGTTTCATCCTGTTGTTCAGTGAAGACCCTTCAAATTGTAAACGTTCCACGTAAATCGTCTGTGTAACAGCTCAGATGCGTAGCACAGAGATGTGTTGACGTCCAGGAAAACATCGTCAGAGTGACCTAAATGTTCATTTTCCAGAAGCAGCCACTGGCTGCTGGTGTGAGGGTGACACGGGCGCGCTGCTCCGCTCTGCCACGCAGATGGAAGCGGCGGGATAAACAAATGAGAAAATGAGGTATGAGGAAGGGGTAATTTTCCGTCTTATCTAGGCCTGCAAGGAAAACAGCGACTGACTCATCCCACAGAGCGGCGCCTCCTTTCAGCTGCCATGTACACAGATGCTGATCTGAGGAGGAAAGCTAATAATGTTCCACTTTTCCATCTACGGATATTCCATAATTTATGCACAGTTTCCATTTTTCTTGATTAGTTTAATTATTGTAGAACGTCACATCCAGAACCTTTCCTTTTTTTTCACAAACTTTGCAGAAGCAGGAAAAGTATCAACCTTTTATTCTAAATATATGGAATATGAATGATATTCTTAACACCGCGTTATAGGGAGCCCCAGGGGCATCTTTCCCCTCCTCCAGCCACGATCCAGCCGGGATCTCCTGATATTGTCCACCTCTTTCCTAAAATCATCCATACAGGACCATTTTAGGAAAGCTCTGCAGAGAAAACTGAACTTCTGTCATCGGACAGCTGTTTAATAGAAGTGTCCTCACAGAAAAAGACGCCAACAATGACGATAATCACAGGAAAGAAAAGGCTGATGTTGTTACTTCGTGAAAAACCAATGGCTTTGCCATCAGTTAAGGTTCACATTGAATAAACAAAGCACAGGTATAAATGATTAAACAACGGGCTTCATGGAAAGGTCATCCATGCCAGATTCTGCAAACATAAGCAGTAAATGAGCGTTTCCAGTTTCCCTCCGAAACACAAAGAGGGAGGTGAGAAAGAGCCTCACTGAAAAAGTCCTTCATAGCTCTGAGCAGGGGTGTCACCATTTCAACCCGCCGCCTCTCAGTCACAGTTAACGCCACAAAGAGCTCTTCTGGTGTCATCATCCGAGCAGCAGCAGCCATGCCCCGCCCTTTACACCCGCTGATCTTCCTTTGCTTGGGTTGTTGCTCCTCTTCTGTTTTATCTGATTCTTGTCTGCTTTGCTTCTCGCATCGTGTTTCTTCAACTTTAACATCAGAGATGAACACCAGGGGTTACTCATTCAGGCTGACATCCAAATGCGTTTGGGAAGTTTGTACCTCTTTGTGTCTCCTCAGACCTTTGTCCCTGATTCACGTCAAACATGGATCTTCTGGCCCAATGTTTGGACTGAAGTTTGCGACAAGCGCCAAAACTAAAGCCTGAAATTGGAGGATATGGCCTGTCTGCGGGAGGAAAATGGTCACACCTGAACAGGGTCACGCAGGTGATCCACACCATTTGTCAAGCAGGTAGACAGCTCAGTGAGAAAATGTTCTTGCACATTTTTTCTACCCCCACTAAAAAATGAGTGCTGTTCACGTAAAGCGTGCGCGCGTATCGCTACAGGCGTGCTATTAAAAAAATGAGGAAGTTAGCATTTCAGAGTGTAGTTTGTGTGGACATCCTGTAGGCACATGTTTCACACGCACAACCCGTGTGTGCAACATTTGTGTGCGTTCAGTAAGGACCAGTTCTCACACCTTACTAACGACTAGAGTGTGGCGTAAGGACGGCGTACGACAGCATCACCCATGTGGCACAAGTGCGTGTGACTTCCATGATCCTTATGTATGGTATTGGTTGGTACGTTGGTACCAACGGGACGATTCATTTTTATGACGTCCTTTGAGGTGGCCGTTCAAGTCTGAAGGGAGCAAGACACACCTGCGCTCCCCTTGAGATGCCTCCGTCCTCTCTATGACCCTCCACGGACCCGGACAACCCAAAAACCCATACGGGTCAGCAGCCCGTAGCGCTGCTTGTGACTAAGGCTTGACCCGCCAATGTACTGATGGGTGATTGTGTGCATTAAAGTAATGTTAGGACACACATAGAACTATCCACCTGCCAATAAAAAGCCCTCTCCTGCTGTTGTGAGAAGGGAAAGAAAAGGATAAATACTGGACAGATTGTTGTTAACTGGGGTGTTACATCCAACTTTTTAACTTGGAATTTAAAGAAAATTTGTCTTTACTGATCATCTTGCCGTGTTCTTTTTAGGAACTGCTGGAACTCAGGAGGGGAAGTTGGATGTTTCATCTCGAACAGCAATCTTCAAACTTCTTTGTGTCACAGAATGTGGAGCGTTTACCTGCATCAGTCGAACAGGGAAGGGTGCTGCGTACTGCAAAGGCCCGTTTAAACTGTAGCTCTCCCTACTGACAGATGAGAAATTGTGCTCGGGTACAGTTCTAAAGAAAAACGTTCTCCCATTTCACCGTTAGTGTTTTAAGTGAGGGCTGCGTGGTCGTTCAGCGGTTTGGACTGATTCCTTAAAATGTCCCAGTTTGAATCCTGGCAGGGACCTTTCTTTCATTGTTGGTTTTCCACACTGGTTTCCTCCCACTGTTGCACGTTTCTCTGTGGCCCTGCAATGAACTTGTGAGCTGTCCAGGGGGAACCCCTCCTGGGTGAGAGCTAGGATAGGCTCCAGCCCCCCCATGAATCAGCACTGGTCTGTGCAGGTAAAGAAGCTGAATGAACGGGTTGTTGCAAGTGAACTCTGGTGTAAAGACTCGCGATTCGTTCCTGCACCATCAGTTAAATCCATGCGATGAAGCAATCTGTTGTGGTTATAAAACAGCCACACGCGTGACCCAGCTTTGTATCCGTTGATCCAGTACCTGGAGTCCATTCATCGGAACGTTACCGTGTGGCAGCGTTTGTGCCTCATGGTGAGTAAATGCGATGGTGTCTACCAAATGGAGGGTTTTTTTTCCGTACGCCAGGGAAAGTGTTGGTGCTGCATGCAGATGCTGTGGACTCTGATCAATACTCCTTTGTAATGCTATATAAAAAACAAATTAAATCCGTCACCACTAAATGACTTGCAGTTATGTTCAATAGCTCCAACCTGCAGTTAGGAGAACGCATTTCCTCATGAGGTTAATGGCAAACACAGGCTTAAGTGCATTGATTTTCCTTCAAAGTTGACATTTAAATAAACCTAGTTTCTAGAAACAAAATCTTTCCCTGACATTTTTAAAATCCATTTTATCTTCTGTGTGTTAATTAAGAAAGCGGGGATTTCACTGCATGTGATGCCGTTTTACTCTTTATGAACGACTGACGGATGAGACCTGAGATTGGCTTTAACTGTTAAAAAACAAATGTTTTTTAAATGTTTTTTCCTTTGGTCGCTCTGCAAGACAAAACTAAATTATTGAATGATATATCATGAGTTATTTATTGGTTTAATAAATGACTTGAGACTTTTTTTTAACAAATAGGTGTAACATTTGTATTTTTTTCTGATTAGATGAAACCTGAAACTTTCTTCTCTTCCCCTTCAAAAAGGTTTGTGTTTGCATTTGCGTCGCTGAGGCTGTGTAGCAGTTTAATGCAGACTGATAACACCAGCAGCAGAATAATCTGAAATGTCAACTGTAACTCAACAGGGAGCAGAGCTGATGGCATATCTGCTTTCCCAGACCTCAATAGCAGACTTTCTTTTGCTGCGGGCAGGAGTTTGATGCCTACAAAGTTTTATACTATAAGTTTATTGTTAAATATTTAACAAAAAATGAAAGCAGGACCAATTAAGCCTTTTTATTTATTTATTTATTTATTTTGGACATCAGAATTCGCTGATGTGATTATTTTTGCAATAGTGTTGAAGCAGTAGGTAAACTAGGTTTTAGGCAAGCCAAGACATTTTTGACTCCTCTTCATCATGTTTGCTGGTCTTCGCCAGATGTTTGTACGAGTCCTTCAGATGCAAACATGTAGGCCTCACTTCCTTCTGATCAATACGTCTCATCAATGAAATCATTGTTTCATTAATAACTTCTTCTGTCAGTCTGTGTTCTTCATGTTTGATCTCATTTGTCTGTTTATCCCATTAACAACAGTGGAGAGTTGATAGAAAGTTAATTATGCTGCTGCAGTGTTTCAAAGAGGAGCTTCTGTTCTTCTGTTTTCAGCTCTTTTTTGATAAAACTTCGGGGAAGAAAATAATATTTTAGTGTTTTCTTTTGGAGTAAATCAAGTGGATCATTTTTGCTAGAGAGAAGAGTCTTGACTCAGTTCCAGATGAACTCTGGTACGGTTCACTTCAGTGGGCCTCAGAGAGGAAAGAACGTATCCAGCCTTTAAGGTGAAGTGTGATGCTGCGTTAACACTGAACACGACTCGTGCCTCAGATTTGTAAAGGGCGGCTTCTTCTTGACGCGCGTCAAATTAGATGCTTGTCTAAAAATGTGTTCAGTAACTTGACACTCCCACATGTGGGAGGAGCTACTGTTTTTATTGGCAGATGGACAGTTCTCTGGGTGCATGGAAGACATCAGGTTTATTCAGTCTGGGGTCATGACATCATTCAGAGACTCTCTCAGTACGATGGGTGAGAACAATAAAGTTCTCCTCCATGTTGGTTTTAGACTCCACCCACTGATGATGTCATGAGCAAGTTGTGATTGGTTGACGCATCACAAATTCTTTGTCAAAGTTCAGATATTTGAACTCTGGAAACATTGCTAACCATCATGATACCCCCCCCCCCAAAAAAAAAAAAAAAAAAAAACACCACAGGACCTCTCAACGCATCTCTGCATTGACTAAACGTTTAAACTGAATGTCCCCGCCACGCGAATTACGCTTAGTGTGAACGCAGCTTTTCTCCTGATTTGATAAAGAGTGTGGTTCACTCTTGAAATAGAACTTCTCTTTATGGACGATAGAAGAAACTCAAGCTCAAGATTTAAAAAAGGCAGAAAAAACAGGCAGAGAATGTGACTCTTAAACCTGCAGAGTATCTGCTATGTTGTGTAACAAACATCCAGACTACTATTTTATGCTGATGATGGTCTGCTTTTCTGTGTGGACTTCAGTTTCCTAAGGAAATCCAAAATTCTTCATTTTGAAAAGTTCTCAACTCCCTGTTACTTTGTCATAAACATGTCTGAGTGCTAAAATCTTTTTGACTGAGGTCAACAAAATATAACTTTATGACTTTTATGTGAACTGGTCTGCAGCTGATACCTTTGCAAACAGCTTAGTAAAGTCTATACCTACACCTAGTCCCGTTCATCCGGTTAATGACTATCAGGTTGTGCGGTCGGATGAAGAGGTGGTGGAGGTTTAGAGCCTGCATCGCTCCTCTTTCGTTAAAAAAGAGCAGTCAGAGCCCAGGGAAGAGGACAGGAAAGGATTTCAGGATTTCCCCTTTTTTGTTCCTCCTCTCCTCTTTGATAATGGGATTTCTTTCTTTTTAGCTCTGTGACTAAATGGAGTTGGACTTCAATAAGGGCCTGGTGCTGTTGTGTGGCTGGATTGGCAGGGTTTGAGTGGGAGGAGGTAAGCTGAGAGTCCTCATGTGTTTGTGGGATCTACAGCTTCATCTGTATCAGCTGATAATAGTCACTGTTGCTAAGACAACAAGCAGAGTTCTGATTAGAAAGATTGTAAAGTTTGATGAGGAGGGTCTGAAAATAAAGATGTTTTGTCCTCCTCTATAAAGATTACCAACCGTTACACAAAGTCAGTTTGGAGCAGATTTGCTTTTGTTTTGGCTGCTTCACATTTCCCTTTATTTGGATCTAAACAAAGCTTTGTTTCAACCTCAATTAGGCGAGTTTTTTCTGTGCACTCAAAGCTCCACAGACGCGCCTCTCCTAAAATCTTCATGAGTTTTGTCGGCACAGATAAATCTGTCATGAGGAGCAACATGGTGTTTGTGGAATCACAAGGAAACTTTTCAGGAAGTCAAAGAGTCGAAATAAACTGAACTGATGGTAGCCAAACAAATGTATTTTTTCCTTCTTTTTTGGCTTTTCCATGCAATCCCATCTCAGACTCATCAATTAGCCATCTGCTATGGTCAAAGCTTCTTTTTAGACAAAGCCTGAAGGTTGTTTGTCTGGATACAGAAGAAGTGGAAGTGCTGCTGCAGCTCAATGAATAAAGAGAAATCTCGCTGCACATTAAAGCAGGAATAAAGTAGAGACCTACATGATGCTACCAGAAAGATGTAAATGAGCTTCATCCTCGTTTAAACGACTGTCTCCATGCGATTTAGTGGAAATGTCCTGTTTCTTAGAGGCTCCATAAATCCACAGTATCTAAAATTCATACACGCATTTCTAAAGTGAGTCTTTAAAACAACAAAAGGTTCAAAGAAAGTAGAGTGACTAAAAAGCATTTTTCTGTTCAAGTCCAAGTCTTAAAGAGCCACACTGATAAACATGATGTTTTTGGGTTTTTTAAAGTGTTCCTTTTTCTGATGATGGAGAAAATCATAAAGAAAATGAAGCTCAAAGTTGCATTTCAATGCAATTAAATTCTGTTGTATTTTATTTCTATTTACAACAGTAGTCGTCTCAATGGCTTCATACCAGTGATTGTGTAATAAACATAAAGAACATAAAGTCATAGAATTCAACAGCTGACTAAGCTAAACAGACCCCCCTTCTCGATAAGGAAAAACTCCTAAAAAAACAGATTCCAGAAAAAAGGAAGAAACCTCAGGGGGTGTCCACATGAAGGAGGGGTCCTCCCCCAGGACGGACAGGCGGTGTACCAGAACTCTTATAGAGGAATTAGCTTATCCAGCTCTGCAACTACATGTTTAAATCGTGCGCCTTATCCAGATAGAGTTGGGGGACGGCTGGGTGTTTCTGAGTATTTCTTTCTTCAAACCATTGTGAATCAGGAGCAGCCCCGCTAATGTTATGTTGGGGTTATGAGGGGGGGCTGTAAGCTAGCTAAACAGATGGGAAGTGGAGGTGGGCTTACTCCACATCGGCAGTCCAGCCCAAATCAAACGTGAATTTCTGATGAACTGCTGTGGCTCTGCAGAAACTATGTCCTAGAAAAAGCCCTTTTTCTTTTTGAATGGGTCAGAAGATTCATGACCGTATGTTGTCGCAGTAAAATCTGTCCAACACATGAGGCCTTCATCTCTCAGCTGTTTGCTCAGCTGTAGGACAGGACCCCTTCTTTTGTTTAAGACTGGCACACAGTAATCATGATTAAAAGACCATTGGGAACGCTGTGAAAACAGATCAGAAGACGATCAGAGTGGCACTTTAAAGTTAAAATTCAATTTTATATGCGTTTTTTTATGTTTTATAAAGAGGTTAACCGAGTTTGTGTGTGTGTGTGTGTGTGTGTGTGTGTGTGTGTGTGTGTGTGTGTGTGTGTGTGTGTGTGTGTGGGTGGGTGGGTGGGTGGGTGCGTGCGTGCGTGCGTGCGTGCGTGCGTGCGTGCGTGCGTGCGTGCGTGCGTGCGTGCGTGCGTGCGTGCGCGTGTGCGTGTGCGCGTGCGCGTGTGCGTGTGCGTGTGTGTGTGACATGGACATTTGTTGGAACAGCCTTCATGTTTCTGACACGAGTCTCCATCTCTATTCCACCGTCTATTTCTCATGTTTTATCGTCCCATTCATCCCGCTTTGTCCTGCTTTCTGGATATTCATTGAAGCAGCAGTCGTTGTAAATCTTCAGATTGTTCTTCCTGTTACATTTCAAGGTCGTCACTATAGCTGCTGCGAGCAGAAGCCTACAAACACACAAAAACACACACAAATGTGTGTTGCCTTTGAGGCGAGGCGGCTCTAAATGGATCTTGGGGTCACGGCGGCAATGAGAATTGATTGGCGACAGTGAGAAAAGTCCGTGGAGGCTTAAGGATGAAGGTGCCGCTGTGCGATGATGGGGTCAGATACCCTTTTTACACCCACACACACACAAACACACAATAGCTCATCATGATGAGCACCAGCAACAACACAATCTCTCACATTATCAGTGCTGGTAATAATATTCCATTAGCACAAACCATGGCCAAATGGTTTTTACGGGTTATAATCAAAGTGATGACTGCTCAGAGTCCTGAGAGACCGTGCTCCTGGATTTATCTCCCACACACAGATAATAACACAAAGACGCATCAGATTACACAACCAGCGACAAAAAGACCTTTCAAGCCACTGGGCCACAACAGTTTTTGTTTTTTAAACCTGCATTGATTTTTCTATCAGCTCCTCCAGATTGATGTCGGATAAATGTGTAGCTAAATGTCAAAGCGATGGATCTCAATATTTAAAAGGTGCTTAATCCTGCAAGGCCCATTGCTTTGTGTTCACATTGAAAAGCACGCAGAGAAGAATGGCCGGACGTGGACGTAAAAGCCTGTTGCTTCATCCACGTCTACATTTGACTTCTCTTCCACACATTTAGGCTGGCGGGTCAGAAGGTCAAAAATTCACCAACAAACAGGAGCCTCAGATGGAAACACTGAACATCGCCACGGTAGGCTGGCTCCTCAGCAGCACAAACCGGCCTGCTGGTGAACGCCAGTCACCGGAACGGGAACGGCTGAGTGCGGACCGAACCCCCTTCACTGACTGTATATCCGTCACTGTTTCCATGGCAACCACTCTCACCAATCAGCACTGAGCTTGTTAGAAGGCCACACCCCTACCACTTGGAAGCGGGCTACACAAAATCTGTCAGACATTTTGAATGTTGGATGGTGGAGGCCAGCAGGCTCCACCTACTTTTATTGAGGCATCTGATTGGTCTGTTAATAACTTGAATAATAAAATTAGGATTATCAAGAACATGTTTAAAAAAAAAAGGTATCAGAGCAAGGATGGTTATTTTGACCGAGTAACAGCTGATTCTTTCTCTATAGAAGTCAACGGGATTATGCGTGTTTGGAACGCCAGGGGGAGGAGCCACTCACGGTGGTAGCAAGGCCCACTCCGAACAATGCTGCAGCTTGGTTTAGCAAAACTTTATTCAGAAGTTTACCTGCTGTTTGAACCAAACCCAGTTCAGTCAAACATGGCCCGATGATTCTTGTACCAGAAACGAAAAAAATCAATGGTTCCAAAATGTGGGCAGATTTAAATTTGCATCCTTAGCTCTTCCACTAACTTGTTTTTTTTTACAAATATAAATAAACTTTAACAGCAATGAGAAAATCTTTTGGTGCTTTTGTTAAAAATTTAGACTCAAACATCTGTATACATTAAATATCCAATATGATTGTTTGCTCACATAAGAGTTGAACTTGTCTGCGGCTAAAACTTCAGCACTGAAGGCAGAGAATGAGGGAGCTACAGAGATGAAGATGATGTCCTTCACCGATCATCTCCAGAGATCTCTGCACCGGCTGAGGCTGTCGGCTTGGCAGGAGCGTTCTCAGCACTGCAGAAATGCTTGGTGGAAGGATTTAAGGCAGCAGGAGGGAGTGGACACGCAGCAGAAATCTTGTAGAGCTCCTCAGAAGTGAAGGGGTTAAGCTTGATGCAGAGCAGGGCGACCATGTCCTAGAGCGCTTTAATCCGCTGCAGGTTAATGAGAACAGGTGGAGTCATCTGTTTTTTTCCGGGAAGGTAGAAGACAGAGGAAGTATTGAGGCAGTGCTGCTGAGCGGTCAGCCTCCAGCATGTTCCTCCTCTGAGGAGCCTATCTGCTTGAAGAGATGACTATCTGCTGGAGAGGTGGAGGTCAGAAGACAACGCAGAAGAAAAGGCACTAGTTTAGAGTCATGATCATCTTCTTCAGATGAATTTCTTTAGATCCGCAGTTGGACTGTGGGTTTTTGTTCTGACTCTGAGGCAAGAACTGCTAACAGACCTTCAGAACCTCTGGAAAGTTCTGATGCTGAAAGAACCGCCAGGACCATTAAAACAATTGTGATTTTTTTTTTGTCCAGTTTTCACTAAAGTTGGTCTTTATTTTTGTCTGTTTTCACCTTTTTTCCTCCGATGGTTTTCCTCATGGGATACACTAACATTTGCTACAGGGTTTGTAGACAGAGTTAGGAACAAAGACGGTTTTATCATCAGGGCAGCTAAAGATTTGAAGATATTCCGATGAAGAAGCAGGATTCTTCAGGGACAAAAAGGAGGACAATGCATGAAGCAGACTGGTTGCCAGGTTGGGCTCATTTCCGCAGGAAAAGGCAGGGGGAGACTGCCAGCATTATTTTTGTGGAAGTGCTGACAGTTCCCAAGCAGAAAATGTGCTTAGAAACCCAGACAATTTCATGCAGTCACCTATTTAGTTTGCTGCACTTCACTCTGAATGCATCTTTTTATAACTGTGAAAAGATAGTTTAGGAAGTGGGCCAAAGTCAGCTCTCATATGTCTGCAGATGAGAATGTGCAGTTTTTGCTGTGGGCTTTAAGGAAAGCACGAAACTTTGGAGAGATAGAGCAGCGAAAGGAGGCACGGAGGAGAGATTTTAATAAGAGATTGAAAGGAACCAGATGGCAACAGGGAGGCTGCTTTGGCAGACGGGAGCTGGAACCACCAGGAAGATAGACTTCAAGAGGTTTCTGTCTTGGCTCCATGTCTCCTTCAGCGCATTACCAGCACAAACAACAATTATGTCGAGTTTTGACTGTTTGCAAACAGGGAATTACCTCAGGTACAAACAGAATCATCAGCAGAAGGCGGTTTGGTCTCATCCACACCTGAAGAGAAATGGATGTTAGAGAGGAAAGAGAGGGTTTTAGAAGATCCACTTCTCTGTGATCTAATGATGGAAGGATCTATGAGTGGGATCTATTTCAATCTGAACATTCATCCCATTGAAATGTTGAACAATTATTCGAT
This sequence comes from Oryzias sinensis, assembly GCA_037389245.1. Classification (NCBI taxonomy): domain Eukaryota; kingdom Metazoa; phylum Chordata; class Actinopteri; order Beloniformes; family Adrianichthyidae; genus Oryzias; species Oryzias sinensis. The sequence goes on from CM074488.1 coordinate 585,210, forward strand.
ACTTGATTGATTGTAAATCAATAACATGAGCATATTAGGGATGCGGTAATACCAGTTTGCTTTTTTTCCACTAATTGTCAAGCAAATAATTGTGTGTGTGTGTGTGTGGGGGTGTGTGTGTGTGTGTGTGTGTGTGTGTGTGTGTGTGTGTGTGTTTATGGAAATGTATCTTCCTTTTTATTTTATTTTTTTCCAATTAAGTTATGGCTAATTAGCAGAAGTTTGATTTGTCTTTGTTTGTCTTTTTTAGTAGTTTTTGCTTTTGATTTCTTGAAATTTACTAATTCTAACACAATCAATAAATATTCCTAGAATCCAGGCATTTCTTCTACAGTTTGAGGCATCAATTCAGCCAAGAAATGTTTGTTTCTTCTCGGTCTGTTTTTTAGAATCAGTGGGGTAATCAACATTTTGATGGGTAAAAACTGTTTTTCCTCCGAGCGGCTGATTGCATAAAGAAGGATGAAATAAATGAGGAAATTACACATGCAGGAAAACGGCTTTTCCCTCTAAGCCTTTCCAGATTCCCTGGTAGTTTTCTTAAGTCACCAGCAGTCTGACAGACGCTGCAGCTTAAAGCACACCTGCAGAAAAAGTCCTCTTTCCACAGATATTTACTTATTCAAAACACATTGAATGCTTCTCCTGGATCTGCAAAGAGAGAAAACCGGAGAAGATCTTTTGAGATTTATTCTGCTGAGTTTCAACTCTGAACAGAGAAAACCTCACAGGATTTGAGGGGAGCTGTTGCAGTTAAAACTGGTGTCAGGCGACAATCTTCTCCAATATCCCAGCTTCCACAGTTTCTCAGATCAATGGAGTGAAGACGATGACCAAAACCAGCAAAGAGCCACTCAACCCCCCAGTTTCAGATTTACCAATGTTTTTCTTTTTCTTGCTAACATCTCCTGCTGTTTTTGTTTGTCTCTATTTGATTGACAGTTGACAGAACCAATGGCTATGCTTTGGAGTGCTGAAAGTGCGTCTGCTCCACGCTGAGGTTGAAGCGCAGGAACCTGGAGGAAGACCAGGACAGCTGCCCCTGATTCAAGGTAGTCAAGATACTTTAACTTTACACCTGATAGCATGACGTTTTACTCTAAACACGACAGACACGATCAACTTCTCTAAAGTTCTGGATACGTTGTGATGTCTCAGCCCTCTCATCTCTATAAAATATGTTTGCTCTGAGTGGGACTGAGCTGGACGACCAACACGAGTTCATTCTACTAACTGAGAGGCTGAAGTTTGTCTGAATCATAGGCTGTGAGGTTTCTGGATAGTGAAATGCTGCGGTTCCAAACTGTCTTCTGGCCACTTGGCTGGAACAGGTATGATGGATTACTGCTGTATTTACAGTCCTCCCTCTGCTGTGTGTGGAAAACATCAGCCTCATTTTGTGTGTCTGCAGCATGCTCTAATTGATTTTCATGCTTCAGCGGTAATTTGATCATTTGTTTGGAGCTGTGCTTTTATCTCCATTCTGTCCCTTTAAAATGCAATATATAAATATGAATTGGATGATTTGCTTTTGCAACAAAACTGGAAAAGGTGCTGGAGGTTTACTGACAGTCTTTTAACTTTAATGCATGGACTATGCAGAGTTTAATGGAAACTCAACAGACTGCAGAATAGTTAGTCAGAGAAACTGTTTACGGAGGCCAAAGTACATTTATTCCTGATGTGACATAAAATCAATCATGGTTGCTGATGGGCTGTAATACTGGACAGATGGTCAGGTTTTCCCCTGATTAATACTCCAGTGCAGAACAGCAACACTTCATAACCAAACAAGAGGTCTGGTGTTGTTTGGGAATTCAAGTCAGCAGCAAGTCTGTTCATCAACTCATGCAGTCTAAAGACTGTCTGTTGACACGGTAATGAGGATGAGGAGGGTTGGACTCTATTTGGAGCAAACGTCTCCTAAAAGCAACAATGGAATCGACCAAGAGCTCCTCTGCAGACCTGACTATTTCACCAGAGAGTCTACGGCTGCAGGATGGATGGATGGATGGATGAACGGATGGATGGATGATGGATGAATGGATGGATGGATGGATGGATGGATGGATGGATGGATGGATGGATGGATGGATGGATGGATGGATAGATGGATGGATGGATGGATAGATGGATGGATGGATGGATGGATGGATGGATGGATGGATAGATGGATGGATGGATGGATGGATGGATGGATGGATGGATGATGGATGGCTGGATGGATGGATGAGTCAGTTAGGATGTATGAACTTTTCAAGCTGGGAATTGAAGAATATCTCCTTCAAAAAATAAAGGTGTGGTCTTTGGTGACTTGAGGACCGTCTTTTGGCATAAAACACCTCTGTGCTGCTCAGCCTGAGATCCTTCTGCTGCTTCTGATCCCGGTAGAAGACTGCTGGACATGCTGTGCTGCCTCCCTGCAGGTGGGGAGAAAACTCTCTGAAATGAGGATCCTCCTGGAGGATCTGGTCTCAGAGAGGAAAAAGAAGCAAAACATGAATCTGAACCATGAGCTCAGCTTCTGCTACGCTTCGGTGGCCTCAGAGTGACCCCACCGCAGCCTCCTAGGCTAACTCGTAATAGAAACAAAGATTTCATAGCTCCCAATTAGCGCTCTGGAGACAATGACTGAGGCTAATGTGTCTTTAATAGCCACATTAGCTTCTTGCTCTGAGTAATATCTGAAGCGCCTGCGATAAGCAAATAGCCCCATTAGGTAATGGTAGATCCCATAACAGCCCCGAACACACATACTAGAGGGGACCCCTGACTGTGCACCCTGCCTTCTGGCACACTCTGAGGTGCGTTCTTCCCTTTCTGTCAGTTTTTCCCCCCTTTTCTTCCTGCACAGACATTTATTCTTAAGCTGTGCGTCCCTGAATTCCTTCCTGACGCGACGTCTTTTCTGCAGCCGTGAAAGAGTTTCCTGTTGAGATGAATGTTTGTGAAGGTTGAGTCAGGATTACAGTCATGACATGATCAGGCCAAATGGTCTCATTAAGTCCATTAACAAATGTAAAAAAAACAGAATAAGGACGGACTGGGACAGGTGCCAGTTTGGCTCCTGCTCTCAGATAAACTATGACAGTTTAGTGAAATTTTGACTTCATTTGCGAACCATGAATGAAAAAAGTTGAAGGCAAACCTCTGTGTTGTGAAATGAGGTGTTTTTGAGGAAGATGGATCATTTGCAGCCTTTCAGGTTCTGCAGGGAGATCAGATAATGATCTCATAAAGAGTCAACATTTGCAGAGCTGCTTGATTGTTTGACTAGAATCCTGCAGAGCAGATGGCCACAGAACACAGTGGAGACTGTTGATGCACTCGCAGGAAAACATTGACTTTCACAGCTGTTGAGTCTTTTCTGTGGACTGACGCATTGGTTTCCACTCTGAAAAGAACTCTTTTAAATAAGCTGAAGATAAATGCGTGTCAGAATCTACTTTCCATGTTATCAGAGGCCCCCCTAAAGCTATGCGTTCTACCCCCAGTCCTGCAGAAACAAACCAATCTGCTGAATCGGCTGAAAGGTCTCAACAACATTTCAATAACTGTGATATTCAATAATCATCATCACGTTTGCTTCTTCAGTGGAAGTTTGTCTTTTTCACGTTTTTGGTTCAAACTGAGGACCTTCTGAAAGATGAAGCTCTGCTTTTCCTATCTACAGTTTAGATTCACAGATACAAAAGCCACGGTGCGATGCGACGGTATCGGCAGAATCTACCAGATTTCATGCTGCCGCTGGCGTGATCATGAATGTAAATGGCGGCAGTATGGTGTCAGGCAGTCACGCGGGGATGAGACCATGACAAAACCACAACAGCTGGGCATCAACCAGATTGAACAAATGTGAAAATGCCTCCGGACGGCGGCCTCCCATATCAATCGCCTAATGCCAAATGACAAATTTGGGGAGGTTTTCTGAGACAACATTTGATATTCAGTAACTACTTTATTTCTGGATCTGCTTACAAATAAAGGCCAGGAAAGGATCAAGCGTTTTAAGGGATGTTATTTTGAGTCATTTTGTTGTTTTTTTAGCGTTCTGATGGTTTCTCTGAGCAATCAAAAGCTCATGAAAACCATTTTAAAACTCTGAAAAAGTTGTGTTACCACTTAGCAAAGAATTATTAGCGTAAACACAATTAAATGCAGCTTTAAATCCTACTGAGAGTGAGGCAAAAGCAGCAGAAATGTCATTCATTTGCATATTACATTGTGCACAATAACTCCCGATTCTACTTTGTGACATCTTTCTTTAATGTCAGCTGCTTGGTTACCATTTTCTGCTGAATCCCCAGGAAACCTGCATCTTTTGCTTTGCCTTAAACTTACAGTTTGTCAATTGAAAGGGTGCTTTGTCAGCAAATTACGGCTTCCTGTTTACATGATGCTGTTACAAATAGTTTCCAGAATGAGCTGCTCTCCCATTTGCACCTTCCGTCTTCCTAAAGCGTCCTGTCCGTGTAAAGTGATGTGGGGGATGGAGAAAATGTGGGTCTGATAGCGTGATGAAGAAGGAGACGAAGAGCAGTTCTCTGCTTCTGAACTTTCATTTGAATCTCTGATTTTGTTCTGGTCTCAAGTCGGGCTCTGTTGGAGCAGAATGGAAGGTTGGAGGTGATGACGGAGCCAGAAAGTCGGCACGTGAGAACAAAAGGAGGAAAACGGGAACAGTTTGACCCCCGCTCGGACAGGAACTCCGTGTTTTCCAGCAGTCCTGATCAACTCTATATCTATATGTGCATTTTCAAAAACAGATGAAGTCCAGTTGTGTAATGTAGGACAGGGACTGGACCCAGCAGCAGGACAGAGACAGAAGTCAGATGAAAACACGGTCTTTATTGAGTCCCAGTAGTGGTGGAGGGTTCTGGATGGGTGATGGAATGGATGAGCTGCTGGTCTGGTGGAAGCTGTGATGACTGAAGAGTTGGAGCCTTGATTGGAGTCTCCTGGAATGACAAGTGGTCGACAGTGGTGGAGATGAAGCCGGTTGTAATTCCTGGAGAAGCAAAACCCAGAGTGGGTAAGCGTGCAGATGAAAGCGTGGCACTTGGCATGAGGCTTGGCTTGAGAGCTTAGCATGAGTCAGGAAGCAGACGGACTGACGTCGACTGAAGGGTGAGGAGTCCAGATAAAGGCTGCAGGTGAGCAGATGGTCACCCGGTAGGGAGGTGAGCAGGATCCTGACAAGCTGATGTTCCTCTTTAATAACTTCAGTTTCCTCTGCAAAAGGATTTGTTCCCAAGAGGGAAAACACTGAACATCTGATCAGCTTTAAAACAAGTCTTAAATGAATGACTTCTTCCTTTTTGAAAGGCTCTAGTTACAAAGTTTAAAGGCGAATGATCATATCACGTCTCTGACTGTGCGACTCTATGCACTTGCAGCTCTGACCTCTATCAGCTTTTGACTTATAAAATGTAAAAAAAGGTCTTGTTCTTTTTTGTTTGCTTGTTTTATCACCTTTTATCACTTGAAATGTCTGTTTATGGGAGTAAAAGTGCAAATGTATCAAATTGGTAAACAGTAGATTTTTGATTTATCCATCTATCCGTCCTTATCATCAAACCCACTTTGTCTCACTCACTCTATCAATCAAAACTCACTTTGTCAAACACTTTGCATGATTGAATGAAATATTTCACACTACTTGGTTTAAAGGCATAAGTTTACGTGTGTGAACACTATCTGTTTTGTGTACATGTTGACATGTGTAAATTTTTGCAGCTAGCAGGTGTTTATGACATTTGAGTGTGTGTGGCCCCGCCCTTTCTAGATTTATATTACATCTGATTCTGACCGTATTGATAAACACCTTTTCCATCCAGTCCAACACAAAAAATCTTCAAATACGATTAAAATGAATAAAGTTTGGCCTCAATTCCAAAAGGGGTTTATTCAGACATACCTCTTGTTTGTCAGAAGATTCAGAACCCCTCTTGTTAAAGTAAAATATGTCCAACACAAGAGGCATTCAGCTCTCATCTGTTTGCCCAGCTGTTGGACAGGACAAGTTAAAAAAAAGACTTTGTCTCATTTGGGGTCATTCGGTTGCTGGAGCCTGTCCCAGTTACTGTTTGGTCGGAGGCGGGGCTTACCCTGGACAGGTCATCAGTCCATCGCACATGAAACACATAGACAACCACACATGATGTATGTAACTCTGGGAGTTAGGGTAGTTCGAAGAGCACATGGTACGTCCTATAACTGGGGACGTCTCCGATCTTAAAGGGTTAATCTAAAACCATGTTGACTAAATCACTGGTTCCCAAGTCTTTCTCTAAAAATAGATCAGGAAATTCATCGTACCTTTAAATTTATTCAGTTTTGTGACTGTCATTCTGGATGCCATTTTTTATTCCACACACATGGGAAAGTGTTAAATTCAAAGTAATGATTACGTTAAAGTTTTTACCAAAAAGAAAATTTGATTTTTTTTCTTTTCTATTGTTTTTTTTCTTCTTATATTTAAATGAAGAAAAGCAATTTCTTCATCGTATGGCAGCCATCTTTAAACACGGTCGCCATCTTGGAATCCTCCTGGTCCAGAGACCTTTTGACGTAAAGTATTTGAGTCAAACAAAGAGCTCGGTAACGTTCTGCTGTATTGTGTCGGCCGTAGCTTCAGGGTTTTATGAGCTTTGTCCGCACGTTAAGGCAGGAACTGATCAGGACAGCCAAACAAATGAAACAAAGCAGCAACACTTTCATATCCACCTTCGGATTCTTCATGAGCATTACAGGGATTTTCCTTTGTGCATGTAATTACTCTGCAGCTGGTGGCTCTTTTCTCCATCTTTGGATTTGGTCTTTAATTTGACTCCTTTGTGTCTGAGGTTTTTCCATCTTTTTTTCCTCCCGTTTCATTTCTGTCCATGTTTTTTTTTTTCTTTCCCTCTCATTCTTTTGGATTTGTGAGATGCTATTTGTGGTGCTGCAGCATCACTCTATGAAGCTGCAGGCTGCTCTAATGACTTCAGAGCTTTTCTTATCAATGACTGTTCCCCTGCCAAGATGCCCGTGCTGCTGCAGGCGCAGATGAGTTTTGTATGGCCGCCGTTTGGTGCCAGCCTCAATCTGTTGCAGTTTGCTGAAGGTAATGATGTTTGCTTGGAGGTTTCAGAACAATTTTTGTAATTAAGAGCTTTGGCAGCTGCTTTTATTCAAGATTTTAAGTTAGTCTGTTTTTCTTTCTCTCGTGAAAAACAGTCATTTCTGAATCTAAATGGTTGTTTTCATTCTGAGGGATGATTGGTGAGGATGCCGTTTGCCATTCGGTGAAAGCCAGTCTGCATTTCAGTGATACGCAGACCCTCATCTGCTGCCAAATGTATTTTACTGGCGTTTTCATTATTATTTAATTCAATTCTGTGGTTTTCATTCTGAAGCAGGGAAGAGAATGCAACCAGCTTGGCAGACGTGAACGTGTCAGGTGCTTGCCAAAGTCCAGAGGACAGCCACGGAGCGTGACGTCGGTGTAGCTAATCAATAAGGACTGACAGAGGCCACATGTGCAGGAAAATGAGAACAGGAGGCAAGAATAGAAAAACCTCAGAACGGAGCAGGAAGTGCAACAAGAGGCGGTTTGTTCCTGTCAACCCCACAGCTAACTGCCGGCTCACCATCACCTCGTCATGGAAAGATGGAGACATTCATGAGAAGAATGACTAACCCATTAACGTTCTATGATTTATCATTATAGTAGGTTTAAAGGTTCTCATCTGGACTTGGTTTTTGAAGTTGAAGACGTTTCACCTCTTATCCAAAAAGCTTTGTCAATTCTGAATTAGCTGATAAAAGAGCTACTTTATATGTGCTCATGGGGGAGGAGTCAGACCAGAAACTGGATGGTTTTGTCTACCTAGACAACATGGTTTCTGGTCGTTAGGAGTCCTTTGTCCTCAGATGGGGGTTGGGGAGCCAGTGACGCCCCCCCTAAACTGGTCAACTCTTTCAGCTGATAAGAGAGAAGGTTTACCTTTCTTGACCAAGATGGCTTCTTTCACTCCTCGCTCAAACCATTTTTTCTCTCTGGACTTCACTGTCCCGGAACAAGTGTTTTTTTTTTTTTTTTTTTTTTTTTTTCGAGGATGGAATCTACCTGGATGAATGAGAGTCTCCATAGACATAGTTCTATGATTTACCGCAACTCAACTGTTACATGCTGTTTACACAATGGACATAGTTCCAGTGGATTATGAAGTGAAGAAAAGCAGCTTGAAACACTTTAAAGTTGTAAATCTGGTTCTACCTTGTTCAAAAAGCTGCCTCCAGTCCTGTTCACGATAGTTCATGAGTATCGCTCCAGAATGTACAGTTACTGGTGTTCTATAAATCCATCTTATCTGTGACATTTTCCTACAAACAATTACTGTGCATCCACGGTCCAAAATTACCTCATCATTTTCCGTTTTGGCTTAAATCTGTCCCACTTCCCTGTGAATCTTTTCCAACCTGCCGTGTTTTCGACCCAACGTCAACCCAGCGTTCGTCCATATTGGTCAGATTATTGGACAGGATAGGACAACCGGATAGCTATAACTACCATTTTGTGCTACAAACTCTCATGAGGCAGGATAGATCGTCAGAACACTTGCGACACATGCTCTTTGAACCACCGTAGCTTTTCAATCATTTATGCAATTGACAGAATCCCAACAGGTTCTGACGCAGAGTGTTTACTTTATGGAAGTAAAGTGTTAACGCGATCAACGTAAATCAGCTGATTCCGATAATGTGCGTCAGAATCAGCTGATTCACGTGGATCGCGTAAACCGTCAGACGGTGTGTTATTTAGGTGTCGGTGGCAACATCTCCAGTTATAAAGGCTGATTGTCAAGTCTAAAAGTTATTTTTTTGAACAAACTGACTTAAAGACATTAAAATAATTGAATGATAATAATGACAGATGACATCAACCAATCAAAAAACCCTTATGACATAGAGTTCCACAAGGAACTATCATAGAACCACTGCTATTTTTTCTTGTTTTGTTGTTTTTTAAAGCTAAGAAACGTCCAAAACATTTCTGTACCCAGGAATCTTTTTTCTCCAACCTGCTTATTCATATATGTGCAGGAATGATGTCAGTTTGCTTCCCAAGCAAATAATCCAAATTTATATAACAACCATTTTATGTGTACTTAATGTATGAAAAGGAGCTATTATAATGTCAAGAGCATAGCATCATTTTCTTTTCTTTTCTATATTTTTGAATCAACGAATAAATCAGACCAAATCAAATGTGATAATAATGCCTAAAAACTGTCAAAACAAAACAACTGACACAGAATTTGTAGATCAGTCTGCTTGCTTTTGTCGTCATCAAAGCAGAATTTTGACCTTTTTTTTTAGAGCCAGGTGAGACCTGTTGGCAGTTCAGATCCTCCCTCAGATCCTGTGGCTCAATTAAATCATTTGATTCTTGGCTTTACGGGCTACTTTTGACATTTTTGGACTTCCATCTTTTAAAATGTCACCACATTCTGGAGTCGAGAGGAAGCTGCTGTGCAGAATTTCAGGACTGATCTTGTGAACGAAGCTTCAGAAGCTGAAGTGAACGTTTCCACGCAGCTCGGTGGGCGTCCTCCGTCGTTCCTGCTCCAAACGTCAGCCGGATTTTTCCCAAGATCTCTTCTGGTCTGACCGTGGGCAGCAGATGCAGCCGGGCCGCCGCCTGGCTCCGCTATGTGTGTGGATGCCCCCCCCCAATGAGGAGCCTCTGCAGCTCTGTGTGTGGAAACTCAGCGGATGTGGGCGTCATGGTGATTTCACACCTCACCCGTGAAATGATGGAATAACACGCTTAGACTGCCTAAATGTGCAGAGATCTCGGCTGATGAAGGAGGCTGATAATCCACAAAAATAACCACACATTTATGAATCTGAGAAGAAAGGGGGGGTTTGTTTCATCTGCCCCCACAGAGGAGGTTTCTATTGCATGTTTGGACATAATCTGCTTATATTTGCATTGTTTTCATAGCTGATCTAATGAGTTTTTCTGGACTGGATGATCAGTCCTCGTAACCTTATTCATTGATTTCTGCCTCTGAGTCTCACATCAGGCTCAGATTCCAGCTGCAGTCATTTTTAATCCTCCAAAATATGCATACTTTCATCAAAAAAGATCTATTTTTGATTAGTCTGTGAAAAAACATTTTAACAGCTTCCTATATGATCAAAGCAGAAGCAGGGAGAAACACTACAAACACTCTGAGAGCTGACTGCAGGGAAACCGTTCATCTACCATGGAGATCAGTGGCCTCCAACCTTTTTCAGTGGTTTTAATATCAGACAACCTTTTTACGGACCGGCCTGTACCAGGCTAAAGTGGGCGTCTGATCTTACTTTAGGTTTTACCTTAACCCAAAACTGTCAACGCAAAAGATAAAAAATCAGAAACCAACTTCAGCCCCGTCCGACTTTCAAGGTACGACGGGTAAATAAATAAAAAAAACAGGTAAATTCTAAATAATAAACGTAAATCCACCCTTTGAACAACTTTATCAGCAGCATTCTCATTAAACAGTTAGTTGCTGAATATTCTGCATTACTATTATGGTCTGCGGGAACAACTGTCACAATAAATCCCTCTTTGGAGTAAACACTCCTGATTTTTTTCAGTTTAATGCAGACTTCTTTTATTTTGAAGTCAAAGGCTCTTCTTCTGCTTCCTTTCTGGATCTTTTCCGCTAAAAGAAACTTTCCAAATAAGTTTGTTTTTTGTCAACTTTGTTAGCTTGGGGTTTCAGTTTGGCGGGCGGCAAAGCCACTTTAAGAAAGAAGCAAATGGGTTTCCATTCAGGACCGAGCGAATCCAGTAGTTTTCCAAAATAAAACATACTTTCGCTTTAGATTTGAAATAAAATGTACAACTGTCCTCCCTTAAACCAAGTTTACATCTACATGTACTGAAGGATTATTGTCCTTGTGAGAGTCAGGATTTCATCCATTTTCCAAATCTGGAGCTGTCTCTCCAGTCATCGTCTGCTGTGACCCTGACAGGAGAAAGGTCAGATCAAGATGGAGAGATAATTGAAGGTTAGGTCGCTGCAGAGCCACAGTCAGTAACTCTTTGCTCATTTTAGCAACAGTTGCAGCAGCACGTATTTACAACCTGCAGAACTACCTTTTTGGCAGCACAATGAGGTGCAGCGGCGGCGGCAGCAGCGGCGGCGGCACTGGCGACAGCGGGGGCAGCCGTGTTCCCACAGCTGCTATTTCTGACCTGGAGATTTGCTTGGCCCTGAGGGTAAATGGAGAATAGCTGATGTTCGGAGGGGGAGGTCTTCTGTTTTCTTCAGGAGGAACAATACTTCTGAAAGCCTCTTCATGACGATCATAATGTTTCATCTTTTGGACTTCATGAACACCTCTTTTCTTAAACATCTTCTGGACTCCTTTAAATCCTTTCAGCAGCTATTCTTAGTTTTGCCGTTTTGGTCCTGACCTCAGCTCTGCTCTGCAGACTGGAGCAGACAGAACTTCTAGGCTTCTCACAGAAGACGAGATGCAAAATGGCTGCTGCAAACAGAATATTTGCTCGGCTTGTCAGACTTTTCCTGAAGAAAGAAGCTTCATAGTTTTTCAGCAGTGACAGTTGCTTCTGGAGCGAATGCCATCGATGATGGAGCTCTCGTCTCCCCTGGGGGGTCAGCTTCAGGACATCAGAGACGGGCGGTGAGAACGTATTTCCACGCTGATCAGAGAAAATATTATTGGACAGCTTAATTAGGTTCATTCAGCTCCATGCTGCGCCCCCACGACTCTTCAGGCCTGGCTGATTCGGACGAGGGGGGTGTCACAGCAGACCAGAGGAGATGCAGCCGGAGCGACACGTTCTGGGTGACAGTTGAACACCGGAAAACAGCTAAACGTGTGGAAGAGCAGCGGGCGGGGCTGGAAGTCACCTCGTAGCAGGAACGCCACGGCGAAGGCTGAGAGACCCACTCCAATGAAAATGGGTTTTTGGTGCTGTAACTGTGTTACTGTGGCAGTTTTGAGCTCAAAACTGTATTTCTCTGTGTTTCTATACATGTTGTGAATCGGGAACAGATGAAAAAATCCCATTTATGATGTAGAAAATACGCTAACTAATAACCACAGTCTCCCTGCTCCGCCCCATGCTGATGCATCCATCATTCTGATGCATCCATCCGCAGACAAAGAGACTCTGGATCTAAACTGGACGGCTGAGCTCCAATGTGGCTGTAATTCTTGTTGCACCGGTTTATCAGCTCACTTTAACTAACTTCTGCAGGGATGATTCAGTCTTTTTGGCTCAGATTCCGAGTTATTTGATTTAGATAATTTGCAGATACCGACTCCCGATCTGATACTTTTATGGCGCATTTAAAAAAAAAAGAATTGACAGATTCAGGTTGTCCTCGAGTTTTATTCTATTAACCTCCTTCTATCGTTCAACACCTGCTAACTTTATCAAACTTTCTTTGTGATCCTTGTTGCTTCCTGATCTGTGTGCACTTCCTGATCAAACTAGTGTCGTATTCTGCTTCATTTACTTCCACTAAAATGTTGTGATCCGTTTCTTTTGGCTTTTTGATACCGTCTACAACTCAGGAAATTTCTAATAAACTCCTGCCGCTCTGCAGAAACTATGGCCCAAAAAACAACACAGGTTAAAACCCAATTAGTCATATAATTAAAGGACCAATGGGAACACTTTGAAAAGAGATCCAAAGATAATCGGAGTGGGACTTTAAAACAACACTGAGCATGTGCGGAGAAAGGCCAGCTTGTTCATTTTTTGGAAAAATCTACATTTTGATAGAAAGTGGTGATCAGTGTGTGTTTTCTCGATGGTTGGCCTTTGCAGCGTGAAAGCCCTCAGAGGAGCCGCGTGCAGATGAACAGAAAGCGGAAACAGAGCGCCCTTGTTTACGGCCAGCTGAGGCTGGACAGGCAGCCCTGTGTTTGGAGCGGAAGGACCTAAAACACTGACGGGTCATTTGTTGAGGATCCAGACCCACCAATCCATGAGCTGGGACTTTAATCTCTGCAGGCAGATTCTGATTCTATCAGTGCGAGCACGGGTCCGTAAATCAAAGTCTGGGTTTGATTATAAACCTCTGAGGGTGGGTCAACGCCACGACGTAGAGGTCTGTTGGAAGGGTCACCTTGTTGAGAATGAACGTTTCTTTTTAATCCAAGTTCTGAATAAATCCTTCTCTTTGGGCGTCGGCACAGCAGAAGATCTGTCTCCATTTCTTCATGACTTCTGCTTCTTCTGTCGTACTAACTTCCACACCTAATGGCGTATACTTATATAGCGCCTTTCTTCCTACAAGGACAAAGTTTTTTACAGTCACACACACATTCACACACTGGTGGCGGCTCCGCTGCCAAACACAGGCCCGCCTACCACCAGAGGCAAGGTGGGGTTCAGTGTCTTGCCCAAGGACACTTTGACTCATGGGTGTGCAAGGCGGGAATCAAACCTGCAATCTTACGATCATGGGTCGACCGCCCTACCGCTGCACCACGACCGCCCACCTATATCCTCTCATCTTCCTGGTTTTTAGTTTGATTCTTTTTTTCCCCAAAACACATTCTCTTTTAACTAGCACCTGAACCAGACGGAAGCTATTGGACAGGTTTTAGTGACTTTTGGCTCCACAAATATATTGGTGCAAACAGGGATGGCTGGGCTTTCAGTGTGAAATGTGTCCACATAAAGCAGGATGGATAATTATATGATGCCTAGATGGAGAAGAATCTCTAAACAACGCTGAGAACACGCAGGAAACACCCGTGTGGTTGGACCAACATGGTGGTTAAAGCAAACAAACAACAGCGAGGTTTGATCAAACAGGATGTCGCTGCACAAACTTCCTGTTTTGGCTTTTGTAGTCGGTGTGAATCAGTGTTTCTTTGGAAGTACAACACTGACCCGCAGTAGTCCGTGCCGTTGCTGGAAGTTCTGATTCCTGATTGGAAGAAGATGAAAAGTACATGTTGTAGACCAGGGGTGTGGAACCTGAGGCTCCGGGGCCACTTTGGCTCTTTAACCTTCCATAGTGGCTCTCTGGCTGAAGAACACTGTAATGATAGACTGTATCAGAGACCTGGACTGAGTGAGTGTGTGTGACATCATCCATAGAAAATGGTTCACTTCCAGCAGTCGACTAAGTCGCCGTTTTTACACGATATGGATGCAGCGATGGTGGAGCCAGAGGTCACGAGTGAGCAGTGATTGGTCCGAGTCCATCTGAGTTGACGTTTCTATAGCAACCGCTCTCACCAATCAGAAGTCAGCGTGTTGGAAGGCCACACTCCGACCACTTTTCTGTAAGGGTGTTACCTTTTGAACATTGGGTGTGGGGGCCAGCAGGCTCCACCTTCTTTATTTGAGGCATCTGATTGGTTAGTTATTAAACTGAATAACTTGAACTACAGAGATTTATTTTAAAAAGTCAGGATTATTAAGAAGGTTTCAGAGCAAGAATGGTTATTCTGACCTATAGAATGACTGAGTAACAGCTGTTATTTCTTCGTAGAGCCTCTTGGAGTGAGCAAGTACTTCCTGTTTGGAACGCCCAGGGGGAGGAGTCACTCAGTCCAGTTCTCACATACAGTCAATGGGGTTTTCCTTGAAATTTAGGATAAACTGTGAAGTTTTTACACCCCTGCTGATATTCCATCAACACAAGAGGCCTTGTCCTCCTCCATCTCACAGACTTCACATACTATCAACACTTTATTAAAAGGTTTGACTGTTTTTTCTATGCTGTGAGTTTATTGCATACTTCTGATGTTACACAGTATTTCTATTAGCTTGACAGGAGGGAACAGCTATGAATGTGAATGTGTTCATGTTCATCTGTAGTAAGTAAAGAAAAGGATGAAAGTCCACAAAGTAGACCTATAAATGTTATTTATACGTCAGTTTGTAGGAGAACATTAGCTTCAGTGGAATGATCCAAAATGGCACAGGATGTGTTTCATTTTGAAAGAAAGTCATATTAGCCTTTGTCTAAAGGAAAAGGAAAACTATTTCATTTCTTGTATTATTTTTTAGAAAAAATTCTTTCCTGGTTTTTCTGCAAAAAAATACATATATATATATATTTGTATTTTAAGTATTTGAAGCTTTTTCTTTTAGTCATGTGACTCCTCACTAACTCCTCAACGGTCACATAAACTCAGCTCAAGACGCTTGTTTGAGACTTTTGCATTTGAATGAGGGGCTGCGGGGATGAAGAGCACGCCGGCCCGTCAGCTTCCTCACCGGCTGCTAAGGACTATCACAGCTGGTTCCACCGGCTCCTGCGTTGCTATAATTGAAGTTTGTGCCCCTGCATGGAGAAACTGCATCAGCTGACTCAGAAGCAGCCGGAGAGTTTCCGGAAACGCTGAAGAAGATAATCGTGGAGAATAATTATCATTTTTTGCTCAGGCAGAGATTTGCAGTCAAATGAAAAGGTCAAAATGAAGATTTGTGTTCAACTCTTTAAGACAGGAGTGTAAAAAAAAGCCTCCTTAACCTTGATTGATGTCATCTTTAGATCTTATCTTTATCTTTGCGTGTGCAGGGAGGGGCAGGTTTCTTCCTCGCCTCTCCTCTTCCTCAGCTCTCTGCTTCTCTGCTGCTGCAGGGACAGAAGGAGCAGAATGACAGCAGACTCCTCACACCTCAGGCGAGCTTCATTTCCTCGTTCTGTTCAGAAGAGGCTGCTGCAGGAACCCAGAACCCCGCAGGTGCTGTGGGGGGGACCAGAGGCGCCAAAGCCCCTCCCTCAGCGCCGACTTTATCGGCAGCTTCTGCTGCTGCGGGGAACACGATCCAGGACTTCAGCCAGCAAACACACACGGTGTCAGATGTTCATTACGCTCGTGCTGAGTCAGAGCTTCTCATCTCTCTGGAACACTTTTATTTACTCCACAATGGCATGCTGCTATTGGCTGCCCCCCAGCTGTGTGTAGCCCTCAGGGGCCTATCGGAGCGCCCCTCCATCTGGGGATTTTCCTGAACTCTGGGCGGTCCACGGGGACCTGCCTTTTGCTTCTGGGGTCCAAACTTCAGAGCGTGTGCTGTTTACAGCGGGCTGCAGGGGCCAGAGGTCCTTCTTATTCTTTTTTTGTTTTTATTGGTTTTATTTATTTTTATGTAATTTTTTGATTTTATTGATTTTATTCTTTTTGTTTTAGTTTCTTGTTTTGTTTTTATGCTAGATTGTCAAGCACTTTGGTCAGCTTCTGCTGTTTTAAAAGCGCTTTATAAATAAAGTTGACTTGACTGGACTTCTGCCACAAACTCCATCCGTGCTCACAAAACAAAAAAAAAGATGGAAGAGACTGTCAGATAAATGAATGGAGCCAAAATTTCTTAAGGAGCCCAAAAGAATATTTTAGACAGTTGTGCTCATGTCACAAGGATTTATTCTGACCAACAGTGTGGCCTATGTAAACGTTTTTCTGGACCCGTATGAACAGTTCAACCCTGACCCGATCTTTGATCCGATCAAAGATATTTTGCACATATTGTTTGCCCTGTTGAGGAAACATGGCTTCATGGGAAAATACGGCACACCTCTGATAAAATGAAGAAAAAGGGTGTTGTTGTGTCTAAAGAAGCCGGCTCTGCTGTATTTTAGTCGCTGGACGCCTGAGGTACGCGC
Organism: Oryzias sinensis; assembly: GCA_037389245.1. Classification (NCBI taxonomy): domain Eukaryota; kingdom Metazoa; phylum Chordata; class Actinopteri; order Beloniformes; family Adrianichthyidae; genus Oryzias; species Oryzias sinensis. The sequence goes on from CM074488.1 coordinate 601,856, forward strand.
GTCCTGTCACCGACACGTCTGGCGTGTCACAGAAACCGGTCGTTATTCCCGCCTGCAGAGGTCTCACGCCGCAGCCATCCGCCCTCCATGACAGCCACAAAAGTGACATCAGGTGGTCAGCAACAAGCGAGGTCAATTTCAGCGATGAGCTGGCGGTGGGAGGGACGAGCAGCTGGTTGACATGAATGATGATGTTTGGAGAGCGGGCTGACGGCGGTGTGGGCGAGACGGGACAGGAGCATCAGGAGGTGTGGACCCTCCAAACGGGAACCGCTGACAGGATGTGGAGGGAGATGCGTGGAGACGGTGTGGGGGCTGCCGAGCAGGAGATGATCGGTGCTGGACGCTCCATCAGGTCAGGTTTTCTCTGCTGGGGGGTTCAGATAAAAACAGAGGTGTTTCTGCCAGCAGGAGATGGTTTAAGCTGTAATGAGGAAAGGGTGAACTCACATTTCACCTTTACGGACCAATAAAGTTATTGAAATGATTCAAATTAGGCTTTTTTCAATAATAAATCTTCATTTGCAGATTTTTAAAAAAAGTTTACATTTTCTGGATACATTTCATTTATAAAAGTTTAACCCTTAACAACACTAAAAACAGTTTCAGCATGAGGCATGAAATGGGTGAAAGGCACCTGGATGAGGGTCTCTCCAGGTGATTGGAGCTTGGCTGCAGGAAGGACAGACATCCGTGAGAGATGAAGATGCTTTTTGGAGAATCAGAGCAGAGGGTCATCAGCATAGAAATGAACAGAAACAGACAGCAGATTATTCTTACCACACAAATGATAACATTCTGTATTCAGTCATGGTTTCCACTGAAGTTTCCCCAGATCTGCTTATCTTTTCCGTCTTTTCTTGAAGATGTTTTGCTTAGGGTGAAGAAAAAAACCTTAAAGGCTATATTTTACGGAAAAGTAATCCCAGCTATTGGGGGGAAAAAAACTTTTTTTTTATAGACTGTCCTTTCTGCAACTCTGAACATGTTCCAGGTTCAAATGTCTGAAATTCACGGACAGACTGAAACAGAATCAAACGATAGTTATGAGTTTTTCTTTACATCACCTGCAGAAGAAACCTGTGATTGTAACTGAAGACGGTTGACATGATCAGATGAAAGGAATGTCTTAACATACGTGACAGGGATTCCTTTACATGATCAATAGTCTTTCAAATTTCCAATACTCTGAGAGAAAAAGATAACAAAAGGTTTAAAAACTGTGAGATTCATGTCTTTGCGATTAATTAATCATGACCTGTAATTAATTCATCTAATTCATCTTGTTTTTATCGCAGTTATTGTATGACCTAATATTTGCTGTATAAAGCCTCATTTTGGGAAATTTCATTTAATTTTATGACATTAGGTTGCAGTAAAAGATAAAAAATACAACAGAAAAAATGGCTTTATTACCTTTACACCACCAAGGGGGATTTTTTGAACACTTAAGAAAACAAAAGTCAGGTCAAAAAACACAGCAGGTCCACAGTGCTCTAATTTACCACAGCAAAAAAAGTAAGAACGACTTTCTGAGCAAATCCACCAAAGAATATTGACCACAAACCTCTTATTTATACCATCGTACATATTGACAGAGACTGCGTTATTCCACCGATATCACAACAGCAAACAGTATAGAAAGATGAGAGATATTGTTGTTTTATTGTTTTTTTTTTATACCTGTTGCTGAGTTTAATAATTTTGAGTTCTGTGATGAAGCAGAAGAGAGAAAAAAGATCAGGAGGAGGAAATGAATTAGGAATTGAACTATTTACGTTTGTTTCTTTGAAGCAAACTTTAGCTTCATCAACTGGAAAAAAAAACAAGCGTGAAGAGAACTTTCCCTCCGAAATGACGCTCTAACAATTTCATGACAATCATGTTCTTCAGAGAGGAAAGAACGAGAGCACTGCAGGCGCTGAAGCTGTTACCATGACAACGCACCGCGTTTTAAATAGTCCGCTTTCAGTGAAACAGAAGTAAACTTATTTTTGTAGAAAATGATCTTTGTATGAGCGAGATGCTGCTTTTTTGAGGTGTGCGTTATGAGACATGAGCGGACTTACAGGGAAGCATAAATGAGATTAACGCAACAAAAAGGAAAACGCGCTAAGTTGCCTGTAATTAATTAATTGTGATTAACACAATAATTGAATACCCCAAATTTTAATTAGCATTTTTCTGAGGATGGAGGACGTACATAAAGAAAATTCAGCCTAGAATTTCATTACAGAGTTTTCAAATCGTTGTTAATCGGGAGCAGATGAAAAAATGCAGTTTAAAAAAGGTTGTATTTGTGATGTAAAAAAGACGCTGGGCGGGGCCACAAGCTCCATGCTCCGCCCCTTTTCTTATCATCCACCTGCAGACAAATGGATCCATGAACGTCTTTGTTTTTCCTGGTCTGAGCTGGAAACTGGATCAGAACTGTTCGGATGGACAGCTCTGATATTTGTCGCCATTTTGTCAGCATTCTTGCTCACTTTAACTTCCCCCAGCCCCCACCCCACCCCGCGTCAAGAAATCCCACCTGATGAGTAATGTTTGACACCACCTGGTGGAGGGAGGTGGTAACGCAGCAGAAGAAGGGCTAACGGGGATTTGGTCTGCTGTGATGCTGATTGGTCACCACTGCTGTCATTTCAAATACATCACCCCCCACCCCCACCCGACCTGCTACCACATCCCCCATCTCTCTTTCTGCTATCACTCCCCTATCTCATTTACGTTGGGCGCCCCTTCCACCTGCTGCCCCCCCCTCCACTTCTGTCAGTCACAATGCATCATTTCATCCATTTCTCTCCAACTCCATCATCCCCTCCATGTTTGTTTATTTACACAGAGAGGGTTTGGATCCAAGGACCAAATGGAGTTGACATGTCTGCGATGTAGATTGCGACACCCCACCGTTTCTGTCACTCATAATTTAGCACCCCCCCCAAGGCTCACACTTCCTCTTATTTTCCCACTATGACTGCAAGAGGACGCTTCTGTGGAAGTGTTCCTGTGATTGCAGCATCTCTGCAGAATGTATTATTAGCTGATGATATGCAGGCCCACTGTGTCTAATTCTCTCTCAGACAGAAGCTCTTTTTGTTCAATCACAGATTTACCGTTTTATGCTAATCCCGACACGTTTTCCCATCCAGCGGTAAGCACCAAATTACAAACCAATATCTAGAAAACGTACGATTCATTAAAGACGTAAATAGAATCCAGCAATGCAAGAGGGACATCCAGAAAGATTCTGTTCATTTTTGTGTCTAAAGATGCACAAACCTCCATTTATAACAAACTCAATATTTGTTTTGTTTTTACCACCAAATCTAACAGCAAATGTCGGCTTTTTTGTCTCCATTTTTTTCCCTTCTACTTCCTGCCAGATGTCACAAACATTGTTCACGACAATTAATGAATCAGAAACTGGGGGCAGGAGGTGAGGGGTTGACGTTTCAGAAGCAGAAATAGGTTGACTAAATAAACTTTTACCACGATGATATTTAAACTCATGGTTAATGGAGAAAATCCAATGATTCCGAAGAGGTGGACATGATGGGACACCGTGAGGGTCAAAAAAAGGAACAAGTCAGCAGACTGAGACAGGAAACCTGACCAATCAATGCTGGTTTTTGTCAGATAAAGAAAAGGATCAACCTCATCATCCATCCATTCATGTTTTGATTATATATTTATTTAGCGTGCACATAATGTACAGCCAGTGTGTACATTATGTGCATATTGCACGGATGAAAACTGATCAAACACCAATATACGTGGAAAAAGAGAGAAAAGTCTCCACTGGAAATTTTCACAGATGTATCACGAATAAACCACGTTAAAACCACGGACCAACCAAGAACAACACGTGTGTGTTTATTGCTGCGTTTTATTATGCAATTCCTCAGTGATTCATGCATTAATTACCTCATCTTTGCATGATATGTTCACCATATATGCAATATAACAGTTATACATCGGTGGTACATGCGTGGAAATCTGTTGGACATACATGGACCGATTGTGGAAAGACACAAATTTGCGTCTGCATCTCACACGCCACCCACAATTGTGTAAGATTTGCATATCAGTGTTTAAACTACCAAATACACGTAAACTGCGTATTCTCAACCGACCTAAAACTTCATTACACCCTTATAGGAATAACGAACAACAGTAACACTTATGAATGACGTATATCACGCATGGATCACAAAAGACTTTGTTCGTGAAAAATAAACTAAATGTTCGTAGTGGCTGTGTGACACGGCCTTAACAACATCATGGCGTAAAGCTAAAGGAGATAACGGAGAATAAAACTATAGTTCTTAAATTATTCACAGCAGTTCAACTTACAGGGAGGTGGAAGAAACCCTCAAGTGCACCTCCAGATAAATAACAGAAGAATAAAAGAACTAAAATAAGTATCCTAACGTTAGGAACAAAAGAACAGTTTTACTACATGTTCTGTAGATCTGAATGACATTTGGTTTGCATTTAATGTAGAGTCTAGTTTTATACTGTTTTAAACACTGTTAAGTCAAAGTTATGACATTTCTCTTAAATCTGATTACTTTTGTCATTTCCTTAGCATAGCATAAAGATACAAATGATTGTGTTTTTCATTTAAGCAGCAGGTTTTGTGGATTATTCTGGCCTGTGCCACATCAGTTCTTTCACAGGAATTCAGATCCGGTCAGCCTTGGTCGGCATGCGGCCCCGCTGACACGCCGTATGCCAACACGTGCACGACCCCGCCAGAGTTCATGCCGCAAAGGCATCCTAGGTTACAAAATGCAGTCCCGGTTTAAAGTTGAGCATCTACAGACTTTGGTCCACAGAGAGTGAAACTGCAAAAACCCAAAATGGCTTCAAACACAAACAACAAGCCGCCATGGAAACACGCACGCACACAGGAAGTCAGGAAAGCGTCAGCCTTCCAGATCAACAACTAACCCATTCTGACACACACACACACACACACACTCCGTCCATCTTGGCCTGAACTGAAGCCCATTTTCCCCGTCTGTGTGAGTGTGTTTGCTTATTTTGGTGAGCGTGGCGTACGCGTGTGCGCTTGTGCGAGAGACAAATGTGTGTGAGCGTGGGTGGAGGAGGGCGCCATCTGTTAAAACATTGAGTCAAGCAGACCAGTATTATTCCCACAATCCCTCCCCTGCTGTCCCTTCTCCATGCCATGTTTTCTTTTTTCATTCCATCCTCACATCCATCACCCACCCATCCTTCCCTCCACTCAGCTCACTGTAATTGCCCTCTTCTCTCCATCTTTGATGAGTCTCTCTTCACCCTCCCTCCTCCTCGTCCTCTTTCAAGCATCAGAGTATTTTTCTAGCAGCAGCACAAATGAGCTGAACTCAGATTAAAACAACGGCATCATGAGTTCCACTGAACAACTAGATGTTAGAGCAGTCGAGTGCTTTAGGCCTGAAAGCGTTCTGATCCCGGGAAGCTCCAGCTGAGTGCTGCTTGTGAATGCTGCGTTCGTTGGTGTCGTTCGTCATGAATTTGCTCTTGATGGCAGAGAGGTTGGCCCCACAGTAACTTTCAGATCTCATTCTACGACGAAGGAGACGACAAAAACAAGAACAAAAGCCAAAACCAGTCTGCTGACGATCAAGAAATCCCAACTAACCGTGGATAAAACGAAAGAGAAAAACCGGAAATCCAAAAGCCACGCCTCAAGCACAGTGTGTCCTGAATCCAAAACTATACAGACAAAAAGTATTTTCAAAATAAAGCTACTAGAGAGTAGAAACAACTTTCTGCTTTACCAGAATGGTAGACGGACACATGCTAATTTCTACAAAGGCTGCACATACTAAGTGCATGTAGCACGGTGGTGTGGGTGTGATTGTTTGGTCCTCCTTCACTGTCTTACCATTATGGTTGCTTGCTGTCAGTTTGCATCTAGGTAGGTTTACGCAATAGACGATGGAGAAGATGGACAACCCCTGTGGTCACATGACCCAAGGTGTGTTTTGGGCCCATTTAAATGCTTTTATTTAGCTGTGCAGCGGTCGCCGTTCGGGCCAAATATGACATCATCAAACTGCAATTAACAAGGGGAAAATAAGCAAATTAATTGATGTTACACTGTTTGAAATGTTGATGGACAGCTTAAGATTCAACTGTCACCAATCAATCAAAATAACAAGTCTCCATTTGATCACAGCTTTCATGTTAAATTTAAAAAATACAAACAGCCTTTTAAGGCATTGAAATCCCATTGGAAAGTAGCACCTAAAAAGCTGCCGACTCTCAGCATTGCAAGAGTGGGTTGAGAGACCTGGTTGCTGCACTTCGTTTAGACCCATTAAACCCAAAACCAGATCACCTAACCTGATGATGCAGCTGGAGCTCTGTGGTCTGTGATCCAAAACAAACCAGGACTTGAAAGGAACAGAATTAAAGGAGTTTTCATGGGTTTTAGTGTTGGAAGGTTGGCTGTCGATGTTCTGAAGAAGAGGAGGCCAACCATTTTCAGGTAGATGAAGCTACACTCTTAGATTTCGATTCCTATGGTTCTCTAGTTTCTTTTAAAGAAGCAATAGTTACTTATGAATATTTAATAGTGTGGTTTTATTGTTCAGTCTGTACGATGAGTTCTCCAGAACGGAATCATTGGAGGACTTAACCCCAAACCCAAGCACTACTGCTGTGGCATCACGTGAATGCAGGCACAGAAACATCAGGCGTGTTCATCGTAGGCTGATTTTGTTTCCGTGTTTTCATCATCAGGACTCAAAAAAGCATCCCAATAAGGAGGTTCATTTACCGACCTTCCACTCTGTGGTTTTTAAGCATCTATGGACTCAAACCAGAAGAGGAAAATGGTTCTTTCTTAGTCTTCATGTTTCTTTAGGATTTTCTCTCAGGTTGGATTTGTGCACCTTTAAGATCAGTGGACAATCAATTCATACAGCCAGAACACAGAACTGGGATGTAATTAAAAAAACAAAAACATTTGTTTTAATGTCTGCATTTTTGCAGCAGAACAGACACTGTTCACGTGTTAATATTTTGGTCACACATGAAACACATGAAATATGTCAATTATTTATTATTATTATTGCCTACTGAGCATATTCAGTGTGTGTTTTATGTAAAGGTCTATGGTATCAGTTCTCATTTATTTGATTGTTGTTGTTTTTTAATCAGAAAGAAAAGTTAAGTTGTTTTCATGACAAAAGAATGACTTTTAAACTCTTTTATTTTGGATTGAAATTCCAAAACAGTCACACAATCAACAAAACATCAAAAATGTTCGTTTCAAGTCAACTAGAGACAGAACACAAACTGCTTTTGTGTTTTTGCTGTCAGTAAAGTTGTTGTTTATGAAGTTTTGGTCACCCGGAGGTCCAAAACCTCCAGCTCACGAGTAATTGTTGGCTTGTTTAGATTCTCCTTTCATGTTTGCGTGTCTGCTGGGGGTTTGTCCGGGATGCATTGCTGACTCTTTTCTTGCAACCTGTTGATCATTTTTATTCTGTCTTGTTCTCTATTTAGATGGAACTTTTTTCTTTGATCTGCTTTTCTTGCATACATTTCTTAAGGGTGTGATGAAATCGCCAGTAAGATTTTTTTTTTGTATTTATTCTTCTTTTTAGATTTGTTGCTTTCACAGCTGTTTCCATAAATTAATTTATATTTTAAAATGAAATGTGAAGGCCTGCAGATGTGATGCTGTACTCCACACATGATGATGTGACTTAACAGAGGTTAGGGCTTGAGCTTAAAACAGAAACACATTTTGGTCAAATGTATTAGGAGTTGTGCTTGCAGACCAATTCTGCAAAGTCAGCAGTGATTGGTTAAATCTGGTTTTGAATTTGGAAATTATAATTTTCTAGAAGAACCTGTTGAACTCCAGGTCCAGATGGATTTAGAATGTAAATAAATCTGCTTTTAAGAAAAAAAAAATATCAAAACACCAAAAATATATGTGTGTGCTTTTTTCACGGATGAAATGTCAGTCTTTCGTGTTCCATGCGTGATATACATAATTTAATGGTGTTTCTTGTGTTCGTCCATGTGCTCAGATGTCTATCGAGGGTTTTCTGCCGACGGGTCTTTATGTGAATTCGGTTTTCACAATTTTTCATTTGCTCAGATTATGCCGTTTCCGAATATTTTAAGTAGTTTATATGTAATTATTACTTAAGTCCTACACAATTGTGCCTGATTTTTGTGAGATGCATACACAAATTTGAGGCTTCAACTGAATTTTCAGGCATATATCACCGATGTATAACTTTTATGTCATGTATACGGCGCACATATAAAGTTCAAATGATGTAATTGACGCACAAATCACTAATGAATTTCATATAATAATCACGTGTGGTTCATGTTCTACATTGGTTTATGGGTTCTTTGCATGGTGTATTCGTGATACATTTGTGAAAGTTTCACGTAAATACCACAACATCTCTCACTTTTTCCACGTTTATTCACGTATGACCACTTTTCATCCGTGCCATATGCGCAAATTGTACATAGTGGCTGTGTGACACGCCTTAAAGTGACATTATTGGAGTTTTTCTTTCCTTCAGAGGTTCTCGTGTCAGACGGACTTCATGCCCACTTCCTTGTCATTGCTGAGAACTGGAAGTGGGCTGAGCTGTTTATCACTCACACACAAACATCCATGTGGTTTGGTGTGCTCTTCATCTTCTTCACACGTTCTGATGGTTCTGGTAAAGTGACCGCAGCCTCATAAAACCCCACTCTCCTAAAAAGAGCTGACATTTAGACGACGACTGTCTCATTTATGGGGCTCCTTTCATTGACTCCTCGGCTTTTTCAGTCACGGCTGCTATAAAAGTCCAGCAGCAGTAAAGAGGAGGAGGAGGAGGAGGAACTGCACTTTTCCACTCTCATGGACAAACCAGACTTTGAAATATGACCCTAGGTCCTGTTTTTGTGTCCGCCTCCCCCTCTCACCTCACTTTAGCAGCAAAAAGGATGAAGGGAGAACCCACAGGTGAGCTGAGTTCAGATGAAGGTGAATCGTTTGCTGTCCCCCGTTTGTTTGTCTGTCCTGCCTGTTTGTGGTGTCTGGACAGATTTTAGAGAGATGAATGTTTGCCTCTGGGTCCTTTCTGTCGTTCTTTTCCATTCATCAATACAGATAGGAAGCAGAAATGTTAGATCAGTGGAGTGACCCTCCACACTGCAGTGGCCTGTTGCTGCTGTGGCAGAACAAACCTGATGCTTCATCCCGATGATGACTCTGCAGGGCCAGCCCACAAATCCTTCAGCTTTATGTTTTCCCTTCAAACCTGGATTCAAAGCAGGTCCTCCTGTGTGAAAGTCGGTTTGGTTTATTTGAAAGACAAGTGAAAATAGATAAAAAGATGAAGCTGTCGGTCCCGTAAGACTCTTACAACTTTGATTCAGTTATTTTGTATTTGGTTGCTTTTGTTTGACTCGTTGGCTTTTGTGGGTTTTCTGCCCTTTTTTTTCGTGCATCTGTTTTACTTCACATTTCCTAGTGTGAACTCTGAGAAACCTTTTCCTGATCTTCTCAACATACAAACTCAAGCTTCAGTCTGATCCATCTGGAGACTCTGGCTTATTCTGTTGGTTTTGTTTTGTTTTTTTTAATGAGTTTTTACTTGGAAATGTGGAATTTTCAGACACTTTCTGCTATATTTCTACAAATGTCAGGATCCTGATTTAATCCAACATTCCTGGACTTTTATCTGCTGTTTTGGCAGCTAGGATGTTTGAGTCTTCATTCTTTTCACCTTTCTTTCATATAAATTAAGTCTCAAATGTATTTTCACAGAAATAACTTTTTTTTTTTATTTACTTATAAGTTTTTATAATAGATTTCAAAATTAAGTAAGTATTGTCCCATCAGTTACTCAGAAGATAATCTCACATTGTTGTTGTTTTTTTTTATATATAACCATTCTATTAAGATAAATTTGCATTTCTGCAGTATTGTGTCCTTGGATCATCGTTTTCTTAGTTTTCAATCATTCATCCTCATATCCTCACACTTTACATAATTGCATGTGTTACATTTACTAAAATTTTAACTCGGTAGTATTTCTGTTGGTGCTTCTTTTAATGTTAAGTGTAAACTCCTCACCTGTCGGCCTCCTTTGCTGGTCTTTTGCGGCCTAAGTTTTTTTTGGTGTTTTCCCCCTTTTGGTCGTATAAACCTTTTCTTGATCCGTGGAAACCATGTGAGCAGTGTTGAATCCACTGGAGTCGAGAATTCATTAGAATTCATTTAAAGTTCTTTTAGAGAAAAGTTTTGCATATATGAATCCAGAAGAAACTCAGCCCTGATTAAAAACATAAAATAATTTGGTTTGAAGAAAAGATACATATTTGTCTTTGGCTTCTGCACGAATCCTGTTGTGTTGTTTAAATTTAGCAATTTCTGAGAGTCCATAACTGCATTATTTCACTGCAATGGTTTTAATATTTTTATTATTGCAAAATTCATATAGAACAGCAAAAATAATTAGTGCTGGAAGAAAAAACTGTCCAGAAACTGAAATGATGGTTTCATGTGATTTCTGGAGCTGTTGAAGTTTCTTGCGGCTGCTTTTTCTCTTGTCTTCAGTTCTCTGCATTGACTCTCATTTGAAATTCCTTTGATAAAAACGCTAACAATAAACAGAGAAATTATTTAAAATCCAAAAGCTCTAGGTCAAAGGTTTGGCTCGTTGGTCTCTGTGGTGTTGGTTAAACTGCATGCTGTCAGAGGATTCCAGGCCTGGAGGTGTCTGCAGAGATGCCTGCTTAAAACACAGACGAATGCAGAGTTAGATGCCTTCTCTTTGCCCAGCAGATGTTTTCTGAAGGAATCATGTGACCAGCAGTGCATCCATCTGCCAAACATTTGTCACATTTAAGTCCCCCCATATGACTGTGTCCATGTTTACTTTATACAAATATTTACACGCTCTTTTGTTTTTCAGATTTAGGATTTCTCTGTGAGTCAGAGCAAAGACATAGAAAAGAATTCAGTTGGAATGATCAGAAAAGAGCGCCGTGTTTCAGTATTTGTGTGATTGCTTCTACTGCGACGTCTTTCTTTCCCTCCTTTGTCTTAATCTTTTTTACCCAGAGCTCCTTCCTTTGTGGTGTTATTGTCAGAAATGAATGCTTTCCGTGTGCGGCCTTCTGTTCTCTGCTGCCTGATACACGATGACCACTATAGTCAGTCGATTTCTGTTTCCTCTGCTTCCAATTTGTTTGGGTTTCTTCTGAATTGATCCCACTCTGTTTCTCATTTCGTTTTGCGTCTCTGGATTGCAGGTCTTGGTGTGATTACATGTTTGTGTTAAGTGTGTGTTGCTGCTTTGACTGTTATCTCTGCAGATGTTTGGCTGTTTTGGTTGTGGGTCTGACGCAGTGTCAGGTTATTGAGTTCAGCTACTTTTTTTTTTTTTTTCACATCTGATTTATGGAGAAGCTTTATAAATATATCTCAGCCTCCGTAATTTTTCATCAACTGTCGTTATCGCCCACAGTTGGCGAGCAGATGGATTTTCCTGCCGCCTGCCAATGTGACTGCTGTATTATTGACACAGCTACATCTAATCTAACGGTGCCAGTTCCACTCTCCTCGCCCGGGGGACGGTGCGTATTTGATTTGGGCTCTGTCTTCATCTGGGCTCCAGCAGAAAGAAGAATTGCAAGGAAGTAATGCCACACTGCAGCAGATACCCTCGGCATGCTGGGAAGTTCAAGCTTTTGGGAGGTTTTGCCGATCGGAGGGTTCACTCTGTTGAGAACAGATTCAGGCTTCAAGGAGACAAATAAATTGCTAAATATATGCCATCTTTGCAGAGAAAAGGAGCAAATTCATCTCTTAAAGTTATGTGGTGGAACTTGAAGTAAAGCAACAATAATCGTTGAGGCTCAACGCCATCCAAGTGTTACACAACGCAGAAATTGAGTTGAAATGTTAACGGAATGCACACAATTGTTGAACAATTATCTACACTACTCATAAAATAGTTTTAACGCGGGTCGTTGCAGTTTTTTACAGGAAACTTTGTCCAGTGCGAGACCAACACTGTAAATCGCAGCTCAGCAGGACAAACATGGTGTTCGAATCTTAGTCGTGTACATTGGTACAGCGGTTGACCCATACCACTGCTGCAGATTTTTGGGTCGTCCGGGTCGTATGGCCACCATAAGGGACAACAGGAAGATGGAAAGTACCATAACTCTATGTGTAGTAACTGTATTGTGAAGTATTCATAAGGATACTGGAAGTTACATGCACTTGTGGCGTACGATTGATGCTGGCCTAAAGTGCTCCTACACCACACTCTAGTCGTTAGTGAGGTGTGAGGACTGGCTCCTCACTAACCGCATCCAAACCCACATGCACAGAGTGTGCACGTGAGACATACTGTAAGTCAGTGTTTTTCAACATTTATTGAGCCACGGCACACTTTCTCCTTGACAAAAATCCCGCGGCACACCAGCATCTAAAAATGAAAAAAGTAAAAACTCATAGTCTGTATTGGTCTACAGTCCCTCAACAATCTCACATGCATTTTTGTGATGATTGTGGCGGAAAAAGCTGGAAGTTGCAGCTCTGTTTTCTAAAAGATGTAATAAAAGTTAAGTTAGTTTTAGTCAGTAATAATTTTCAACTAAATTATTTGACATTTTACCCTGGTAATTGTTTTTCCCTCCAATTTATTAACATGCAATTTTATGTAAACTCACAAAAAACAAATATATTCTTTCTAAATAGTGATTCATTTTTTAATTTTATTTTTTATGTTGGTGCAAAGGAAACTGTAGTTTTTGAGCAATATGATCACAATATGTTTCATTTTCATTTATTTATTTATTTGAATTAGGACAAAACAATGTTTCAGCAGCTGCTTTAACATAAATATGCCAGAATTAGCACAGGAGCTAAATTTCATCTGTTGTCCTAGGGCAGGATAAAAATATCAACAATTACATTTACAGCACAATGAAATAGCACAATATTAGAGGTTTGATAAAATTTACACAAAAAACTAACATTATATTTATGTTTTCTTTAGCTACACAAAAAGTGAACATGTTGAAGTTTTATTAGTTTTTCTTTTGTCTTAGTCAAAGATGAAGTCTTTGAACACTTTAACAAATATGTTTTATTTATTTTTAGATGATTAAATTTTTTCAATTTAGTTTAATTGTGTCTGTTTCACCTTCATCCTGTTTCTTAAATGTTGTTCTTACTTCTTCTTAAGTTTAACATCTGAAATAATCCACACGTTCTTAGAAAAGTGTTTCAGTTGTAAAGATGACTTGGACCAAACTCTGGGATGTTTGGCTGTTAAGAAACACAAACCTGGAAGGAGAACTAAACTGTTGACCTCTGTTTTCATCAAGAAGATTTAAAAACTGGTTGATGTGTTTGTTGTGGTTTAAGACCTTTAACAGACTCATTGTACGCTCAGAATCCCTTTAACCCAATGCATCATGGGAGATGTAGTGATGTCAGACAGACTCTTTTCTCTGAGCTTCATTGTTTTGTTCACTTGTTCCACGGTCTGACACCGGACTCTGTGGAAAGCTACACCGCTAAAGACGAGCTTTAGCTGGTATTTCTGTTGGAACTGAGAGACTTTAGGAGCAGAATCAGAACAAGGAAGTGAAGACTTTAACCACTTCTGATTGGTCAGACTGATGACGTGTGATTAAGCCTCCAAGAATGATTGGTGGAGACAGTTAAAGAGGCGGGACTTTCCCGAAAACAGCTGAAGCTCCCGCTAAATCGCGGTACCGCCATTCTTATCATAATGTCTTTAACAGAATCAAATAAACAGAAAAAAAGGATTTTATTAAGGATTAAAAGAAAGAAATCGGCTCAGTTTTTGGCCCAAAAGTTCAACAGATTTGAAATAAGAAAAAACTAAGGATATTAAGGATTTTTATTCCTAACTATTCAGTGTTTTATCAGGGCCTGTTTGGATGAACACAGAGCTGATATCCTGGAGATGGTAAATATTTTTAGATCACTGAAAATGGGTAATTTCTGACCATCTCTCACGGCACACTGGTTGAAAACACTGCTGTAAATGCCCCTAGGACGTCCACACAAACTATACTGATTGTCTGATTTCCTCATTTCTAACAGAGGATTTGGGGGGTTGAAAAAGGGAAAAATCTGTAGGACAACGTTTGACAACAGCTTTACGTTTCTTGATGAACCCTAGAACCTTTGCTGATGTGAATGATGAATAGAAACCTGACCAGTCTGTCTGGATGGCCTACGCTAAAATGATAGCATACATGATGATGCATCTTGAGTCCTAGCATGTTTGTTTGCTGGACCCCAGATGGTGGCCACTGACACAGGAGACAAAGAAAGAGGACATGGATGGAAAAGATAAGGGGAGCTCCAAAGCATGTGGACGGAATAGATGAAGAGGCAGTTGAATGGACAAGGAGACTGTAAAGTATAAGAAGAAGGCAATGGATGAGTTGATGAAAGATAAAAAAAAAATGTGTACAGAAATTAGCGGAAACTCCCACAAATGTGAATTATGAAAGAAAAAATGTATTATATATATACATACATCCTGGACAAGCCCCCAGTTTGTTTCCTTACTAGTCCAGCTCAAAACAAAAAAGTCTGATTTGGATTTAAAATTGGAGAGAAGATTAATTTTCTTTCTGTAGTTTAATTATAATTATTAATTATATTAGTTAACAAACATATACAGATCCCCCAGCAGGAAATTAGCTCCACATTACCCAAACAAGCTCTGAACTCTGAAAGAATCCAAAATTTTTGTCGAATACTTAAAAATTCCTGTCAATCTAAAAATGTCTTTGACATTCTTTCATCTCTTTTATCTAAAAGTCCTCTCTATGGGAGTTTCTTTTTCTTGCCCCCCCCCCCAGCTATTTTACTTCTTTGATTATTGGTTAATCAAAACTAAAACTGAAACATTTTGACTTTAAGTCTTCAGTCAAGTGTGGAAAAGAAAAACAGTCCACTGTCCACACTGTGGAAACCCAAGGACCAAAAACACTTCAACTCAAACCCCTGAAGGCTCCTCCTCAATAACAATTGAACCATGTTGGTCTGGAGAATTAATAAGTGGACCGTGTTGCATGAATATTGATAAGGGTGCGAGTGCACCCGTAACCTCTCCTCACAGGGCTAATTTAGTTTTCTCATTACTTTAATAACCGTGGGCTCCCACCAGTGCTGAGTACTGAAAGTATTTATTTTTCCCTTTCAGCTCTGTGGACAGTCATTGCAAATTTATTCAAAAAAAAAAGTGATTTTTCTGAGCCTCCAGAGCTTTGGGGGCATTAGTATTCTGGGAGGATTTGTCACTGTAGGCTTTTAGACGAAAAGGGCAACAAGTTTCTCTCCGGGGGCCAAATTGGATCCATACGTTTGATGACTGAACTGAAATGTGACATTGTGGTAAACTACATTAAAATGAGTGCTCATGACCAATAGCTGCGGTCCAGGAAATATTCTGGTTTTTGGTTCTGAGCTGTACAACTCTGGTGTGACCGGACCCTGCGACAGACTGGTGACCGGTCCAGAATGTCCCCTGGCTTTGCCCACAAGGGGCCGGGGTAGGCTGATGCAGCCCCGTGACCCTGAAAGGGACCAACCGGGTTTAGAAGATGAATGACTGAGTGAATAAATGGTGGGGCCTGAACTCTGTAAAAACCCAAAAGAATAGCTGAAGTTAGAACTCTGACGTGAGCTTTGACGACACGTAATCACTAAGGATGGGTATCATTTGGATTGGCCCAACCGGTTCTTTTGAAACTGTCCAAGTGTCTCAATGGTGCTTGAACCGGTGCTTCAAAAATGTAAAACTGCAACAATTTACTCCAAAAGCATTTAGGTCTGAAAAAACAGCGTAAAAGGGTGAAGGAGAGTTCCCGAATGTGCCTAAGATGCTTTATTTCCTTCTTTCTGACAGTCTGCTCTGCGCCGCTGCATCTCCTTTTGCACACGGATTTTACCGCTCATCAGTCAAATCTTCTGCTGTGAAGTTTTTGATTTTGAAATGGTTTATTTCAAGCAATCAAGGAGTAATGCACAAAACTATACAATAAGCATTCATACATTCATTCAAAGACGTGTCAAACTTAAGATAATTAGATATTAAATCAAAGATTGCGTGTAGGGGGGTGGAAGGAAGCGAACTTTTATGATCCCACCCCTGTTCTACTGTAACCATTTATTACGTCTTTGATCTTTGCCGCCTTTGAGGCTGACCAACTTTGAGGCAGAGATGGTTCCTGATACCAGACTGCTCCTGCAGCCACAAGTGGATCCTGATGTGGAGAGAACTGTGTCATCTGCAAACATTAGAGGTTTGATTTGTCATTATCTGGTTCCTAGCTTTTCATCTGATATCAATGCCTTACCAACACAGTTTCAGGCTCAATCTGCTTACGCTTCCTGAAAAGTCTGGCATGTTTGGTGATTTCAGCATTCCTTCTGGTCAGATGGTCGTTCAGATAATCAGCAGATCCCTTCAGATTCCTCCTTTGATTCATCAGAGCTAGCTTGTGTTTCTGATTCACAAACCTGATGAGGATCGCTGGTTTATCCGTCTCCTTCCTCCTAGAATACTTTTACCTGAAAGCCCTTTTAGCCTGAACAGTGGACATTCGGCGCTCAGCGCTAACAAATGATGTAAAATCAAAGATCGCCTCTTCTGATGAATCTTGATTTGGTCAAAGTAACGGTGCAGTGGATCTTGTTCAACGCCACACACAGTCTCCTCCCACTTAGCATCGTTCTTGACCATGCTTATCTGTCACAGTGCTTCCTACCCCTGACGGCTACTTCCTGGTTGGAGGATGGCGTACCGTGTCACTAAGCTCAGCAGCCCGGCTGTGGCAGACGCGTGCTAGAGCACAGTTCAGTGGAGTTTAGATCTGATGTGGTCTTTGAACACGACCACATGACACCGGGTCAAAGGCTCAAAATGACGACATAGAACCCAGATGCAAACAAACCAACAGATGTTAAACCATTTTCCTGATTTTATTTAACTGGTTTTGCCTTTTTGATGACTTTTTTAGACTGTTAATGGTAAATAAACATGTTATTGGATAAAAACAGCAAATGACTTCTTTCTCAGGTGTAAAAGCGCCTTCAACACAAATGCATTTCTTCTGGGGATTTAAATGCAGAATATGGTAAAACAGTCTCAGGCTAGGATCTCTTCAACTGAATCCGCTTTATTCCAGCAGCTTCTATAAAAGCCGTGCAGTTTGTATGTTTGCCTCCAATGTACAGAGACGCCAATATTCCTGCCCCAGAGGCCTGTTTGACTGCATCTGGATGCGAGGAGAACAGGAAGTGGAGACAGCCGGGTGAACGTTCATCATTCAGGAAACATGGATTTGTAGCTTGGCTGGTTCACTACAGGCCAGCAAAACAGCAGAACGCAAACTGCCTTAATCGTCATTTTGCTGTTCCTCCTTCTTTATTCTAGTATCTTCCACCATGTTTTTCCACTTAACTCCTTCTACAATTCTTCATCTATTTCAACCATTCAACTATTCAAATGTTCAGCTTTTCCAGCTATGACTTTTGGTCCTTCAAATCCTTGAACTTTTCCAGATATTCCAGGACTTCCAGGATTTTTGCCTCCATTGAAATAAATGAGGAATCCTTGGTGCAGAAGCTCGCTGGTTCGATACCCGGCTCTGGCATTTTTAACAAACTATTTTTTTTTGTTCTTGTGCTGTTTTCACTTTATTTATGGTGAATTTTGATCATTTGTTTGTTATTATTTTTGCCAATTATTACCCTCTAAATTCCATTTCCATTCATCAATAGAGCACTCAAACCTGCCATTTCCTCTGGAAATGCAGCTCCTTCTAGTTTAGACTATTATCACGTCAAGTGTTTTTTTGGTTCTAGGCGATGACCTTTCCATTCAATTGTCTGATTTTCAGACCCGTTTGTTTCTGCTCTTGTGAAAAAACTCACCTGATTCGTCAGGACTGGGCTCCTCTCCTTGTGCCGCTCATCTCCTTTCAGCCACGAGGACTTCCTCTCGTCAGTGAGAGGACGACGAGGGAAAGCCGGGTGTGTAAATCCGGCCAGAGGCGATGAAGGAGACGACCAGCATATCTGATGTTGCGCTTTTTTGCATCGTGTTATGAAATCATGGGGTTTTGAAAGGGGTCCTAATGTGCACAGGGAAATGAATCCACATGAAATCACGGGGGCTCCGTGCTGTGATCATGTTAACATTCATGAGAGGATTACTGATGTTGTAGGCTTCCTAAACCAACACAGGATTACCCTGATCGTCTTAGAGCTTGGCATGAATTGGTCTGATGGGAATCTCATCAAGGAATTCCACAGTTTTTCAACATTACACTTCCAAATTTCTCTCAGTAGTTTAAATTTCTTATGACACTTGATTTAAGAAAAAAACTGTTCTTTAAGATGTAATTACTTATTCGTAAGGTTAGAAATCTTAAATATTTTGTTATGTCATTTCATCTTGAAAACATCGTTTTTTAAGCGATATCTGTAATGAAACACGTTTTTTTTTTACTTTAGATAATATTGTTAAGCAGAAGTTTTATTTGTCAACAGTGAGTCTTTTTGTTTCATTAAACAGTCTGGCTGGATTTAGGGAAACTAAGTTCATTTCACAGTACAAACAGTAGGACAGAAGTTGCACCATACATTTATTTTTTATTTTTTTCCTAAAATGTGTAGTTCTGTCCTTTATTAGGAAGAAAAAACAGAACTTGACTGTTGTAGTGCTTGAATATAAGTGTTTATAGCTAATTTCAAGTTTTATTTTGGGCAAAATAAGACAGAAAATCAATATTTTCTAAGAAATCCTATTAAGACAAAGTCTAATCATTCCAATGGTAAATTTTATTTCATTGGAACTCGAGAAAAGCATGTCGTGTTTCTATTTTCTAACATGTTTTAAGAAAGTCAGTTTTTCGATTCAGACACTGAAACTTTTCTATGAGCCAACATGTGATCAAACTCAAAACTGCACCAAAATGAAACGATTCTTGAGAAAGTAAAAGGATGCTTGTTTCAAGAAAAATTTTATATATTTTGTCTGGCAAGAAAATAATCTGATCAAGAAAGTTTTTCACTATAAATAATCGAAGCTTGAGAAAACAAGTCTTGGTACCTAAAATATGATTCATAAAGTAAATTTTGATTTATGATGTGTTTCTAAGCAGCCTGGTTGTCTAATAGTAAAATTCCTCTTGACATAAATTTTTCTATGCAGCCACGTTACAAAATTGCATTTGTTTATTTGATGCTACCTTAATTCTCCGGGTCTTCAGCAACCACTTTACTGTGTTCATGTCAAAGACTAAAAACTCCTGAATTCAGTTGGAATCCCAAAGTGACTGACTGTAAGGAGGAGCTGCTGCGTCTGCAAAGGTTACTCCCGGTTTCCTAACTTTTTCCACCGAGGCGTTGGGTCCTCCGTGCGCGCAGAGATGTTTTATTCAGCAGCTTGGATCTGCTTTCACTGTGGAGCCGAAATCTCTCCACTTGTTCTTACTGCGTAAAATTAAATGCAGTCGTGAGTTTTCTCACAGTTGGAGACTTTTTTAACAATTCCAAAGAAGTTTAGACTTATGCAAATGTAAACAGAATAAATACATGAATAATGTTTTCTCAGGCAGAACAAACGCAGCAGATTCTTATTATTTTCAGTTAAAGTCTTGGTTGAAACACAAGAGAAATAAAGTTTGTAGTTTGGTGCTCCTAAAAATAATCACTTAGGTTAAACCTTTTTGTTGGTAACAAAGTTTCCATGAAGGTTTTAGAGCAGAAAAGGACAGTCGGCCTCCAGCTGGTCAGCAAAACATGGAAAGTTGTTGGAGTGGACGGTCTTTACCGTACAGAGGATCTTTGAACTGTTCAGAAGAGCAATCAGGGAGAGTTGAGGAAAAGCCAAAAGATAGAAGTTTTCAGTGTCATTTCTGCTCCAGTTTGTCCCTGTTCTGTGCCTGAACCTCAAATCAAAGCCTTCTAAGGTCAACGCTGTGATGCTGATCATAGCTTTTCATTTTAGAACAAATCTTTGCCTCATTTATGCTTCAACTTTGCTGCATCAGGGAAGCACCAAACCAGTAAAGCATCCGTTCCATCCTTGATTCTGAGAAAATATTTTTGAACATTTAGTTTGCTACTCCTGTACTTAAACCCATTCCAAATACGTCCTTCATCATCTGCCCAGGCTTATCTATAAATCTGGCTGTGATTGTGCCGTTCCTCACAGCTCGATGTCCCTTAGATTGTCTGGTGTGAACTCAAACCTCTTCATCAACAGACCCTCCCTTATCATCCATCCATCCAAACTCTTTATCTTCTTCCAGTCTAGTTTTACGGTTTGATTTAAAGCCAGATCTTCTCCCTCTGTGATTCATCACCTCTCCTCCGAGCCTTCCTCCATTGACCTCCCACCTCTGCCGCTGTGCCATAAAGACAACGGACTTCTGCCGACCGGCGCTGAAGGCAAAGTCCTTCTGACAGCACAGCTCTGGCATCTTTGTTTTTCTTTTTTTTTGTCGTTTATTAGTTGTCAGGACTTACAAATGAAGAGACGTTCAACAGGAAACATCATTGTTTGTCTGAATGTTAGTTTTTGCCCTAAAATACACTTTTTGTTGAAAAGAAAAACCTTCTTACAGCTTAAGGGTTAACAGCCGACGCCGTGTGCATTACCACTTTTTAACGCACGCCGTGGAAGCCTCCGCTGCGCGTCGGACGGTTGCTTTCGCGAAGTGTTAAACAGTGATAATGCACACTTTGTTGGCCATTAACCCGCTTATGGTCACTTACAAAGGCAATAAATGTTAACCAGTTTTTAGTCCTTAATTCTTGTATTTTTTCTGATTTGAATCGCTTTTCTAATGAAAAGCGCAGTCCGCGTCGCGCTGCACCACCGCTGCAGTCAACATTCGGCGATATATATATGCTGATCTTTCCAATGGGTTGAATAGAGCATCAGTTCAGGGAGAAAGTTCTCCTCTTACCGCTTGTTTTTGTCCAAATGAGGAAGGTAAAGGTTGTTTTAAAGAAGCCAGCAGAGTGATACAAAACATTTAAGCTAGGTGAGACGCAGGCGTTTCTATATTTTGCAACCCCCAAATCCTTTTGACAGTACGAGGATCAAAATAAGTGTGCGCTCCTTTCTTCAGCCAGACTGTGAGGAAATCCTAAAGTAAAGTACATAAAAGTACAGTAAAGTATACTACACTGCACACAGGTCAATGTTGATGGAATTCCCACGTTTCCAAGAGGAGCAGCAAAGGCAGACTCTGCTGAGTTCAGTCTTTGCTCTCTCTTTTTAGTTTTCCTCCCAGAACTGCAGCAGTAAGTGTTACTGAAGGGAAGCAGCTTTGGACTAAAAATGATCAAACCAAAAACAGAAAAAGAGGAAACTCCAAATGTATCACCTTAAATCGGGAAAAAGGTTCTCGTGGAAAGACGGCCTTTTTAAGGAGAAAGAGGTCAAATATGAGGTCAACACATCATTCTGAGTGAGACTGACGTGGAAACTGGAAAGAAACACCACCGAGAAAATGGATAGATGTGAACCAAACAATAGCAGATGAGGTCACTTTGATATTCAGCTTGTAAACTGAAAAAGAGTCGGGTCTGTCGCCTCAGGGACGTACATGCACTCAACCAAATCATCCACCTCATTGGTCATTCAAAACACCAGCAGCCGACCAAGAAATTACCCATCAGCCCCCCCAGTCACCCACAGCGCGCCGCAGACTTGCACCAAATAGACTTGTCGGAGCAGCTGACATGTCCCATTGGCTCTCCTGTGATTGGTGGGAGACATTGTGTGTTTGAAAACACTCTTTTTTAAAAACTTGACTTTTGCTTGGTCAGAAACCAAGAACTCGACACGCTGCGGTAGCTTTTTGACTCCAATCATTACTCCGCTATGATTATGTTTTGCCAAAGAGTTTGTCCAAGCTCTTCTAAGAAAAACGCGGAGACTTCCTTTTCTTCTGCCACGGTCGCTCTCTGTCAGACAGAAAAGCCAATAAAACTGCTGTGCAGGTGTAGAAACACCTTAACTGTGTTACATCCCATCATTTCATTTGGGAATAAAGCTGGAAAAACCCTCAAGTCTTGGAGAGGGGGTTTAAGTTCCTGAAACAGGTGAATTTCCTTTCCCGAGGCGTTCCCACCTTCCCCGTCTTTCGAGGCTTTAACTCAATTTCAGGAAAATGACTTTTTGCGTCAGGCTCCGCCTCTGACTAAAGTTACTGCGGGTGTTGAGTTGGGCGCCGACGCTTACAGAAATCCACTCAGGGGCTTCACCGAGTGGATTCCGGATCAAGAACAAACCATTCAGATGTGTGAGGGGGGAACAGTGGGTTCAAAACTTCACAGCTACCCAACAACACGTTGTCCTGATTTCTACATTTAACACTTGTTGATGTTGGTTAAAATGTAACACTGAGTTGATAGGTTAGGATTAACATATCTATTAGGATTAACATATCTAATATATATAACCAACCACCTTTAATGGCTACAGAGTTTGAAAGATTTTATCCAGCAGTTAAATGTAGACAAACAGGATTGGAACCAAATAATTGTCATTTATTAAAAATAGCTCAATACAGAAATAGCTTCTTTCATAGCTTCTCTTCTCGTCACAAACTGTTGCCCTGCTGAACTTCACTCACAGTTTCGGCTGAACTCCAGTCTTTAGTCATTTTACGGTCAAAAAACAAAAGCCGGACTCTCCTGTGACAGTTTCTCAGACAAACACAAGTCTCCCTCTTTTCACTGAGCCTGAATATTTGCACCTAACATAATAAACATGTTTCCCATCATCCCCTTCTGACACCATTGTCATGAGTGGACCAAGCAGGTGGGGGGAAAAAACACAGGCGAACCAAAGAAAACAGCCAACTTCCACTGCTGCTGGTCGGCAAATACATTTGTTTGGCCACACAGGAACACAGGAAAGGTCTTCTGAGGCCTTTTTCCAAACCTCTGCCTACTGGCAGGAACAGCCCCTTCAAAGTTCCCTGCAGCCAATCAGAACGGAGCGTTAGAAACGGAGTGCCTGCAGATGGTCATGAGAAATCAGTCTGAAAGAGGACAGGAAAAACAAAGAGGTGAAGAAAAAGAATAAAACATTCCAACAAGATGACAATTTCTTTCAATTTCAACATTGAAACATAAACAAGAAGAATTTATTTAAAATGTATTAAACAAAAATAAAAAAAATAAAAAATTTACATCTTGTTAATTTTAAGCTAACTTCTCTTTGTTTCATTGATTTTTCAGTTCAATTTTGCACGTTTTTTTTAAACATTGGATTTTGTTCTGCGTCCTGATTGGCTGGTTTTGCAGCCTTAAGAAATCTAGAATTTTAGAACATAGCCCCACCATGAATGAGGGAACACTGTAGAACGGTATTCTGCTTTATTTGCTGCAGAAGCAAATAAAGATCAATTTACAGCTGGCGATCCCACCTGGTATCCCCTTGACGCCTGTTGATGAAATACACATGAAACCACTTTAGCTCCAAAATGACTTCAATTTAGCATCTACTTGATGATGAAAACACAAGTTTTTTGTTTTGTTTTTCATAGCTGGAAATAAATTCATGCATCAGGCAGAAATCCCAGTTTTTCAGTGTTTGTCATCAATCTCACCTTCACCTTATTTCTCATTTTGGGTTCGTTTCTAAATCTGTTGTGTTTTTTTGTGGTTGTTCAGATCTGAATATGACTGTTGGTTTGGTCCAAAGCGCCTCACATGGCCTGATGATGGCTAAACTCAAACTCAACTGTATTTATTTGTTTAGCGTCTTTCATTCCACTTGAAAACACAAAGCGCTTTACAAAAAAGCAAATACACTTAGTGATTAAATATGAAGATTAATAAAAACAGAAAACACAGGATAATCACACACAGTTGGCACCCCTCCATCACCACATTCCTCCCTCCACCCGCCCAGCTCCCCACAAAAACGAAAGCACTGCAGCTTAAAGAAGGTCTGGCTGTGAGGATCAAAATAATGGGGATCCATTCATTCCAAGGCCCAGCCCGACCACGGGGGGCAGCGCCCGCCCAACACAGCAGCTCAGGGCCCCCTCCATGGATATTAGACCACCGAGTGGGACCTTAGCCGGCCTTATGGGAACAAGCACCGCCGCAACAGCATCCCTACAGGCGAAGCCACTAGTGCACCATGACAATGGATCCCAGAGTGGAAACACTGGAGTAAGAAACATCAGAATGTAAATAATAATAAAATAATACAAATAAAATAAAGTCAGATGCAAAAATAATGGAAATTAAAAAATAAAAATAATGAAATTATTAAAACAAAACTTTCAATACCATGATTATAATAATAAAATGGGCAGTGTATACTGAATAAAATATTAATAATAGTCTAATAGGCTAACTAAGCCATGTGATGCAGTTACCACGGTAACCTGCTCCGGATGTCAATGACAGAATGTGACAGATGTGAGCTCTGCAGAAAAATAACGTTTTTTTTTTTCTCCAAGTCTGTCAGCAAAAAAGCAAAACATTTAATTGAGACAGTGAGAAGGTGTCTGAAAGTATTTGACACGTCCATCCGTCTGTCCGTCCGTCCATTTGTCCATCATCATCCATCCATCTTGAATTCCTGCTTCGTCATGAGGGGTCGGTCATGATGCATCCTTTGAGGTGAAATAGCAAAAGGATAAACTCTCCATTTTTGTGTTTTTTATGCGTCCAAACTTTGTGGAGTTCATCAGAACGTGTGGAGTTGGGAGTGGAGAGACTCCGAGGCTCAGAGCAGCCATGAGGCTGAAGGGACAGAAGAGGGGAGGATGGGGGGAGATGACAGACTCACCAGGGAGAGACACTCAGCTCTGGCCATCTGCTAGGCTTCAGCCTTTGCCAACTCGTACACGCACAACAAACCTGCGTGCAGCTTTTTGCCATTTGGAGGCAGAAATGCAGGATGAATCCTAATATGTGTGTTTTATGTGTGCGTCCCTCCCTGCCAGCCCCCCCGCTGGTTTTATGCTTCCCTCTCAGCAGCCCCTCTCTCATTAACAGCTCCATCATCCATCGCTGCCTTCTGCCTCTTTTCCCTCAGAGCCTGGATTTACCTCCACCTCTGTGTTCATGTCTGTGGACATAGAGGTGGAGCACAGGCAGCTTTGTGTGGGAACGTCAATATGCAACCAAGACGGCTGTACAGAGAGAATTTTAAAAACACCTTTAGACCAGAACGTCCTGTAACTGAACACAGGACATTTGTCTTCTTTTGGAAAGATGTTGCTGTGGGCGTTTCAGAGAAAACAACTCTGTGTTTAAGAAGTCCTGCGTGACTCAGAGACTCTTTCTGTTTCTTGAGAAGTTCAAACATTCTTCCTGCCGAAGATTCAAACTCCTTCAACAACAAGAGACACGGCGCCTCCAACTGACCTTTTCCAGAGCAACCATCATTGTTTTTGTTTTTCTGTTTCCATCTTAATTCCACTCTGGAACAAACTTTAACCTCACAAATGTCCAGAACCAGACCGGATCATTTTGAAGGTTTCTAAACGGCTAAAACATCCTGCAGGTCCTCTGAGGAAAACATAAAAGACTTCACTGATTCTTTTATTCTGACATCTGCTGCTGTCTTTGCTGATGGGAAGAGACCTGAAGCTTCTCTTCTCCTTTCTAATCAGACATTTCATTAAGTTCTCAAGACATAACTCAGTTCATATAAAATTGTTGGAACCATTTGGTGCTAAAGGATCCATTGAATCAGAGGCACTCAGAGCAAAAAAGTGTTGGGCAACAATTGAAATGTTTAATCCTAGTTATTATAATATTTTTCTGTGATTAATTGCAAAATATAATAATATATTCAAAAAAATATGATGGCCAGGTTTTAGTTTGAAAAGAGGTTTTTAATCTTTAATCAATACCAACGCCGCCATGTTGGAATCAGATGACATCAGTGGTACGAGTCAAATAGTCTGAAATATCCACTTTTACCAATCAGGTGTGAGCTTGTTAAAAGGCCACACCCCCTACCACTTGAAAGCGGGCTACACAAAATCTGTCAAACTGTTGGAAGTTTTTGGGAGACATCTAATTGGTCAGTTTATAACTTGAATACCTTGAGCGACCAAAAAAACCAAAAAAAATGAAGTTTATCAAGAAGATTTTAACAAAAGGTATCAGATCAAAAAAGGTTCCTCTGACTAATAGAACGACGGAGTAACAGCTGTTTATTTCTCTATAGAAGTCTGTACGATTTTACTTTCTTTGAGGCCGCCGGAACTTCCTGTTTGGAACATCGGGTGGAAGGGGTCACATGGTACAGTTCTCACAGTTAATGGTTGAGACCTTCGTTAAGGACAAACCCAACCTGGACGAAGTTCCTGTGCTGACCCTAGACCTGAAAACCCCTAAGTGAAGATCTGACCAGTCCTTGTGAAGGATCCTCTGTAACCTACCACCCCTGGTCATGTTAAAGCTGCCAAAACTGGAGTCCATTATCTCTGTTTGGAATGTTGTTTGTGAGAATCTTCTCTGTAGTTGTTGTTGTTGTTAACACTTCAGACCTTTAGGCCTTGGTTCCACCGTGTGTGATGGCAGCAACAGCACGTGTACACCAGCATCAGTACAGCTGACAACACAAAGGATCAGCACCTTAATCAGGCTGGAAGATGTGGACTCTGAATAGAACTGTAATGAGTTTACTTCACAGAGGGTTTTTTCTCATGTTTATTGAATTTTTCTATTCCTGATCCATCAGCTGTTTAACAAACAGATGACAAGGTGAGCATAGATCGGTGTATTCAACCGACACTTCCATCCATTTTCTCACAGAAGCCTTTTATCAGGCTTCTGCTCCGTCCATCAGTTTCTCCGTCTCTCTATCATCCATTTATCCCACAATGCAATTGTTCGTTAATACATCAGACTGTCCATCTCTTCATCCATCCATCCATCCATTACTATACTCATTTGTCTGTCTAATCAACTTCTGTCCATCCATCAAGCGTTGTGTTCACACATCCGTCTGTCCACTGAACCTTCTCTCCGTCCATTATCTCATCTGCCAGTTATGCAATGGTCCATTCATCAGTTCTCCATTTGTTCATCAGGCCATCAGAGACCCATTTCTTCCGCCAGGTATCACTCGTTTTCCCATCTGTATCTTGTCAAACCAAGCAACCGGGTGTTTCCTGTTTTTGTGTTTCTCGTTATTTTCCTTTCCCTCACCCTTCACCTTTCAGTCAGATCTGTCTGCTGCATTGCTGTTTTTAACACCAGGCAGGCCTTTCTGTGCCGTCCCCGTTCTGCCTTCGTCCTGACAGAAGATGTCAGTCAATCCGATTCCTTTTCTGCAGCAAAACTGAAGGAAAGTCCCTCCCGGCATTTTACTGTACATCTATGCCACCTGCTGTTATTCAAGAGTACGGGATAGATAATAAGTAATGCCTGATGAGGTGTCCACTATCCCATCCTTTTTATGGACGATAAAGAGGCGTGAACTTTCCAACAAAAAGGGAAGGACGGTGCTTCCACAAAGTCCAAGGTCTGATCAAAGATGCCTGGAAGGACATTATACCATTGTCACTTCTAAATACCTAGGTTAGCTCGGTGTAGGACTGCCACGCAGAAAACCCTGAGTTTGATCCCTGGGGTGTGCTATCTGCCTATCTGGGTGTGTCTAGATGTCCCTGTGCCTATCAAAATACAGGATTGTGTGTAAAAACTCTTTGCCAAACTGCCTGCGCAGATCAGTGAAAGCTGTGGCGACCCTTAACAAACACAAAGGTCACTTAGGAGGGAATACTAAATAGAACATTAGTACTGCATTCTTCTGATTTTTAAATCGTTTTTCGTAAGAAGCTGACTTTTTGATATGACATTTGACCTGTTGTCATGGTAACAGCTACATAGCCTGCACCGACCTCACTGTGCTGCAGCTGGTGAGGATTAACCGGTAGTATGTATTGTTGACCCCTGACCTTTACAGGCCACAGATCGGTTTAATGTCAGACAACACTTTCACATACTGGTCCAAACGGTGTCTCATTAGTGTCGAATATTTTTTAAGTTTCCGGTTTCTGAGGAATTTAGTTTAAAAATGTCTGAAAATATCAGTAGATTTTGTTGTTGGAGAACTTGTTGATTTGTAGAAGTTGTTTTGTTGATTTGTAACAATTCAATAAAGACAACACTACAGTTTTCCCCCATAGAGTGCCATTATAACACAGAACTCCATCTGATTATCTTTCAGGACGAAAATATTTATGATATATATTTTTTTTCCATAAATCCTGATTGATTCTGTATTATTTTTTCACACAGAAGAACATTTTCTGTGCCAATTGACCGCTGTGCGCCCTTTGTTCCCTTGCAGTAAGAAAATTCTTAAATGTCACATTTACAAGTTTCCACAAATCAGAAGTGTTATTCGATTAAAACTTAATTCTCTATAAAATGTTTGAGGCCTGTTTAAACTTAGACTTGGTGATGAAGATCTTCCTTTTATGGTCAATGTGGAGGCTAAAAACCAGACGCTATCTTTAGCTGCGTCCGACTTTCAAGGTGTGACGGATAAAAACTGTTTCAATAAATCCAGATGTCGAGGAAGACTCCTGGTCCTCTTTGAAGGTTCTTCTTCAGTTTCCTAATTGGCTGTTTTCTCCCCAAAAAAACGTTCCAAAACTTTTTTTTTTTTTTTTTGCAGTCTTTTAAGCTTAGGGCGTTTAACTTGGCAGCTGCTTTACGTCACGTGACCACGACGAACGACATGACCATAGACGGATTTGACATGCATCAAGAGTGAGTCATAGATGGTTGTGGTGAACAGAATCTAGTAGTTTTCCAAAACAAAACTTTAATTTAACATAATATAAATCTGTTAAATATCATGTTAAGTGATCCAAAGCATCTCCTAAGAGGCAAAGTTCTCCCCTTCCCGCTTTTTTTTGTCCAGACGATGGAGATAAAGTTTGTTTCCAAGAAACAAAGTCCATCAGTAGTTTCCTAGGTCGGTTTTATTGAAGGAACATCCACCAATGACTATTTCTGTTCTACTTTTGTGATAAACTGTGGAATAAGGTCTGTCCACCGATGTTCCAAGTTTCGGTTGTTCTGCCTCCCCGCTGGCGTTTAGTCCAGCGCCATTACACGGAACGTGCAGGCAATTTCACCTGAACTTCTGTTTTAGCTTTAATGGACGCCCTGCAGCCAATCAGAGGCGAGTTTTCACCCGGAACAATGTGGCTTTGACAGGTGAATTATTGGAAGAGCAAGTTGTTAAACTTTATCTGTTTACAGCAGTAATATTTCTTACTTATCCTGTTTTCATCTGGCTGCCATGTGGACCAGTTAGGCGTAACAGCAATAAGCTTCCCCGCCTGACACAACACAGGAAGAAGGTTCCACCTCTCACAAATTAACAATAAAAGGTAGTAGAGTTGAACAAAACATCTCATCAATCATATTCATTTAGCTCTCCAACAACATTTTATAGTTGGATTATTATTAGATCATGTAAATGTTGATGGTTCTCGTGATATCATAGATGCTGTTTGTTTAATGTGATGCTTTAAGAACTTTGAATAGTTTGAATCATTGGTTTTATGAAGAGATTTCATTTATTGAATGTGTTTTTGCTGCGTTTGGTGCAGTGAAACCTGCTGGTTGTGTTTTCTTCTTCTCTTCATTCTCCCTGTCCGTCCTCTGGGGGATTACTGCTGAGGATTGAAGGTCATGGATGGACAGATCAGAAGGAGAAGGAGCAGACAGGAAGGAGAGAATGTGACAGAGGGAAAAGCCTCACTGCTCAAAAGCCCCGTCTGGAAACTGTTTTGAAATGAAATCTGCTCAATCGAAGGATGAAGAGGAGGATGAAGGAAGGCAGGGAGAGGGCTAAATGCAGGTCTGATACCATCGTATGGATTCAGTTTTAAAACCGGCTCTTCCCAAATATACCTTTGGATCATTTACATCAGAATCTTCCCTCTCTGTAAAGGAAACCAGGAGGTAGACTGAACATAGCTTTCAGCATCTGCCAGGAAAGAACGGCGTGTGAATTTAAATGTAGATCTGAACGCCGTCCTGAAATGAAACAGTGTGGAAAACCAACACTTGCTGCAACATTGATTATTAGAAGAACAATGAAACTTAAAACAGAACGATGGAGAGATGAAGAGCAGCCGATTCTACCTAAAAAATCTGGTCTGAAAATGACGGAAGATGTAAAAAAAAGAACAAAAACAAAGAAACAACACAAATGTCAGTTTGACTTTCTTCTTATCAAAAGAGAAAAGCCGTAATGCTTTGACATTTAAGATTCAAATATCAACTCCAACATTTTCCATTAAAGATAAACTGAATCTACGTTTAGTTGAAACCCGAACATAAAGTTGAGCTTTTTTTCTTAATGCGTTTGTTTGACTCGCTGCATCACCTGCACTCTGTTGCTCAAAGAAATCTCCTTTTGGTTGGAAAAGCAAGAAGCTTTAATTGTCCTTTATAAGATTCTTATACAGTTTCTACTTCTGTTTTCTTACCATTATTGTGGCTCAGTGGAGTCATTTGTACTGAGCAAAACTTTACAAAAAGACACCAAAAAAAGCTTTTAAGAAAAAAAATCAATTTTATTTTTAATTTTACAGAATCGTGTTTACATATTTAAAATGTAAAGTATGTTGCTTTGAGACTTTAGATGCTCTACATGTAAAGATTGGTTGATGTTTTGGTTGCTGTGTCATTAACTGACAGTAAAGCAGTTGATGGGAGAAAATTCCTGTTTTAGGTCGAGAAGAAACGTCATCGTGGAGCAGAAGAGCTAAAGGTTAACACTGATCAATCCAGTGTGAAACCCGTTCACGAACGTGAACATGAATGTGGTTCGTAGTTTGCTTTATGTCCCGGTTTCACCTTGGGTTATTTTTAGGTAGAGCGTTGACATGTATAGAGATCCTCGGAATCGCTGCCGGGCTTTGGACTTCCTTTTATTTAACCGGGTCAGAGTGTTGACTGGACAAACCAACCAGTCTTTAGGGTCAGCTTAATTTATGAATTGTGGGTAGAACCTTCCACTGCCTCAACATGAATGTGTGTATAAAGTGTCGGTGTGAACGTCTCTGTGAGACGGTCAGTCTGAGGGTTCATCCAGGTTCACCCTCAGAGTCAGTAGCGCCTGCTTTAGTCTCCATTGGCGTCTTTCCCTCAGGATTTCATGTCCTGCAGCCGGATGAGGAATATTTCATCTAAAGACAAGAAAACAGTTCATCACGTGTCTGTTGACTCCATAGGAACCAGCATCCTCCTCCCCGAAGGTCTGTTTCTGTGAGTCCAGAGCGCCATCAGAACAGAACACCAGAAAGTGTTGGTCTGACTTTGCTGACTGACCGTCCCCCCACCCCCCAACCCCACCCCACTTATCTCCTCCCTCATCTTAATAGGATCTGAGCAGTGGCTGCATCCATCCCTGAAGGCCGCCTGCCTCTGAACCTCATTAACCAGACTCATTGGCCTCTGTGGTTTAAATGTTTTTTTTTTCCTGCAGCTGACACTTCACCGTCCCCGTCTTCCTCACTAATCGCTGACTCCCTCGCTGCGTGCCACCGCCGCCGTTAGCCAGCAGCCAGCGTGAAACGCAGGGGCTCTGCTTTTATTTGCTCACAGCTGCCGGGTGTTGAAGACGATGGATGATGTCGGATTCAGATGTCAGATAGCGGGACGCGGCGAGGAGGATCAGAGCCGGGGATTTGAATAGATCTGGCTCCGCCGTGGTGGCGTTGATGTTTCCTGTGTTTCTAATCCTGTTGAGCTCAGCTGCGTTTTCCTCTGAAGAACCGAAGAGCTCTGATTCATCATCTGCGTGTAATTCACATGTTTGTATTTTATTCCAAACGGAAGCCGAGAAGACGAAAGAGTCGAGTAAGAACGCAGACGTGGAAGTGGCAGCTGGGGCAGATGGGGAATTATTCTGATGGTTGGGGTCGTCATATTCTTAAAAACGATGTTTTAGAGCCGTCTTCTGTTAATTTGACATTCCTGAGCCTGCAGTGATCACGCCGCCCTTCCACAACGGCTGCATGTTTATATTTAAGGCAGAGACGTTGAAAGCGTCAGTGTCACAGGTTCAGCTCCCGCCACGTGTGCTTGGATGAGAATGAACCCCACTGTGCTCCTGGTGGTTCTAGCTTGGTAGTGGCGTTTGGCAGCAGAGTGTGGATTGGCTGTAATCCATTGTCAAGCATTTATCTGAGGATCATTGCATTCATGCATCGTCAGAACCCGCTGAGTTCATGTTGGGGTCACAATGTTGGTGAAGTCATGATACACCCTGAACAGGTCACCAGTCTGTCGCAGGGTCACACACTCACTGTCACACCATGGGGTACTCTAGAATCACCAATGAATCATGTTTCTGGACTGTGGGAATAGACCCACACATGAACGAGGGGAACATGCAAACTCCACCCAGCTGGGATTTGAACCCGAACGTTCTTGCTGTGAGGCGAGAGTGCCTTCCACTGCACCACTGTAAAGTCTGAGGATGTAGTTGCAGCGAATGGATCAAGCAGACGTTTGCGAGTTCGCTGATCTAAAAACCCAGATTTTCTCTGCTACAGTGTTTTGAAGAATCACTGGGAGGCGTTTTTTCTGACCCACACCATCCGACATAAATCACTTTTCATGAAGGACTTCCTGCGTGTCAGGAATTCACTGGGTCATTGTGTAACGTGAACACAGCACAGTGACCTGCCGGTCTCGCTCATAAACTCCAGGGCCAGTCTGCTCTGGGTTTCATGATCTGTTCCTTCAAAATGAGCTCAACAAAGTCCAAAGTACTTCCCTGGTGTTTGTGCAGCTCTCTGTCAAACCTGGAGGATTTATGCTGCAACCTAAAACAGTGAGAGGACGCAGCGGCCACGATTATACTAAACTAGGAACCAACCTGAGCTGCAACACAGCGATCAGAAAAGTTCTTTGTTTCAGAAGAAAGGACAGTTCGGTTCGGTTGTGTCTGTCTGCCTGCAGGAGGAAACCGTCTGAGGTGATCGCTGTGGTACAGAACACAGAGCAGAACCAGAACCAGGCAGATCGGTGGTAGATTAGTCATGATGGACATGCATTCAAACCAAACCTTTATTTAACCAGGAGGGTCTCTGGCCTTGAGGCTGCCCCGCGGTGGCGTTGGAAGCACTCTCACCGCATAGCCAGAAGGCCCTGATTCAAATCCTAGATGGGTTCCTTCCATGTGGGTTTTTTACATGTGTGGTTGGTCTCCGGCTTCCTCCCACAGTCCAGGACGTGATTCATTGGTTCAGTGGTCCTTCCTGCATTTTCCGAGATGGGATAGGCCCCAGCAACCCGTGACACCAAGGTCATTGGCTTCAGCATAACAACATGCCAGCAGTTCATGTTCAACCTTTAAGCGTTGGTTTAAAAGCTTTTTTTTTAATTATTTTGGCCTAAAAGTTTCATCCCACAAACCTTTTCTGCTTTATTGGCTTCAAAATGTTTAGATTTGTTTTTCTTTTGAGTTAAATAAATAGAAATTAGACAACAGCCAAATTACTGTTATAAAAGTCTGTTTTTAAAGCTTTCAACTCATCGCTCCAGCAGCAGATAAGTGTTTTTTAAAGAACCAGTAAACGGTTTAACAAGCCACTGCTTTGACCTTTTTGTAGATTTTTTTATCAAGCTGAAGACGGAATGATGTGCAGATGAAAGAGCAGCTCAGATGTTGAAAGTTTGTTGTCTTTGCACCTTTAACCTTTGTGCTATCTAAGATGACCCCCCCTTCCATTGACGTGTTCTCCCTACCATGACAAAGGTGGATAAAGGTGGAAAGATTTCATGTAATCCATGGACACCAGTGAAGATCACAAATCATTGAAGAAAAAAGGTTCAGAGCTCTGTCTAGTGGGTCTAGATGACCCCACTCCCAATGTTAAAGTGCCTAGGATAGCACAAGGGCTAAATGGTTTCAGAAACGGTTTCTACTTCTGGAACGACGGTGTCCACATCCCAGCTGACAAATATCTTTCCAGTCTGCGTCAGAAAACCCTCCGATGTCACGGCTCCTCATTGTCCTTCGTCCGTTCATCTGTCTGTCCGTCTAACTTTGCTGGAATTAGGAGCTTACATAACACCTGCCTCTCCATGAGAGATCAAGCCAACGCTCCGCTGCTGGACTTGGACCCACATTTGAGTCACGGCCGTCCCTGCGGGGACTCCGTGGCCGTCATCATTTGTGTCGCTGCTTCACGGGGCATCCTGCTGTCTTTGGACCCAGTCTCCGGGAAGTTTCATGTTTCTATGGCAACCAGTGAGCTTTGTTGGAAGGCCGGACCACTACCACTCGGAAGTGGGCTACACAAAATCTGTTTATGAAATGTTTGGGAGGATGGATCCTGCAGGCTCCGCCCACTTTTACTGAGGCATCGGATTGATCCGTTTATAACCTGAATAACTTGAACTACAGAAATAGAAATAAAAATGATTATCATTTAATATCTTCTATAGAAGTCTTTGGCCTCTTGAAACCAATGGGAACTTCCAGATTGGAATGCCAGCGGGGAGGGGCCGCTCAGTCCAGGTCTCTACAGTTGATGCATAAAACCCAAACTACATGGACTACATTGTTGTTGTTATGCTTTGTGTCCTAAATCAGAAATATTCTGATCACTGTTTTCTTCAGGTTCAATTGATTTTATAACGGAATCCTTTTCCTGATGATTTTGGAGGAAAAAGTGAAGCCCCAGACCAGATCCCTGCAGAACATCAAAGTAACCAGATGATGGTTTCTTTGACCCGAGGTCAAACAGTCTTTACGTTGGTAAAGACGGTTGAAAATCCCTGAATGACGGAGCTGCTGGTGGTGGTCAGAGGAGCAGCAGGATCAGCCGCTTTTCTTCTCCCTGATGTTTTCCAAAATGCTCCATGGCTCCGTTCTGACAGCAGCGCCCTCAGATGAGCAGCTGCTGAAACTGTTGATCCGCTTCAGTGTCCTCTGAGAGCGCCGTGTGTGACAGCGGACCAAACCAGACAAAGGGGGCGGGGTCTACCGGACAATCCCAGTGTGTTCATGAAGGGGACTGGACAATTTTTGGCTTCTGATTTGTAGGCCCACATGAGAGAGTATTCAAAGAAAACCACATGGATTAAGTAGCACCCTTTGAAATCATGCAAACGTATAGAATCATTTTTTAGGCTCACATATAGAAGAGAAGAAGCAGACGCCTAATTAGGCCCTCTGGCTCAGGCCTAATTAAATGGCTGATCTGCCGGCCTCATATGAACTGCAGAGTAATGGAGCAAACAAATTGCAGCTATGATCCTTCTGTAAGCTCACTAATACATGCATTTAAACCTTGGCACTGCCAGCGGGATTTGAACCGTCTGCTTCTGTGATGACCACGTTTTCTGGGATCTGTGTTTCATGTTGACTAAATAGTCCGAACTCTTGTCTTCCAGGCGGTGCAGATCAGATCCAGTCAACGCTGATTCGGACCCCAGAGAGCGGAACCCTGAAAGATCAGGTAGGACCTTCCCTCCGGCGCGGGGCCTGAGCGTCCGTCTGCATCATGCGCCGCTTTCTTTAAATATCAGATTTGATGCCCCTCAGAGAAAAACCTGGGAAAGCCTTATGAAGCCTTCAGACACCTGAGTCTCCATGAGGCAAATGTGGAATCTTCTAGAAGTGAAATGGATCTTTAGATATATGAAGACATCTTCACAGGAGGACGGCTGAGTTCTGCGTCTGACCCGTTTGTTTGTGTGAGCTGGCCGTAGGTGGGCCTTGATGCTCCCGCTAGAACGGGGCTTGGCGGTCTGACTGGCACGTCCAGCTGGACACCAGAATGCTGCAGGTTTCTCTAGAACACAGGAAGGTCCGGTGGTTCCTCAGAGACGTGGAAACCTGGTCTTCAGCGTCCATCCGCCTTTTGACGTGAATGAATCGTCTAAAACTCTCAGATTCTCTTAGAGAAAATAGTTTTCTTCCTTATTTATGGCGGCAGGTGAATGATTTCCGGGTTTATCAGCGTCAGAACAAAAACACGGAATTGTCATTCAGAGCAGCATGATGTGGGTCCGTGTGTGTGTGCAGCACAGCGCTGTGGATGGAGACGGTTTCCGTGGGCGGCGTCCTCCGCTGCTGCTCTGCCTCAGCGGTGGAGCTGAGGGGAAAACGACTTCTGATCCGTCTGAGGATGATGGTTTCAGAGGAGGGGCATACAGTAGATGTGTTGTTTTTTAACCATGATGCTGTTTTTCAGCTGGATTCATGAGGTGGGGGGAGAGTCTGTGTTCAGAGGAAGTGTGGAAATAATAAACTGAAAGATCTGCCGGAGGTTTGAGCGTTTGGTCTAAACTGTTTCCATCATCCGCGTTTAGAGCGACTCGTCTGCGACTTCCAGGAATAACTCCGCCTCTCGTCGCTGCTCTGGCCTCATCACTTTTGTCAGAAGCTGCACAGAACAGAGTTATGACATTTGTTTGAAGACGAGCGTTGGTGGATTTGTCATTTCACTGTAAGTTGATGTATTATTGAGGTGAAAAACTCACTTTTGTTTGGTAAATTTCTGTTCTTTTCAAGCAATAACAGCACCAAAATACAAAATATACATAGATATTTATATGTTATCTTGTTTGAAAGCAGAACAAAGCTGCTTGATGCCCATTGAAATGAATAGTTCAACAGAACTTAATGCTTTTTAGGAGCTAAAACGTTAACAACAATTTTGTAAGTTTATTCCAAATATAATATAAATATCCCTTTGCAAACATTTAACAATTTATTCCTAAACCAAACTTTCAGAGTGAAACTTACTTATTACGGTCTTTATTTACCTATTTTGAAGCATATTTTTTGCCTTATATGAACATGTTTTTCTTAAATCCGTCTTCAATATTCATTTTAGTAGAATAAAAGTAAAAACTATTAAACAAATGTATCATTTATTCCAAGAATTTCAGAAATTTTTTGCATTTGTTTGATTGCTTCCCTAGATTTCCTAGTTTTCCAGGATTTTTCTTTACAATATTAATCCTCGGCTGTTTGGCTTTTTGCCTCTTCTGCCAGTTTTAGTGTCTCATACCTTCTGTTAAATATAGATCACTGCAGCCGTTTTTTTTTAGCCGTATAGTTTTCTTAAACAGAACTCGTTTGTCTGTTTTTCAGCGTAAAATGACTCTTTTTGGTGCTAAAACGTTCTCTCTGTAAGACGAACATGTTCATGAGAACTCCTGCAGATCCGCGTTTGTGTTGGAGAATCTGTTTCCTTCACTCCAGGGTTTCACTAAAAACTTCGAGGTGATGCTTCACCTGGAAACTTTGACTGTTTGACGAAACATTTGTTAACTTTGTGGGGCTGCACCCACCATGTTTGTTTAGTTGGTCTCATTAAACCAAAGTATGTACACGTTTTTTTATCTACACCAAATGAGAGGAAGTGTTTCTTTCTTTTAAAAAGTGTTTGTTATTGTGGAAATTGAAATTAAGCAAATCAGAGGAAGACCTGGAGCCTTTTCTCACAGCAGCAGCTCCTTCTGCAGGGAGGTCACTGCTCGATGCTCATCCCAGCGACGTCGGTTTCCTCTCTTCTTTTTATGTCCTCTTTGTCTTCTTCTGCCTTTTTTTATTCTAGATTAACTGATGGAGGATTTGTGGCATCTAATACAGAAAAACTGATCCTCACAGAAGGATGGGCGGTTACAAGGTTTCTATGATGATGGCAACTTTGACAGAAAGATTCTAAAAAAAAACAACAAAAAAAGTAATTTTTAACTCTTAAAATAAAAAAATGGAAGATGCCATCGCTGTTGTAAAATGTTGTTTCTGCAGATTAAACAGACGA
The DNA here is from genome assembly GCA_037389245.1 of Oryzias sinensis. Lineage (NCBI taxonomy): Eukaryota > Metazoa > Chordata > Actinopteri > Beloniformes > Adrianichthyidae > Oryzias > Oryzias sinensis. Next base: position 639,734 of record CM074488.1, read on the forward strand.
ACTAACGATTATTTTCTCAGATGTAAAGCTTATGTAGATGTGCATGCAGCTTGGAGAACCTGTCATGGTTAACCAGCTGCTGGTTCATTAACAGACCGCAACACGATCCATCAGCGGAAACAAAAGAGCGGGAAACTTCAGAACGCGACAAAAGACGTCGACGGTTTCCAGTCGTGAAATCAGCTGCAGGTTCACAGAAGAAGAAAGAAAAAAGGCAGAGCAGCCAAAGAAGAAAGGCTAAAAAAGGAGATCCAATGAAAAAACAACAAACAGAAGTGATGCTTCTCAAGACATTTCAAAAGAAAGATTGATATTCTGAAAAACAATAATGAAGAAGGTTCCAGGAAAACAGACGTGCACATAAACTGTTACTCAAATCAAAGAGAGCTTTCAGCCAATAATTACTTCTATTATGATTAGAATAATCTAAACATTAACCTGTGAATAAGCATGTTGAGGTTAACTATCCATCATTTTACATAGTTACACAGCACTACATCTGTGAACTTATATTTTCCATGAATGAGCTGGTTTTCAGTCAGCATATATTCATTGTTCATGATAATTGTGATCCAATTATGATATACAAATACAAATAAGTACACACATATTGTGGTATGTCTGTGTAGGTAAATATTTAATGAGACAGTTTAGGATTCTAGAGAGTCACCTGAATGTTCCTCTGACATAACCAGGAGTTCTCAGCATTGGTCTGAACTCTGCAGCTTTTCAAAGCCAAAAGGCTGCAGGAAGTTGGACGAATGACATTCAAAGAGGGTTTGTGTGTTTGTGGAGATGTTGGGACTCACAGCCAATGAAAGAGTAGCTAAAGCGATGTGGGGACTTCCTGTTTCCCATCATCCCTCTGCAGGTGGAAACATGTAGCAGGTGGAGGTCAAACCAGATAGAGATGTTTCTGTGTGGGTGAGTACAGATACTCATCTCTACATCCTACTTGTACACACACACACACATTTATGCACACACCCCAACACACATGCACACACAGCCATGTGTGGTCATTTCAGCAAACATGCACACACACATACATGAACACGCCAGTGTAAACATGTGCATACAGTCATGTAAATGTGCACACACATTAATGAAAACATACATACACACATTTCTGCAAACGTGCACACACACTGATGCAAACGGACGGCTGCTGCTGCTGCTGACAAAATTACAATAAAAATATCAAGTTTTTGCCTTTTTTCAGTAATAAAAAACAAGCCGGACCTGAACTCTGACCTTTAGGCTCAGTGTTTCATATTCTGGTTTGTAAAATCCAGGCGGTCGTCGTCTTTAGGAGCAGCAAAGTCGTAGCCGTTTCTCCTCCGTGTTCTCCTCATTTAAAGGAACACATTTATTTATTTATTTTATTAGATTTCAGTGTCTCCTCCAAACATTTGCTTCCTCAGAACCAGCTTTGAAAGAGTGTTTTCTTCAGGGCAGAGTAAGTATTCAGAGCTTTCTCTGTTTGGGTTGAGCCCAAAGACAGAGGTGCTGTTTTGTCATAGGGATGATGTGCCTGTCAGCCTGTGATGAATGGGGTGTGGGGTTCAATGCTGCGGGACTCCAGCTGTCCGCCGTCCCGACTCGCCGCTCCCTCGACCTTCCCGACTCGACGATACGTGCTCCTGCTTTTGTTCCTGCTGTGTGGCACAGATGTGCGTCCTTTTAGCATAAACTGTCCAACACACGTGCACACGCGTGGGACATATGGACAAGCAGGTAAACAGACAATGGAAATTTCCGTGACATGATAGTGTATGACCTGCAGGAGGTTTCATCGGGAGAGTCTGATGTGAGCTGAAAAAAGGACATTTTTAACCTCTTTTAAAGCATTTTTTCATATTTTTACTCAGACTGTATATAAAGGGGTAAAATAACCTGACAAAAATCCACCAAGTGGTCTGAAAGGGGGAGGTTTTCTGCTGAGAAACTGATGTGGAGCTCTAGCCCCGACCTTCCAAAGCAACCAGGAGGTGTGGGATGCTGCAGTTTCCCTAACGACCACTGGGGGCTGGTTCCAGACTCATCCTAGTTTTCAGTTAGGCTAAGTTGATCTATTTATAACAATGCTGAGGGAGGGGTGTCATATTTTAAATAATCTGTTTTGATTTGTCAGAGTTCAGATTATTACATTTGCAGGAGTGTAAGTTTTGGTTTGATTGACAGGTGGGTGGACTTAAATTTAAGCCTTTCAGGCTTAAATATGTTCCACCCATTTTTTTTACAGTTTTTAAAATGTGTTTGAGTTTAGTAGACCAAAAAACAAACAACTTCAAGATTTCTTTTTTCAATGGGTGACGTGAGAGATGATTTGTCCTTATGTAGTTCTAAGATCAAAGAGGTGGGGATGTTCTGAAAACTGTAGGCTAAAAACCCCCACAGTGATGTAAAAATCAGAGGTGTTCTCAAATGTTATTCCTGCTGTTGTTGGTGCCTTTTTCACACATTTCAATTTAGTTTGTATTTTCGGAAAACATGTGGAAATGGTTTGTCAACTTGTTTTGAAGTAAGCTTAAGCCTTTTTTCACCTTTCAGGTGGATACGGGCTGTCTGTGGGCAAAAAGAAGGTCAAACCTGGTGAAACACATGAAATAATTGGGTCGTAGAACGCTCAGTGACCCTGTAGAGTAGTCAGGATCCAGGCAGGCAGCAGGCAAACAGAGTCAGAAACAGGGTCAGGTGACAGAAGATCAGGTCCAGATGTAATGCTTAGTAATGAAGGCAGAGAGACACAAACAATACTCTGATTGAGTGAATGACAGTCAGGTGTGTGGCATCCAAAAAGTGTGCACTGGGATTGCTGGGAGGTGTAGTCCATTCAGTATTCTGGAGACTGCTCCTGCCAGTGACCAGGGGGTCAGACAGGGTTCTGACTTCTGACAGGTGTGTCGTATAGATTTTTTTTATATCTTTAACTCCATAAATCCTGTGGACTGTGCAAGGCGTGCACAGTTGCACTGTTCACACCAGGCATGTGAAGCACGCTCACGTTTTTCTGATGTTACTGCCTGGCTTTACCCCAAGCAGCTTTTCTTTGAGTTATCCAACAAAACTTTCATTTCTCTCAGAGATTCTGATCATTCATTCGGCTTATCAATGCAGATTTGTCACCTGTGAAAGACGCTACCGCAAAAACTTCACCTGGAGGAACATGTTATGTCTGTAAAAATCAATTCTGGCAAACTCAAGCCTGCAGCAGTACGTCATTGTATTCAGACTCCTTTTACTCTAGGACACGCTAGATCTATAAATTCAATCCAAAAGGTGGAGTCAGAACCAACAACAACTGTGGTTCTTCATTCAGCTGGAACAGTTTTATTCTTCACACCGTCGACAAAAACTGGCAGATTTCAACACGCCAACCATTCAGCTGGATGTGAAGGTCGGCGCTTTTTACCACTGAGTCAAAGCAGAAACAATGAGCGGGACTCTCTCTGCTTCAAGTCAGAAGTGCCGTAACCATGGTGACATGGTCACCAAGGAAACCGCAGAATAGTAATGACACATGAAAAGTAACAATTATCACTTCAAGGTCAACATGCGTTCCTCACATCGTTCCTGTATGGTTGGAACCTTTTCTGCATCACCTCCTGAGGGTCCGGTCTGCTGAACCGCTCGCTCCTCTGGAACATCTCAGCATAAGAGGGTAAAAATGCGAACCTCTTCGGCTTTTCAGGAAGTGACCACACTAACAGGGAGGTCGGCTTTACTGAGTCACGCAAAGGCAGTTTAAAAGAAATGACCGTATATTGACCAGCTGGCGTTAGATCCAGTTCAATGTGACTTTTGGCAAAAGGAAGTTACTGTCAGACGGGGATCCTCTGGTTTGTGGAGAACAGAAGAGGTTCCGCTTCGGTGCAGCATTGATTTGAGCTGCTCGGGCCCACGGCTGCACCGCCTTACTCAGCATTGACGAAGAGCTTCAGACATGTTTACATTGAAGCAGCAGCGTCTGTAATAGCAGGGCTCATTGTGCTTCCGTCTGTGATGAATGGCCTCATCCGTTCCTTTATTAAAAGCCCTGCGTGTCCCGTTTTGATGAAGAGGCTTGGAGGTTTGTGCTGCACAGAATGTCTTCCTCTGTGTTTGGTTTTCGCTGATAGCAGGATTCTTAAACATGTGTCCACACAAAAGACGTCTGATTCTTTTTTAAGGTGAGTTGGTTGACCGCGCCCTCAGATCTTCCCGTTTTCGTTTTCCATACTTTCATCTTGATTTGAAATTATTGGAGGATGTAGGTCAGAGCTTCCCCACTCTGGCTGTTTTACAGAGCTCTCTGCACTGCTTTCTCCTGATTGGCTGACTCAGCTGTCTCTTTATTTTGATTGGCTGAACACGCCCGATCCAGGAAATCAGCAGAAAAAAGTGCAAGATGATGTGGGCAGAGTGGTAGATCTGGAGGAGCAGGGTTAGGCTGCTATGGTCTAAATTAACTGGAGGCATAGACTTAATGGAAACTATTTAATTCACTAGAAATAATAGAAAAATATTTTAACAATAAAAACAAAATAAACATAAACCTGAAACTCTGTGCACCAAAACACAAAAAAGACCTAAAACTTCACCAAGGATGGCTGCTGGCAAGAACCAACAACAACAGATCCTCAGGATCTCAGTTTGTCTGGGAGTTTTGGGTGGAGACTCCGTTAGAAACCCAGCTGGGAGGAGGGATCTAAGCCCGTCTAAGGAGAAAAACCACTGGATGTCTGATTTAGAAGATTATAAACACTTACACACGCCACACTTTTGGTGTGAATAAATCATTTGAACATCCGCTGAACTCTAAAATACTGGAAACCGCCGTAGAAGAAGAAATATTGAGTGTCCGTTCTTAACAAAGAAACATGCAGAGAGAGAGAGATGATCTTCTAAACGTGGTTATGTGCTTGTTAGCTCATAATTTTTTTAAATCTGTGCTTTTTTTCTTTACCGCATAGAGCCGGAAGAAGGGTTAGGGTTAGGCTAATACGGGCCAACAATAGCATTTAGCGGTAGATGCAGTTCAAATCCATGCAGTGAATGCCGTAATGTACATCACAAATGAACATAAATACAGTATGTGGAAATAATTCATCTAAATGATTTGATGTAAATTACATCAGTATCTACCGTTTGTTGGCTATGGTAAGGATGACTTGATCATGATATAGATTATGTCTAATTTATTTGGTTTTGGTCTAAATTATTTGATTACGGTGTAAATTCTTTGTTTATGATTTACCTTTATTGGCTATGGTCTATATTTTTGGATTAGAAATAAATTCTTATAGTACAAAACATTTTGGTTATGTTGTTTTGGTTATGATCCAGATTCTTCAGTTATGGTTTAGTCTTTGGATGACTTGACTCTTGTTTCCTCTCCTGAAATGTGGAGCTAAAGCTGAGACCTTCCTGACTCTTGAACCACCAGAACAGCGTTCAAGCACAGCTGCTCACATCTGAGGTTTGCAGAAGCGTTGAGGGCTCTTCATCCTTCACTGACCTTTCCTTCACCCTCATGCTCAGCAGCCGCTTCTCCTCAGTGACCCACTTCATTTTTCTGAAACCTAATTAGGCCAGCAGAGGAATAAAGGTTTCAGACAAAGCTCCCAACAATATGCAAAGACCCTGAGAGGGGGGCTGTGGGAGCGTGTACAGGCAAGCCAAAGTTCTGACTAATTACCTCTGTGCGCTTAAGCCCACGCACGCGCTGATGCCCACACCCAAGGAGGCTCGGGCATTTCACTAATTCAACTCTGGAAGAGTCAAGGCGATGTCTGAACTGTTGCAAAGTGTCAAATGTCGAGTCAGTGACGGAAAAAAGCCTCTCTGCAGCCGTAAATTAAATCGCAGCTTTTTGGATCATTAAAATAAAACAAAAAAACAGCAACTCTTAAGAAATGTTAGCACTCATTCATGCACAAGGACATCAACATGTTTGTCTTTTAATGCTTCACTTTGTGTTTCAGGATACAATTGTTGCCAAAAATCAACGGTAACTCTGAAAACCAGAAAAAAATAAGTTTGTATCTTCTCAAATTTTAGAGTTTTGAACTTGCATGAAGTGAAAAAAAGAAATACTTTTGAAACATAATTCTGTTAAAGAAAAAAAAGTTTCTTTTAAAACGTCTGAAAAATATATTTTTCTTGCAGGAGAAACAGGTTCTCCCTGTCCTCACGGGTTTCTATGTTTAGTCACATGTCCTCAGATACTCTCTCAGTTCTTCTCATGGTTCTAACAGAAAAATGACCAAGGCTCATGACACAAATTGATACGTTAAAGTTGAACTGATTCACTCAGATTGTTTCATTTACTCTTATAGACTCTCTACATTAACCTCCAAATTTCAGCTCCCCTTTTTTGAAAAGTCATTATATGAGCAGGGCTTTGAAAACTTCCAACCAAAACGTCTCCAAGCCTGTTTCCACTTGACCTTCATTGATCAGAACAGCTGGTTCAGTTTCTTCACTTGTATCTCCTTGAACTTTGTTCACTGCAGCTTTTCCTCACAGAGGTGAACCCAACCTGCTCCTTTCCTGCATCGTGGATGCAAAGAATACTCCGAACCTGCACAGGAACACGGACACACACTCCTCATCAGACTCCCCCTCCCATGTGCACAAAGCAATTACAGGCGTGCACTAAACACCGAGTGCTGGGAGGATGATGAATGGAGCATAATGGAGTTTAGAGAGTGTGTGCGTGAAGGTCTTCCATTAATTCCAGGTGTGCTTTGATTTCAGCCTCTGCAGTGTATGATTAGATACTTCTGTAGAAATCCATCAGGCCTTTATGAGTGCAGTAAACAAAGCAGCTGATGGACCACATTCTGTCAGCCGGAACTCCCAGGTCCAACCAGTCTTTTCACTTCCTGTAATCAGTTCAGGGTTGCTGCCTTTAGACATTTAACGGGGGGGGGGGTCATTTTTAGCATCACTGTTGTTCTTTTCATCCTCTGGGTTGTTCTTTGATATAAAGCAAAGGCATCTGGGTTTTGGGGGGGTGGGGGGCAGGAACTGTTATCTGTCTGAGAGAGATGTGTGGAAACGAGATTTCGCTGCTTCCTTTCAAGCCTTAGTCACACCTGTATGGGGGTCGACCCCTACAGGGGTTTTTTGGGTGGTCCGGGTTCATGGAGGGTCGCAGAGAGGAGCGGCTGCATCTTAAGGGAGCACAGGTGTGTCTTTCAGTTCGTTTGAGGTTCACACGACCTCCTCAGGGGACGTCATGACAATGGGACGTACCGTTATCGTGTGGGCGGTAAGTGTATCGTCAAGTATTTGTAAAGATAATGGAAGGGAGACGCACTTATGTCGCACAGGGGACGCTGTGAGACACCACACTCTGGTCCAGCGACCGGTACCGGTCCATACGTCACCTGGTACCGGGCTGCAGACGGAAAAAGAAAAAAACAAACGCTAGGTTCTACGATTTCTGTTTTGTTTATTCTCTGACACTAAAGGAAATGATGTCAAGAAGGAAACTAAGACATTTACCTAAAGTTCTAATGTAAAAAAAGAAAAAGAATTGATCAAAATCAGTTTGGTGTTTTGCAAACAAAGTATAATAATGTTTAAAACTATAAAGTAAACCACACTTTTTATCCTTTAACAGCCCAGCCAAGGCAAACAATCAATAACAACTTCTCTTAAATATTTTTTATTGCCGTGGGTCAGAAATACAATCATTCCTTTTTTTATATATAAATATATGTTTCACAATGTGGCGGTTAAATGGGAATTTAATCCCCAAAATCCTTTATAACATCTGAAAGTAAAAGAAGACAAAACTGTGACAGTAAACTAGAAAAACAGCATAAACAGCAAAAAGGAAACATCAATTAGGCTACTGAGAGATCAGAGAGCAGATTTTGTCCACATTTAATAAAAGGACAGAACAACAGTTTTTATTGATCTGGACTGGTTTTATAGTTGGATCATATTTCCAAGATTTTACCGCCTCAAAGCTGAACATCGTATTTTTGAGAACACAGTCAAATTCTCTGAGTGTCTTTTGTGTTTGGAGGCCAGTTTCTCATTTGCCTTGTATGCAGAGCGACACCATAAATGGTAAATCCAGTCCGTCATTGTCAGAGCTGCACTCCAGCAGCATTCAGAAACCTTCACTTTGCATTTTATGGCCCTGAATGGACAGGAAAACAGCGGAAACGTTTGATGCAATCAGGTTAAAGAGCAAATGAATACGTCTGGAGTCAAATATATGCATATTTTACATTGGAAATGGCAGTTTATGCTGCAGAAAAAGTGTCTTTTATTTTATAACCTTTATTTTAAGAGTAAAGTGATTCTGCTGTGTTTGGAAATGACTGGCATCCCCTTGATTCTTTCTCGAGGGGCTGAAACGGTTTTTGTGTTTGCACTAAAACGACTTGTTGGAAAAGTCAAAAGACAAAAGTTCTTCATCTGCCGGTGATGGCCGACGCCTTCCTGACACGTGTGACAGTAAAGCCATGAAGCACCAACAACCTCGTGGCTTTGTTGAGGTGAAACATCATTAAAAGTCGAGTCAGGCCCACGTTGTTTTTACAAAAGCTGTCAGATTGTTTCCAAAAAATGGATGGAAATGTAAAAATCTCAGCTGTATTGAGGTTTTCGGTTAAAACAGGCATGTTTCGAAGGTTTGAAGATCCGAGTCTTCCCCTTTTTTGTGGTTTTCGACTCCGCCAAACTTCCTGTTTGAAAAAATCTCATTTGAATCTGGATTCATGAGGGACAAACACACATCTAAGTGGGGTTGTGAAGGAGAGTCATCCCGGCCATGGCGAGCACTGCACCTGCCGATGCCTCAGAGGGAGGGGCCTTTTACCCGCCGTCCTCATGCCCTCTGACAGGCGGGGGCTCCTCGCTGTTGGCTGTGCTTCTGTGCTTCCAGTCCTAGAGGACTCGTTTTCTCCCTGCAGCAGGCCTGACCTCGCCTCCTGGCCGGACCTCGGTGCTGTTGTTCGGGCTGATTAGGGCCGGCGGTGTCGGCCCGGTCAAGACAACAGAGCCCCCGGGGTCCTGACCTCAGGCTGCTCTGTAACCCGGGTCAGGAAAGCAGAAGCGTGGCTTCACTGCCACCTGTCATTTCCTGTCTGCATCCAGAGTCTGAACAGATGTTCCTTTGCTGCCAAAGGAGGAATTTCTTTGTTTTTAAAGACACATCCTGAATATTTTAAAGATGAAACAAAAAGCTGTTTACCTTTCTTAAAATTCCTCCGGTTTTAGTTTCATTTTTTGCAAAAGCAGCTTGTTTAAATAATCAGAAAGCTCCAAATGTGGAGAAATTAAAGTGATGTCTTCATTCTGAGCGCCGTCCGCTGTTTGTGGGAGGAGCCAGAGACACGGGCTGTTACCACTTGACCTCCCTTTGCTTTCAGAATTGCTCAATGCGATGCGGCATCAAACTCCCAAAGCTGCTATGTTGGCCTGAGATGCGGTCACCATGGAAACCCATTTTAGCAGAGCGAACTGGGTGAGAGGAATCGTGGGATTTTTGACTCTTCGTGCTGAAACAGAGGCTTTTGTGAGGCTGACTGAACTGACAGAAACAACAAAGCCGCATTCACGCCGCCCTCGGAAACAACTGCATGTAATTGGCGGCTTTTCTCACTGGGAGGCAGGTGGACAAACAATAATGTCACAAGCTCTATAGAGCACGGATGGGCGCTCAGGGCCAACATAACCTGATCTGGAACGTTCTGATTGGCTGGACACCCGAGTCCAAGTAATCAGCTGTGAGTAGAGGAATGATATACGGAAAACATGCAGACACTTTGGCCCCCCAGGCCTGGAAATGCCCACCTTTAGGCTCCCCTTTTTAAAGGTTTATTTAGGCATTTTCTGCCAAAGTGGTACATCCCAAAATCTAGTCTCATCAATTCTTCCAACGGCTCTTTTTGAAGAATTAATCTTAATTTTAATCTTTACTTTTTCTATTAACCTCTTGAGACCCGAGCTCTTCTTTGATTTGACTTTATTTTATTTATTTATTTTTTAGGTCACAGGGCCCCAGGTAATCAGAACTGAATAGAGTGAAAACAGAACCGACAATGTGATGTCCTCCAGTGTGAAGGCCAGGTTTCAGGAGGTGAAGCGGTAGCTGTAGTTCAGAATAGTGTACATACAGTTTAGGTAAAAAAGGGCCATATTTTACACAATCTTTCCTAAAGTCCTTCTTGATCATTCATAACAAACGAATCGTTGGTGGGACGTGACTTTTCCAGACCCGACCACATGGGTTTGGTGGAGCAGATCAGAGCTGAAGCTCAGGGGTTCTGCTCAGGCAAGTCCAGAAACCCACCAGGAAGGAGTTCAGACATGTGAAGTCAGAGACATGTGGTCATGTTGATGTGGGGTTTTCATGCTGGATTGAAGGTCACTCATCTCCGGTCTTTGACCTCCCAGCCGTGTTGCTGTGTCTTAGAACGAAAAAAAAAGATTCTTTTCCACCCAAAAAGCTCTAAGAGAAAGTTGCAGAAACTGCTTGAAGGTTCTTGGTTTTCCTGGCCTTGGTGGGTTCTAGCAGCAGGGCAGGCTTAAAGGGGAAGCTCAGCTACCCCTACAGAGAGCCGTGGAGCTGCCCCCAAAGAAAAGCTTTGGGTGGCAAAGCTGGGCAAAGGGGAGGAGGAGGTTTCTGTCATCTGCCGATACTTGGTCTCCACGGTTTCAGCTGGTTTCTATTCCAGCAAGAGATAAACTAAGAAAGCGTCACGGTTGTTTTAGGGTTGTTTCCCTTGACGGTCGTCCTAGTTTGAAAAACCTCACCTAAAGTCTGCTCCTGCTGGAAACGAAGGTCTACCATTCTAACAGGAAGCAGCAAGTTGGAAATGTAAACTTCACTAACAATCTTTGGCCTTTTTAATAACGTTTATTTTCCACATTCAAGTAAAAATCAGCCTGGAATAAACGTATCAAGATCTCCGTCCTTGTTTTCTTTTACTCTGCACATCCTTTCATCTTGACTGAATGCTGAGGGTCGTCCTTTCACTTCCTCATGAAGGACGCTGGAAACATCCTTGTCTAATAAATCCTTTATTTATGGTTTAATGGAGAGAGAGAAAAAAACCTGCTTTTCATTTTTAAAAAGTCTGTGTCACTCAGCTGCCCATCTCCACGTTAATCTGTAAATCTTTTCCTCCGGTCACATTCTCGTTTCTCAGTGCAGCCTCCCTCTGAATTCTGGCATTAATAAAGCGCCTGTGCTCTTTACCCCCGGGGATCTGACACTCTCTGCATGTCTTTGATTTATTTCCCTGACTGGTCTCTGTAAAACTCCAGAGGTATCTGTGAGGGGAAGTCCCAGAGGATCAGCACTGTCAAAACAGCGTCTGCCTGCGTTCTTCATCTCTGCACCTGCCGTTGGTCTCTTTCCTCCATCCCTGCTTTGAACTTTGTTTTGTGGTCCAGCAAGCCAAAGGAGGCAAAGCCCGTCCTTCATGAACCCAAAACCCTTTAGAATGAAAAACAACACAACAGAATCTGACCCGACAGACCAAACGAGCAGCCCAGGTAAAACAGTCTGAGCTGATCTTTTATCTTTCATAAACAGAGGTCTCCTCCTCTGTTTTACTCATTTTCATTTGTTTTTTGTGCTGAGTACAGGATGTTCTGCCGCATTAATGAGGTGTCAGCTTTCCTGCTGACTTCTTCATCTCTTCATTTTGCTGCTCCTCTCAGCACACCACTCCCCTCCTCCGTGATTTATCTCAGCCTCTGTTCTCGGTTCCTCCTGCTCGCTCCGGAGACGAGCACGAGTAAATATAGACATGCGTGTGAGCACCGGCGTGGGAATATGGGCTGCACCGTTCAGGCCCAAACTGTGCAGCTAGGAGGCTTGATTCATGCTGATGTCAGCAAAGAGGGTCCTGACAGATGTGAGGAGGAAGGGTTTCAGTGCAGGAACAGACGGAGGGCATCACATGACCCCGATCCTGTTAAGGATGAATATGAAAACAGAAAATGGGAGTTTTAGGGAATGCAGCTGTAAACAAACAGTAAAAAAAAAAAAGAGCTGTTTGTGGGAGACCTTCACTTCTTGTGAGAGCCTGTAACCACAAAGTGGCCTGTTACACAAGAAGGTTCAAACTTCATGACAGAGATAAACACTAGACATTAGGCCGTGTCACACAGACGCTATGTACATTGTGCGCATATTGCAAAAAAAAAGTCAGAAAGGTTTGGTTGTTTACGTGACATTTTCACAGATGGTTCACCAAACATTAAAACCACGGAACAAATACAAAGGAACAAGCAGAGAACACGTAAACCTTTGCTTTATTGAGTTCCTTCATGCTGACATTCAGAGCACTGATTGTGTCAGCACCATGGACAGCTCCCGCCACAGGCCCTCTAGATCAGGGGTGGCGAACAAGTTTGACACCAAGAGCCGAATTTTTTCACTGTGAGAGTCAAAGAGCCACACCACACACTGACCTGCCAAGACGCACACACACACGCAATTAAAGCTGTATTATTGTCCATAACACACTCCTCTCCCTACAACAGAACAGCAAGTATTGTACTTGTGTTTATTTCAAGGAAAGTGTCCAGCCTCAATAGTCACATATAGTGCAGCTCAGCCAGAGTTAACACAGAGACTACCCTAGAAGTCAGATACCTCTCTCTCATTTCGTACACACACTCTCTCTCTCTCTCTTCATCTCACTCTTTTCTCTGCCTCTCTCTGACACACAACTACTCAGTGACGGGCAGTAAGGTTGATGCTGGTGAGAATGTGACTCCTCTGAAGTCAGATTTATGATGATAAAACTGAATATTTCATCGTTTATCCAACAGCATTTAACTGGTAATTCTTTGTGTCTCAACATTCCTCTTTCAATGATACTTACACCAACAAATACACAAACATCTGGACAGAGCATCCTTCTGGTGTCTGAGTCATTCATATTCACAATGAACACATTAAATACATTACATTTCACTTGTGTGCAACTTAAATTAATTTTGCCCCTCATTAGAATATCTCACTTTTATGTTTTTTTATTCAAAATTGTATGACTGACATTTGCATCAAAAGCAAATAATTTCTTAAATATTAATACATTGCATTGAATCAGTTTATACTGAGGAGTAATAATCCAACATGTGCTGAGTTGTAATTTAACCGACTGCGTCATTCACGTCCTCTCCTTCCTACTCACGTTAGGAACCCGGTAACTTCGACACACACTCATTCAGCCAAACGGCATGCACCTCAACTCTGCTAACAGCCCCCTGGCTCATGGTTTTACACTGAAAATCCCCCCCCCCCCCCTTCCCATGATCTTTAGGGGCTGAAGGCGGGGCTAAGCCCCGGGCCGGTTGTAGCCTCTCTGATCAGCTCCTTTACGTGAGTGTCGGTCAGAACGGAATGTCTGTTCTCCAAATTATAACAGGGCCTTCTTTCAGAGAGATTTCTGCTCATTTATCTCCGGTTCTCTCGCTGCCTCATCAGTGACCAGCAGGGATCTCATCAGTCAGTCTCTGCATTAAAGGATCTATGAGAAAAGTGATCTGCGGTCGTTTCTGTCCAGTTGCGCAAGCAGCGTCACGTTCTGCGCTTCATTCATTCTGATTGCAGCTTTCTGCTGTGAGCTCCGCAAAGAAGGAAAGTGGGATGATTGCCGTTTTGAATGAGCACTTTGAAAAGCTTCAACTTGTTAATAAAGGAGAAAATTTGTGTCAGATCAGGAAGTTTTTCATTTTCCCTGGGATACGTTTTGTTCTTTTCTGCCATGACCAATGTTACTGCTTCCAAAAGCTCATAATAATAATAATAAACATCGTGACGCCATTCTGTTCAGTAAAAAGTAAGAATCTTTCCGTTCTTCCAGAAACATCCTGTGTTTATCTTTATACTCTGAATTTCACCATTTTCACCATGAGGGTAACAGTCTGCACGCACATCAGTCTTTATCTGTGTTCCGGCAGTGGGCGTAACCCGCGCAAATGATTGACGGTCACGTATGTGTCGGGAGCAGAATCAAACACACACACACTGCCAAATTACTTTTATTATTAATTATTTATTTTTAATACCCTCTGATGATTTGAGTGTGGTTTAAGAGGGAAAAATTATGAAATGAGGCACAGTATATGGAAAATATGACGAGACGCAAAGAGCCGCACGCTCATTGTCCAAGAGCCGCATGCGGCTCGAGAGCCGCGTGTTCGCCACCCCTGCTCTAGATACTTTCATTTAACGGTCGGATTCCCCTGATCTGCACCAGTTCTGAGTCAGCTACTAGCTGCCAACCAAGGTAGTATGCCGAAAGAGATCCACCAGACAGACCCGACCTTGTGTCCAGAGTCACACCCGCCGTACTCGGCCCCCTCCTGTGACCAGCGCCGGACACTGCCCCTCAGACCTGACAACTACGCCAAGACAAGCCGGACGAGGGGAGTGGGAGACTCCCACTTGGACTCCCGGAGGGGTGAAAGATCAGCCAATTTACAGACCCGTAACACAATACGCCAATGGGACATGAACGCTGTTTATCTGCAATTCATTTGGGATTCGTGTATCAATTACGTAATTCAATGTGCTATGTGCGCTGCATACGCTATTTCATGGAGTCATGGTTGAGACATCCTATGTCGCGTGTCTTTAGGGGCTACTTTAGCCGTACAACCCCGCAATGCAAACTGAAGGAATGATCCAGTGTGAAGCTCCTGGAGCCCGTGCATGTGTGGTCATGGACTCGTAGATGGATTGGTGACTCTGCATTACTCCTTAGTGTGCATGCATGTGCGAGTGTTTGTGGCCCTGCCATAGACTGGTGACCTGTTCAGGATGAACCCCGCCTTATCTCAACCGTAGCAGAGATAGGCTCCAGCAACTGCGGACTCAAAGGGGTTTCAGTGGGTTCTGAAAATTAACAGATAAATGGATGAATAGGCGACAATAAAAAGCATCTAAAGTCTGCTTTTACTTTTCAATGAAACCTTGAATTAACAGTCTTTATTTTTCTACAAGAATCTAAGAAAGCATTTTAGATCTAACAGGTCTTTTTTTTAATTATTATTATAAACCAGTAGTCAGTTGGAGACGTTTTGTCGTCAGTTGTGCTGTAATGTGTAATGTGATGCAACAGCAGGAGCGTTGAAGCATCTTGGTTTTTATCCTCCTCGTTCTTCCTCCTTGACACGATTATCCTCTTGTCAACAACAAGCAGCCGCTTCCGTTTGCAGGAACGGCTGTGCGCTCTGTGTCTGAGCTTATCGCTGTCAGGTATGTGTGCGAGCGCCGATCTTATCGCGCGCTTTGTTTGCTTTCAGGAAGTGTTTGCGGCTGCGTTTGTTGTTCAGAGCTGAAGCTCCGCACGTCTTTTCATTATTGCCACCAAAAACCTGGAGTTCAGTCAACCTGATGAACAACAAAACAGTTCGGAGATTTGTTAAATATCATTTGAGGACTTCTCACAAAGAAAAAAAAAGAACTTAGGTATATTTATTCAAGTGAGAAATCCACAAAACACAAATTTCCACTAACAACTTCCACTAAAAAGCCATATTTTCAACGGTGTGAAGCGATGCAGCCGCACTAACACACGTCACAGCTGTGGTTAACTGATCAACAGATCAGTTTTACGTCTGCTTGGTTATTGATCAACACCTCAATCGTCTTCCTCTCTTCCAATTCTGTGGTTTTTAGAGTGAAGTTAAAAGAATAAATGAGAGAACTTCATGAGCTGAAGGTTCTGTGATCCTGGATGTGGTTTGGAAAAGACAGAAAACAGCTGGACTGTTGTTCTGAAAAACATGGCAGCCCACAGAAGGAAGGCAGGTTTTTACCAGCCGTTCTAGCTGGGAACAGACATCTAATGGTCTTTAGTTCATCTGAAGGCCGGCTCGGCCAGAGCGACTCTAGTGCTGCTGCTGCTATGATGTTTTTCTCTTCTCCCTGTGAATAAACATGTTGGAGCAGAAAAACAAGCAGTTATTCCCAGAAACTGATGTTGTTGTTTTTTAAAGAGATCGTTTTTGTTCTGGATTTTTAATGAGAGCACTTTAAAAAACGCAACATTTCAAAAACAAACCCCTCCCTCCTCCTGCTGCTTACTTGATGCAATAAAAGGAAATGTTGGGGTTTGCGGTCCGAGCAGATCGACTTTCAAAGACCTGCTGCAGCTCCGATCAGCTCCTCCGCTAAAGACGCTTCTGTTTTCTCTGCTCTCCTCCTCTCAGTCTCTCCAACGACTCAGAGAAACCCGCATGGGACGGATCAACTTTCCCCTCAGCAACATTCTGAAAAACAGCAGTGAAAAAGTAAAGATAAAGTTCAACCAGCTGCCAATCAAAGATGCTCAAACTTGAGCTCCAAAAAAGGATTTCCACTGAAAGTCATCGATATAAAACAATCAACTCAAAGCTCAAATTTAGATTTGTCTTGTGAGAGCTGATGTTTGAACGCTTCCTTCTGACCCCAGTGGTCTTTTAGGACCTCCATCATGAGCTACTTCCTTGTTTTCATCAAATTTAGGAGCTGAAGGTGGAGGCGCTTCCAAAATAAAACTGTTGTCAGAATATCCTGAAGAATCTGAAATCTTTAGAGTTTTGTGGATCAAAGTTTCCTCACAGTAACAATGAGAACAGCCGTGTTCCTCACATGTTGTGATGGTTTCATGATGGTTTCAGGGTTCTGGGGTCAGTATTTTAATGAAGACTTTCCTGGAAGATCCTGACCGTGACTGGATAAAGAGCGTCATGGTTTCACATGCAGACTCAGTTTTTTATGATTTTAATTCTGGTTTTTAAATGCTTGAGTGGTCTGGCACCTCAGCATCTTTCAGATTTAACATTTTATCGTCCTGAGATCTGAAGATCAAATGCTTGTAATGGTTCCAGGACTTGGCTTGTGACTGGCAGGCAGAGCCTTTTCCGTCTGCCAGTTCCTGTGATTTTAGGTCACTTTTAAAAACTTGTCTTTTAACTCCAATGAGCAGATCTATCAGCTTGCTGTTATTTTGATTGATGTTTCCATTGTTTCGTTTATGGTATTTTTATTGTTTTTTTTTATTTTATTTATTTAAAATGTTATTTTAGGATCTGTTTGACACTAAAGCTATTTTTTTTACCATTTAAACTTAAGCTAGGAGCTTTCATTCATAAATCTGACTGAAATACTCTCATGCACAGAAGAAGAAAGTCTGAACGTGGGGCTTATTTTTTTTCCACCACTTCCTGTGAGGAATAATAGCCTCTTTGACATCTTCATCAGGGTTTCACATCACTGCAGCTGACACATGAGCAAAAACACTCCTGGGTCTGATCAAATGGTCATTTTTAGGCCTGGCAATAAAACTACGGTAGATGATTCTCTGCACAAAAGCTTTGGGAGCGTTGCTTTCAGTCCTGGAGAGTTCAGAGGTTTTTGTAAGTTTGCAAACGGACCTTTAATTCCATCCAATCAGAAGAAAAACTGTGAAAAACCTGAAGCTCTGCAGGAAACCTGCTGTTCTTTACACTCAGCAAGCATCCACAGTTATGGTACCATTAATGCAAAACTAAGGTGGCATTTTTGAGTTTCAACTGACTTTGTTGGATTCTTTTTACAGTCAGTTAGTGAATGGCCGTATGTGGAAGTTTCCAGCTCCTCGTTTCATCGCGTGTTCCATGTTTCCTCCTGTTGCAGGCCTGCAAAGGCCCTCATATTAGCATTCACATTAGCGTGAGCCGGCAGTGAACGCAGCCTCCACAGAGGGCTGATTGGAGTTTAAAATGTCATCTTCATTTGTGTTGTTAAATCTGCATTCCAGGATTATGCAAAGTTATTCAAAATTATTTCCAGTTTAATGCCATCCATGCACACAATCACCAATAAACAGCAGTAGTTGTCCTATTTAAATTTTAATGTGATCGACAACAGTCCTTCCAAACTCTGCATGTGGGATGAAACAGAATGAAACCAATTCCTCCTAAAAACATCAGTGATGCACAGACCGAGCCTCAGCGCTGAAGAACTTTGGCGGTTCTGAGGCCTCAGAGTTTGGATAGAACCCGTCTGTGACAGACAGAGGAGACTTGAATCGGATCAAAGATGGGATAAGAACTCAGCTGTGTTCAAGGGCATGGAAAAAAAGATCCAATGATAACCTTCACATCCGTCACAAGTTCGATCAGAATGAATCACTTTGACCAGCGCAGACCTACCTAAAATTCTGGAACCGGGCGTGGAGGACTATTTTTCTTGGCTGTACGGACCCGGCAGAAAGGTTAGGGTTGGGGTTTATACGTGCAACCGACAACATTTAGCCTTAGACGCTCTTACACTAAGTGTGGGCAATGCTGGAGTATGAATTTCTGCACGTCTTACAAGTGGTCAGCGTGAATTTCCCTCCGTTTTTGTTCTTGATGTACGAACATCAGCCTTTAGTTTTGTTCTGGACACAATTGTCCGTCCACGAGCCGACCCACTATCACAATAGATTGTTTATAGACACAACATTCGGATCAACAACCGGCATAAGCGACCGGAAGGAAATTTTGATCCGAATGAGTCTGATCGGCTCAGAGTATTGCGAATGGCGTGTTTACGTGAAGCGTTTTTAGTCTGATTACTCGTGTCCATGTAAACACATTGACAGTCTTCCGATGGCCGGCTCAAGTTTGAGCGTCTCACTCTGAGCTCTGGGACAATCCCATCACTTCCAGAGACTCACAGAGTACGCTCCCATCGATCCTCAACGAAGTTGTGGACGATTCCTCACAGAGACATGAATCTTTTCTCGGGTATAAATGCAGCAAAGCGTTTAAGAGTCAAACTTTGCATCTTTAAAAACTAATCTAAGGTGTTTTGACGGCTGTAATGACTTCCTTCCAAACTACAACCAAGATGGCTCCAACTTTCAGCGCTGATGGAACAGAAGATCCTGGTTCTCCTATGTCCCCAGAATACACCTTCTGTTTTACGGGAGAAGAATCCATTCTTCAGTTCTTCCCTGCCTTGCTGTTTCCCCCACTCTGTGGAGGCATCTCTAATTGTCATCAGTGAACCGTCGTCACTGTGGAAGTCTGTGATTGTGCTGCTGGCTGGCGGTGATAATGGTATTCCTGTTTGTTCAGTAGATGAGCTCTTCCCAGGGGAGTCTGAGAAATGCAAATGATGTGATAATGTCACCAGAGGGTTCCCGAAGCCCACCGAGTCGACAAACCTTCATTAGAAATCTGTGAAGTTTGGTCCCCCCACCCCTGCAGACAAGAATTGATGAAATTACCTCAAGTCTCGGTGCCTTACAGCCTTTTCACAAAGAAGAAAAACTGATTAGGCTAAACTTAATTGAACAAGTCCACACTAACATAAAGCTGGTGTGCAACAGGTGGTTCTGTTACACAACCGGGTCAGAACCACAGAAATAACCATCATTACTTCATTGTTTATTTTTTTATTTACCATGAAACTGTGATTCAATGGAGGCTCTATGTGTAGTTTTTTAAGGGCGTGTTTTTCCAACAACCCACAGTAATGTTTGCCCCGCCTTTGTGCCCATTTTGGAGGTGGGCAAACCTTCAAGAAGGGCTGTGATGACGTCACATCCAGCCAAGACAGGGATGGCCAAAAAGATGAAAAACTGTCAAATCCAGACAGTTTATCCGTCATCCAGATGTGTGTCCAGGAGAGCCAGATGTGTGTGCAGATACTGCATTTGAATGCTGGGTGATCACAGTTTTCTAATCAGCAGCTATGAATTCAGATTGTGAATAATATGTAGTAAAAACTTGACATTCTTTTAAACAGATAGAAAAAAGGTGATGAGTTCTCAAAATGCATTTTTATTGGGGTGTAGATGTTTAAGAAAGTGGAAGAAATGTTAAATGCTTTGATATTTGAGTGTACGCATGAATACACACAGTTATGCTCCAAATGTATTGCATAGGTAACAAATCAGGAATTATGCACACACAAATGGAGTGAGAATATTTTCTTTCTTAGTCAATCTCCTCATTACAAACTTTCTGTACTTTTCTCAGACAGACATGAACATTTTCACACTTTTCTCTCTTGTTGAAAATTTGTCAAACTTCAAACCTTTTACAGAAAAAAAGATTTAGATTTATAGAATTATAAACAAAACATTGATTATGATGAAAGATTTATATGGATTTGGCAAACTAAATGCATTCTGTACAGAAGGAAACAAATGAGGGAGACTGATGGAAAAGGTCAACAGCCGATTAAAACGCATAAGAATATGCACTGTAAAAAAAAGTGTTCAAAAATCAGTGAAAGATGAACCATTATTTAATGAGGGACCACTGGATACTCATTTAAATAAAAATGACATTGAAAACAACATTCAAGAATGTTTCATCTTCCTTTTGAGGTCTGCAGGAATCTAAGTTCAAAAGTTAGACCTCCGTTGACGGACTTTGTCCACCATGTTCCAAACCAGCTGACCTAAAGATGCTACAGGCTGCTTGGAGAAAAAACAAATTCAAATCCATGCGGTTTGACATGCAGGAATTTAATTTACTGAGAGTTTGCTGCCTGCGTCTGTAGAGCGTGTGACGAGAAGTGAATAATCTTTCCGTTTCATGTTTTGGACTCTTTCAAACAGTGCTTACCATTTTTATAGCGAGCGGGTCTGCAGAAGTCATGGCGCCTTCACTTAAATATGATAAGCAAAGCCCACTTGGCCTTTGCAAGGCGAGCCAAATGCCACTCGGCTGCTTATTACCACAATAAATCTCCTGCTTCCAGCAGGGCGCTGAGAAATTGTATAAATTTGTGAACATGAGAATGTTATCCAAGTGTAGCGGCAGCCTTGTTTTTCAGGGAGTGAGTATGAAAAACAGAGCTCTGATTAGAGCTGCTGACAGCACGCCGTGCAGGTTCTTTTCCTTTCTTTCAACCACACATTATTATTCCCCCCATCCAATTACTTCAGCTCTGAAACATGCACCCCGTCACCGATTGGACACAGACCTGTGATCAAACAGGAGCAAAGCCAATGAGATCTGTGGCAAAAAATCCAGGAGTTATTGATTTTGAGAGGTGCAATGTGCGTGATCAAAGGCTTATTAGCTGAAATTTGGAGAAAGGTGAAGCGGCCTTCTGGTAGTCTTTGATCTTTGCCGCCTTTGAGGCTGATTCCACGCCATCAAGCGAAGCGGCTGGACCGTGATCAATACGGTCTGCAGTGGAGGTAAAAAGAAACGTAAGACAGTCGTGATGAAAACCTCACCACATGCTTGATAATTGAAACATTAACAGATGCATCTGTGCTTCAGTGCTGCTCCGTGTTCCTTAAGGTCTGATTGGTGGACTCTGGAGAACTTTGGATCTATAGTACAGATCTATAGTACAGATCTATAGTACAGTGTTCTACTGTAAAAAGCTTTCACTGAGTTAACCCTTGTGCTATCCTAGGGACTATAATGTTGGGAGTGGGGTCATCTAGACCCACTAGAACCTTTTTCTTCAATGATTTGTGATCTTCAATGGTGTCCATGGATTACATGAAATCTTTCCACCTTTATCCACCTTTGTCATGGTAGGGAGAACACCTCAATGGAAGGGTGGGGTCATCTGGACCCCATAGGATAGCACAAGGGTTAAGAAACATCAGGTTGCAGAAAAGGATTCATGCACATTTATGATTGCTATTGTTTTCACTTCAGAGTTTATGACATTGGAGTAAAATGTGTTGGTATGAGTGAAGATTTTCGGTTTTAGATGTTTATAAAAGATAAAAGAAATGTAAGTAACTGTACTTGAGTCACTTTATTCTCTAGTCACTTTATTCTCTCCTCATTTTTTACTTTTATTTTTTTATATTATTTATATTTAGGCCTCTTCTATTTATAGTTTGTTTATTGTGCAATTTGAATGTGTCTCCCCGTTTAACTGAAGATGAAGAGAAAACGCAATTTCAATTTCTATGTATGTGTCAACATTGTAGATCTTGACAAATAAAGTCACTTGACTTGACTTGACTATATGGAAGAAATGTCTTATTTTAGGGCTTTTCTTAGATGGGGTACTTTACATGAAGAAATATGGTGAGTTAACCCTTTAAGCCCAGAGCTGCCCCCAGCAACAAGAAATAACATGTTTTTTTATACTGCCATAACTCTTCAACCAGTTATGCGATTATTGTAATTCTAAAGAATTCTGAAGTGCAGAACAGCAGCTTTGCCCCAATATACAACACTTTACAGCAAAAACAAAGAACACATTTGCAGTTTACAGCTTAACAGTCGGTCGCATCTTAAGTTAGCATCCGGTTGTTAGCATCCTCTTTGACGTCTTCGTGTTCATCACAAAGTTCAAGTTTAAACCAGCCACAAACATTTGACAGAGAACGAAGATTCAATCAGATAAAACTGCCGACCTGCTGAAGAAGTTTCTGATCTGAGGATGAGGAATGTCGCTTTTATTGAGTTTTTACAAGTCAATTTCTACAAATCAGCAATTTTGTCACCTGCAAAGAAAAACTTTGCTTTTCTTGTATTTTATATATTATATATCGATCGATCGATAGATAGATAGATAGATAGATAGATAGATAGATAGATAGATAGATAGATAGATAGATAGACTTCCCCTGTTTGGATGGGTTTGTAAAACTATTGTCTGACGTTAAACCGGTCCACGGCCTGTATAAAGGTTTTTGACCAATAGTCTAAAAAAAAAACCAGATCAGATTCTGTAAAGACCACTGGACCAAGAACCAGGAAGCACCAGACTGTGTGAATTGGCCTCTTCTGGGGAAGAATAGTGCTTGAATGAAGTTATCTTTAGTCTTCTTGTGGGATTAGAGCCGAGGATGTTGGTTCTCAGTTAAACACAACAGCCTGTGTGACACAAAGTGGGTTTTTTGTATTCTTTCATCTCATGCCATCCAAAAATTGGGTTTGATTTAAAAAAAAAGTCTCTTTAAATCAATTTAAAAATTCTCTTTAACTTGTAAAAACAGTGCATGCAGACCAACTTTGAGGCAGAGATTGTTCCTGATACCAGACTGCTCCTGCAGCCACAAGTGGATCCTGATGTGGAGAGAACTGTGTCATCTGCAAACATTAGAGGTTTGAAATAAAAACTTCTTTAAACCTTTAAAAGCTTTTTGAACCACCGTAATTTTTCCACCGTTTACGTGATTAACGTCATTCCAACAGATTCTAAAGTGTAGAACAGCAGCTTTGTGTCGATATGCCACACTGTAGGAAAAACTACTACGGTAAACAACACTTTATGGGGGTGAAGTGTTGCATATTTTCTACCTTAAATTGGTAAAGGGTTCAATTTGGTTAAGAGAATACATGAAGAGGATCAAGAACCAGCCTTTAGAGCACATCTTTTGTTCATGGAAGTGTCCAAACAGCAACAAACTACAGTCCATTGATCGTTCCATCCATCAATCCATCAATCCAATCTAATCCAATCTGATCTGTACATGTTCAGGTGAAAACCACCTGGTTGATTCACCTTTGATATGAAAAGCCACCAAGTCCTGGACAAGTTAGGGTAATTAGGGATGTCTGCTGGATGGGTGGGATTTGGATGGCAACATTTTCCTGTGATTGTCCTGTCATTTCATTAGTCATTCATTACATGGAAATCCTAATAAATGTAGCCAACAGTAACAGGATGGTAAACAGGAAGTGTGTTTGCCTTAATTGGCAGACGGATACTGATTAGGACTCCTGGTTAAAGTTTGAGGCTGTCAGCTTTATGTGGCTTGTAATGAACAGTGATGACATTTAAATAGAAATGACAATTTCCATGACATCCAGCCTGCTAAAGCATTGTGCTTATGCAGAATCCATTAGTGTGTCACTGCTAAAGAAGACAGTGATTGATGTTAATTGAAACTGCAATTTCTTTGGTTGTTTTCTGTCCACATTCGTGCTCTCGCTGAGACGCTCAAGTCAAATCAGGCCGAGTTTCTGCCTCTGTCGGCTCCCTGCTTGTATCCTGTCAGTGTTTTAATGTCTGGATTCTTGTAGTCTGCGAGCATCGCTGTGTTTCTGGACTTGTTTTCCGCCAGTCTCCTCTGTCTGAGCTGATTGGCGTGTGACGGTTCCGGCTGCTGAAGGACAGCCAGAAACTCAGAGTTGAGCTTTGCAGCAAACACTGGAGGAGGAGTCCTTACCGGGTTTATCTTTGATCATCCTTCTAGCCTCAGCCGGAGCGGGTGTGGGTTTCGTTATCGCCTCTTTGCAGCTGGACATCCACCACACAAACATATTCCAGGGATGCTCCTGTTGGCAAAAAGTAGTACTAAAGTTTATTCTGTCAAATATACTTGAGTGTATGTGGCGGGGTCCCGCCGAGAAAGGATGCAGAGGAGCCAAGGTGAGGAGGTTCTGTGTTTATTAAAGACACGGTGAGCACCACGCAGGGCCATGCACCATGCAGCACACTGTCACTCCTCTCCTGTCACCACCTGCAGTGCTCCCTCTTGAATGGGACGCCACGCCCACGGGGCGTTGCTCTCAATTCCCGTCCAGGTGGCACCACAGGTAGCAATCAGAAAATACAAAATACATACAAAATACACAAACAATAAAACCTGATGTGGCCCCCCCCCCTCGGCATCTGACGGTGCCACACCGTCACAGTGTACCTGTAGCAACTGAATAATTCTTCTAAATAAATTGGAAGTTTACATAAACTTCAGTGCTTTTTCACTTTGAACACAGACTTGTAGTCCACTGAAAAAGACAACTTTTTGCTAGGATTTACTTTTACTTTTTTAGCTTTAAAAGTTAGAAAGAAAACTTAATCTGCTCATAATTTGGTTTAGAGATGTTGGTCTCGTCTGCAGAGCTTCCACCTTGAGCAGCAAAACATGAAACTTGATCGACTTCTTTGTAGTCTTTACCCACCGACCACTTTCTTACTTTCTAGGTATGGACTAGAGGATGGCACGGGAGTGGATTTTCACTCCTGTCCGGTCCCGTCCCACTCCGGGTAATCTAACTCTCCTTATCAAGGATCCCATCTTTAGGTTAAACATAAAATTGTCGTCATTCTTATTGGATGGTTCTCACTCCTGAACCTTTGGGCAAGGCACTTTTATTTATATGGCACAATTCACAAACGAAGTAACTCAAAACAGAAAAATGCATTACAATCACAATATGTAAAAGTGCAAAGATTTAAACATAAATAATGATTATAAAAATTCACTTTAAAGAAAATAAAATGAATAGGGGGGCTGATAAGGACCCTTCAGTTATAAACACAGCTAAACAGAAACCTTTAGTTCCTCTTATGCTGTTCAACGGGTGAAATGTGCAAAAATACTTTTAGAAATGAACCTTTATGTCCGGACATGATTGAGTTCTGGCAGCTCCTCATTCGCTCAGTTTCACCTGAGACTAGCTCCAAGGAAGTTAGAAAAGCAAGAAGAGCTCCTGCAGGATCTCTGCAGACGTTGTCATGACACCAGCTGAGATGTTTTTTTGGGGTCATTCAGATTTGCTGCAGTGGGCTTCTCTTTGTGACCCTCGAAATATCCTGGTTCCACAGAAACTGGAGTTGGAGTGGATGCAGATCAACGCGCCTTGAAGATGACATTACTTCAATTAGTAATTATCAGTCTAATTAGCGCTCTCTATTCTAATCAGTTCCACTGTACGCGCCACAAAGAGTGGCAGAAGTGCTGCTTCACGCCGTGAAGGGAGCATTTGATCCAATTCCTTAAATAAATATATGTATAAATCAATAATAGAACTTAGAATAAAAAAAAACAAGAACTCACATTTCATGAAGACAGTTCTATTCAGTTTGTAGTTTTATTTTTTTATCTTTAAGTGCAGAAGCCGCAGAACAACAGAGAACCAATCATTGAGACGGTGTGAAGCTCTCTCATTCTGTTCATTCATTTCAGCTCTCCGTCCGCCTGAACTCTACCTGTTTGTGTGTTTCTGACATGTTCAACATTCAGAACAACATTTATACCAGATGTTCGGTAAAAACAATCCTCCTTTTTGCTCACAGTTGAGTCTTTTTTGGTCATCACCACGCTCTGAACAGTTCTTCACCCTTTCCTAAGCGTCACTTTTCATTCATTCCTTGCTTTTTGCATTTTCCCACCTTTTTATATCTTTCTGTTAGAAATGCTTTATAAGCATGACAATCTGTCCATCATTTCCTCATCCTCTTTTCACATTTACCTTTAGTTTGTTGCACGATCATCTCATGTCATATAAATGTGACTTCTACTTTCCATCTATAAAAGCTGCGCTCTCTCTCTCTCCATCCTAGAGATGAAATGAACACGTTAGCTCCCATTACAGACACGAAAAGCCTGTCGGCTGCATTCTGGACTAGATCATGTTTACAACCCGCGTGTTTGACGGGGAGCATCTCGTAAGGCGTCTCCTGAAGCACGGACAAATCCGTCTTCTAAACCCTAAGAATGCCTTTCAGGGACACAGCTACCTTTGGGTAAGGGGGGGTAAGTTCTGAGCAGGGCCAGTCTGCTACACAACCACACAACTCCAGACTAGAGCAACCAATTGGGGCAATTTAGAGACACCAAATACCCAATGGAGCATGATGTAGAAATGCAGTTCAATGAGCTTTTTGGAAAATCCCATTTTATCATTTTACTGAAAAACATTCTCTTTTTGATTTCGTCTTTTTGCTTATTTTTCTGCATCCACACATGTTAAAAAGAGCAAAAGCACGGATTTCATCAGAATGGATCTTTGAAGCATTTAGGACAAAGTCAACTATGATTTTTGTAAGGTTTCCCTTCAGAGCTATGTTTGTTTTATGCAAATCAAGCTGGATTAACCTGTTAAACCAAACCTTGACCACTAGAACTGTGGCCTTTTTCTAAAGATGGAGGTCAATTATCAAAAAAATGAGGCTTAAAACTCGGATTATTTCTTTATTCAAATCATCATGAATCAGGAGCAGATGAAAAAACATTTTCTTTGAAAAAGATCTTGTGACGTGGGCGGGGCCACAAGCTGCCTGCTCCGCCCCATTCTGATGCATGCACTTATAAACGAATAGATCCATGAATGTCTTAGTTTTTAATGTTGTAGTAATGTTAGGTTGGGGATGTGAGGGGCTGTAAGCTAGTGGGAGAGCATGTAAACAGACAGCTCTCAGCAAAAGGGAGAGGAAGGGGGGCGGGGTTGCTCTGCGCCAACAGTCCCGTCCACATCTCAGAGGTGAATGTCTAATGAACTCCTGCTGCTCTGCAGAAGCGGCATCATCATAATAAAAGACCACTGGGAAGGCTTTGGGAATAGATCAGAGATGATCGGAGTGGGACTTTAAAGAAGTAACCCCCAGAGTAGTGACCAGAGGCCCCGCCTCCAAAGCTGAACACCTTTCAATCAGCCGCATGTCTGCTCAAACACACCCGACCCGCCTCATCATCCGCCTCTGACAACGGCAGTCCCCCGTTTCCCCTTAAGCTGGATGGACGGAAACTTTCAGGATACAAATGGGACCGGGGAACTGAACATGGGTGTGCTCAGAAGATTGAGGGCGGAGTCTGTGTTCAGCTCCAAAAGAAGCAGGAAGTCGAAAGGAGCAGCTGAAACCAGGTTTTCCTGTTTAAACTCCATCATGTACCATTTGAAAAAAAGAAAGAAACTTCTGGGTTGGAGGAAATAAAACTCTTTGACATTCTGCTCTAAAACAAATTCATGGAGAAGAGGAAGAAGAATCCGCTGCTCTGTTTTCTGTTTGGAAGACAGATGGATGATCCTCACAGTTCAATCTCCATCTACATTCCAATGTTTTCCTCCAATCAGACATTTCATTATCATCCTCTCAGCACAATCAGGCCAGCAGCATGCAAATGTGGATGATCTACATTTGAATTTAAGGAAACTTGACAAACAGAAGTCAGCAGAAGAAAACTCTGGGAGAAAGATGATGAAGTGAGGAGAGGGGGAGAAAGGCAGGAAAAATGATGAAGATGTTGCCGCTGAAGATGGATGCTTGAATGCTCTTAAAGGTGTAAAAGGCAGGAATGAAGAGATGGATGGAGGCAGCAGTTCAAATGGGAGTAAAGAGTGATGATAGGACTGGGAGGAAAGATAAACAAAGTGCTGTTTGTTGTGTCGTAGCGGAGGAGAGGAGAGGAGAACATCTGAGAGGAGAGGCAGAGAGGGATGATGGGATGATGCAGGTAGAGTCTAATGGGAGGAATGGAGACGAGGAGCGCTGTGAGTGAAATGAAAGCCACTTTTAGCCAAGGAGCAGATGATCAAAAGAGGAGAGGGGGGAGATGGAGAAGTGCTGCTAGCTGGAAATGAAGCTGCTTTGCATTTTTCTCACGCTAAGCCGGCCTGACTAAACAAATTAAATCTGTTCAAAGCAGCCGTGCTCCTCAGAGAGCCGGCTCCTCACAGGAAACTCATCTGAATCCATCCGTCTCCAAAACCTGCAGTGTTAACACCCATAATTGATGATGGGGGTGGAAATAAATGACAGGGGGGGTCACCTTGGTGTCACAGAGAACTGTATTTTCTTAACGGGTTTGTGCACATATTTTAAAAATGGTCAACCCTCATAAAAACACAAAGAAAACGTCTGTTTTTGTAAAAAGCTGATGTGAAGACGTTTCTCTGTTTTCTTTTTGGTTCTGAACATAGAGCTGTGACGGTGTCGGATTTTTGATCACCGCGGTGATGAACCACCGGGGGGGTGGTGTCGCGGTTAAATGTGACCCCCTTGCTGCTCTGGAAGCTTCTCTGTAGCAGAATTAAAACCAAAAGTCAATACCAGAAACGCTTTTTCATTTTCAAAATGAAGCTGCATTTGTTGACTCAAAATTAAAAAGTGAAAAAGAAGTTTCTTCTTCAACACCGCTCATTCTGTCACTTAGTGATAAAGAAAATGCTGTTTGACATCTCGTTTTTAAAGAGTTCTCTAGAAAATGTGTGGCAAAATTCAATGAGAAATATCTAATTTGACAATTAAAATGGATAAACAGAAATGAAATCCCTTCTTTGCATTTTTTTTTAGTTATGTCACAGAATGAGCCGTGTTTAAGTAGAAAAGGAGAAAGCACTTCATGTGGACACCCCTGAGGTTTCTTCTTTTTTTCCGGAATCCGTTTTTTTAGGAGTTTTTCCTTACAGAGAAGGGGGGTCTAAGGGCAGGGATGTCCAGTTTGGTTTAGTCAGTTTGTTAGTTCCATTTAGTATTTTCCTATTGAACTCTATGTATTTATGATCCTTTTGAGTTCATGTTTCACTTTTTCAATTACCGATACGAAGCCCATCAAGACGACTGTTGCTCTGAATTTGGGCTATACAAATAAAATTAAATTAAATTGAATTGAATTTGGAGGATTGATTTTTCTTTTTTTTTTTCTTTTTTAACTGATGCAGTTAGATTGTAAAAAAAAAAAAAAAAAAAAAGGATCTGGTATTCAATCTCCCTTCTACAACATCCCTAAACAAGTTCGGGACAATGGAGAGAATTCGGGTGGAAAAGTATAACGAGGTTCTTTATCAGTCCCCACATAAAGAGCAAACAGCTGAGGACTCCACAACAATGCTGGAGACTGTGGGGGCGCGAACGCCAATCATTCACACATCTTTGGGACATGCAGTAAAATTGATCACTTCTGGCAAAGCATCATCAAAACACCTTCTAACATGTTTTGTTAGAAGGTGAATAAATGACGGTGAGGCATGATGAGAACTACTTTCTTTGTCCAAACTGCACTCCATTTAAAGCAGATTATTACAAAGATTTTCTTACTTTTACCCTGAAGCTCGTCCTGTATTCCATCTCTGACCCAAAGGCAGAGCAGCTCAGAAAACAGAAGAACATTCAAAAAATGAATTAAAAAAAAAGATCAAGTCTGCTTTTAAAAAAAAACATGTTTGTTTGTGGTTGTGCTTGAAGTTGGAATCATTTGCATTCAAAGAGAAAAACTTAGGAGCGTAGAACCCGGCTGCAGGCCTCTGTCTGCTGTTTCCCTCCTCATCTTTGGTTGATTTGTATTTTTTGTTTCCGGTTGTGTGCGTTCTGCATTCATCCCATGTGTGGGTCTCCATCGTGTAACCTCTCCTCAGTTGTCTCAGCAGGAACTGAGAAGTAAACCAGAAAGTTCTCTTAAAGTGAAGGTACAGCTATGAGCAGTCATGTCCCAAAAAAATAGATACATCCTGATTATGAACAAGATGAACATTTCATAAAGTATATATATAATTGACCAGGATTTGGTGAAGTTTAAATCAAATGAGCACACAAATACAAGCGTCAGTCTACCCGTGTTACAATCGCAGCATCTTCACTCTGCAGCAGGTCTACATGGAAGTCTGCAGCTTTGCACATCCTCATCCTAAAACAAGGAGGAGTTTCCTCTTCTTCCTTCTCATTGAGAGGATTTTCCTTCAGACTTCCTGAACGTATAAGGTACAGAATGAGACGTGATTGGTCCATTTATTGCCTTGGCTGGGAATATTTGACATTTTTGTGCGCACAGACATTATTGGGGTTTCTTGCTGATAACTGCAGAGAGCATCTCCTCCTGAGACTGATGATGAAATGCCGTCAACTCTCAGGTGTGGGACAATTAAAACTCTGTAAACAAGCTGCAATTAAAGCTTTTTCCAGCAAATATTTGCTTCTTGCTTTGCTGCGTTTTTAACGCTTTGCTGTGTTTCAGCGAAAGAAGGAGATGAAATCTGTTGTTTGAAATAGTGAAAAAGCCCAAATGGTTGAAGCTTCTGTCCATCATGGTTTGCCACAGAAGTGTAAGAAGCATTTGGATCTGCAGCCGAACTCCGGCGGAAAAAGTCGCCCATCTCAACTTCTGCTTGGTTTTTCTGTCTTGCAGCCTGCGAGCAGCCATGGACGCCATCACGTCGCTGGTCTGCCCCGTCCTCGTCCTGCTGTTGTTCCCCCCCGGCTTCCCCTCCATGCTGTGTCCAAAGCGCTGCACGTGCCAGAACCTGCTGCCGTCCTACACGGTGCTGTGCGCCAAGACGGGCCTCCTCTTCGTCCCGCCCAACATCGACCGGCAGACGGCCGAGCTCAGGCTGATGGACAACTTCATCACCACGCTGAGGCACCGGGACTTCGCCAACATGTCCAGCCTGGTCAGAGCCGCTGCGATCACCTTCACGCAGTCAGTCACGGCGTTCAGTCTGAGGACGACCACATCCAAGCCACCTTCAGTCTGACTCGTTTCTGTTGAAAGTCTGACCCTTGACACTTCCTCCAGAAGGAAGTATCCAACGGGTTTGCAGAAGCAGCACGACACAGAAAACAAAGAATCATTTTGGTCTTTTCACCTCATTTGGCATGAAAGTTTTCGTGTTGCTGAGGCTTCCAAAAGCTCACAGAAATAACAAAAATTCAGTATTTTTCTACCCTTAGGAGGATTTCCTAGGAGTGACTTTACAAGATGTTTAGTCACTACTGAGCTAAAAATCATGCACAGAATATTGAACGTTAACATTTTGGTTCAAACAAGCTGAAAGAAATTCCTGCTGTTTTACAAATCAAACTTAATTACAAAGACGCTAATCAGAAACAAGATTGTTGGTGGTTTGTGTTCGTTTCCATTTGGCTGAAGGTCAAACCCACGGTCAGGTTGTGGCTGTGGGGGGGCATCAAAGCAGAAACAACACTAGTCGCCCCCACAGTCCCCTGCAGAGGACTCTGAATGGTGGTCGTCTCCTGTTCTACATCACATCCACAGGTGTGAGCAAACAGGAAGCATCTACTACCCAAATAATGTCAGACTGCTTCTGGTTGAGGATGAGGAGAGGAGGAAGGTGAGGCTCTATCTCCGCATCAGACTGAGATGAATGGGTCGGCCTGAAGTGGCCTTAAAAAGTGTTTGGAGTTTAGAAAATGTTCAGCTTTCAGGGGCACGTCAGAGCGTCCTCTGAGAAGCCAAAACAAGAAATCAGATGGGTGTTTGGGGACAAACCCAGTTGATAAACATCTGCTCATTAAGGCAACACAGAATGGGACAAATTCCACAAATGGTCCCTACGCTCTGCAGGAGTCGCTCCGCAGTCACTCTAAAGTCGCTACAAAGTCACTCCGCGGTCGCCCCGCGGTCGCTCTGCAGTTGCTTGATCTCATGTCTGAACGTTTCCTCTTTAGAGCCTCCACAGCAGCACTGACGATGTTTGCTCTTACACGGAAACACGAGAGATGAGCTTTTGATCACTGAGCATCCGCAGAACGCCACACGTGTCCCTGCTGAAAGTGACGCCTTTCTAAACGTGTTGGCGCTCATTGACCTTTTCTCAGAGTCAATTGAATACATCTTTGCGTCGTCACACTGTGGAGGTTTTGTGTTTGGTGGCAGATGCACAGTTTTGTTCATAAATGATAGACTGGTTTAAAACCCACGCTGACTTTCACTGATTAATGAAGAGGTTTTTAGATATAGTTCTTGGATGTAATTCTTGGTTTTTAGATGTAATTCTTGGTTCTTCAATGTATTTTTTGGTTCTTGAAAGTAGTTCTTGGTTCTTAGATGTAGGTCTTGGTTATTAAATGTAATTCTGGGTTCCTGGATGTGGTTCTTGACAGTCAGAAGGATTCTCTTCTTCCTTCAGGCTGGTTTGAAGCTCAGTGGAGCCAGAAGAAATGTATTCTTCTTAAACTTGATATCATTTTACCAATGACGCTGTGAACACTTGATTGGATTGAATAAAAAATGAAGAATAGTACAGTGACTGCAAATGTTGGTACCTGCAGATCC
The DNA here is from genome assembly GCA_037389245.1 of Oryzias sinensis. NCBI lineage: Eukaryota > Metazoa > Chordata > Actinopteri > Beloniformes > Adrianichthyidae > Oryzias > Oryzias sinensis. The sequence goes on from CM074488.1 coordinate 672,391, forward strand.
ACTTGACCCTCAGCAGGAACACCATCAGCCAGATCAGGCCGTACACCTTCGCTGACCTCCAGGAGCTCCACGCCCTGCACATGGACGCCAACCGCCTGACTGTCCTGGACGACTCCCACTTTCAGGGCCTGGTGAACCTGAGGCACCTCATCCTGGCCAACAACCAGCTGCACAGCATATCTGAAGGAGCTTTCCAGGTGAGAACGCAGTGAATGTTAATTTCATAAACAGTAAAAGTAGCAGAAAAACGCAAACACAGAAGCGAAATCTCTGGCGTTAAAGAGTTAAATATATTTTAAACCGGCAGTGGAAAATGGGATCTGTAGCAGAAAACAATGTTTTATTTAACTTGAAATACATTGAAAGTACAGTTGGATAACAAAAAAAAGTGAATAAATCCTAAAACATAGAGATCTGTAATTTTAAAGTATGATCTCATATCGTCATAAACACTCTGCATTGACTGGAGATGGTAACTTCAATATCCACGCGTCGGTTGTGTCCGGATTCCGTCAGTACTAGTTAGTGCACTATAGCTGGAGTTTGCTGTTTTTTGGGGGGTGTCTGAATCTAAAATTCCAAAATCCGGCGCCCTACAAATTTCCCAGAAGTCTCTGCCAAAGAGCTAGTGTAAATGGTAAATGGTGTATACTTGTATAGACCTTTTCTGCCTTCCCCAAAGTGCCTTACAGCCACAGTCCCATTCACGCAGTGTTCGCTGCCAAACACTGGCACCAACCTGTGTGCATTGATGCTCACTTTATTAGCTAATATACACCACAATGCATCTATTTGAAGAAAAGGTCATGGTATTTGTAGACAAAAGTGTTTTAGATAAGAGGTGAAATGTCTTTAACTTTAAAAACCAAGTCCAGATGACAACCTTTAAACCTACTGTGATGGAATCTACCTGGACGAATGAGAGTCTTCATAGACATATTGAAGAAAAGGTATTAAAATCTATTTTTTTATTATCATTTAAGTTTCAGAAACAGTGGAAACATAAATAGTTGTGGTAGACTTTCACAGCAGGAAATTTGAGCAAAATGCAGAACTTTAATTGGAAATTGTATAGGAATATAATATGGAGAAATTGAAGCCATTTTAGTGAAATAAACATAGATAGAAAGCATTCTCTGGACGCCTCAGGCCTTCATTAGCTGCAAATTGTAACTTCAATTTAAAACTAATCTTCATGTTGCTCATAAACGAGTCGTGCCTCTGTGATGTGTCTACTATCTACTAACTTAAAAAATGTGCTTCAATTCTCCCGAGAAGCTTTTCAAGGGTTCAAGTATTATTCTGATGAATGAGAACCAGTATCTGTAATCCTCCAGTGTCCTCCATCCATTCTGCTGGAGGCCTCCAGACACAAACCTTCTGGATCATATGGTCTTGAAATCAGCCTCCATGTTTCTATCTGGCCGTCACATTATTACCGTGTCATTTCAAATACAATGAAAAGCCTGGTTACCAAATAAAATTCATTTAGAATCAGTTTATTTCTATCGTTACACTTTGTTGCATGTAAAGGTTCTCTACACACAAACTTAAATGCATAAATCACATAAATACAGCAACATCGATCGGTAATTTAAAAGCATGACGTGTGACTTTCAGAATTTCTGATGATGCCGCTTTGCAAAGTCGTGGCTATGGGGCGTGGCTATGGGCGTGGCTATGGGGTGTATCCATGGGGCGTGGCCATTGGGGGTGTGGTCGTGGGGGCGTGACCACGGGGCGTAAGAAATAGCATTACTAGGCACTGGATTTTGTTACTTGAAAAGAATCTATCGGATCAGAACTGGATTAAAAAAACTGGAAAACTATTAAATGAATGAACTCAGAAGGGGTGGGGTTATTCAAGGTCGCTTCTTCCCGCTCCTTTTCCAGCAATAAATCAAACTCTACTTGACTTTAGTTAAAGATCACTGTCTTTAATGTGATTTAAGTGACTTTTTGTTTTGTCTTTTTAATCTATGCTTTTCAACATTTCTGAAATGAGTTTGATAAATATGTGTAAATTCTTTATTGCTTTGACTAAAATGCTTGAAATAAATCAATAAATCAAATCAATTATCCGATTTGTTTTGGAGAACTACAATGATGTAACTTTCTGTTGCTTCAAAACCGGCATCCGCCTGTCCTTTGTAAACACGGCGCCTTCGTCGGCCTCAGCGCTAGCTTTGATAAAGTGTAGTTCGACACCAAGTGTCTGAAAAAACAACCGGTCCTGTTTTCTTTTTTACCGTGTTTTTTGGACTTTAAGTCGCTCCAGAGGAAATCACAGAATCCTAAATAAGCAGAATAAAAAGTAAAGTCGCACTTTTGGGAGAAATGTTTTTAACAAAATACAGGAACGTGAACAAAAATGTTATCTTGAAAGTGTCTAAAACTAGAATATAGGCACATTTCACCACCGTAACTGAAACTAGCTTAATGAATATAAGCTGTGTCTGAATTCCCACCCTAACTACTAAAAAACTACATAGTGCGGCACTATGTAGTGCCTTGAATTTTGAAATTTTAAAAACTCTGGATTTTGGAATTGTAGATGCGGACAACACTACAGAATGGTGAACGCACTACATAGTGCACTAAACAGGGGTTGGGGGGGGGGATTCTGACACAACCGCAGTGTCTCTTATGTTAGCGAGTGGCGGCTGGATGACTCGGTTGGCTACATATACAACACAACCGGTGCGGGTTTACGGGCAAGACCCTTTGCACTTCTGCCGAACCATGTAGTCACAAGGGAGGCTAAGTTTGGCTCCTCAGCCCGGTTGTGTCAGATGGGGAAACCGGCGTAAAAATCTCTGCCAAACCACCTGTGGAAATCAGTGAAAGCTAAGTTGCTATGGCGACTCCTGAAGGGATATACTGAAAGGTGAACAAGTGTCTCGTAGCATAGTAGCGTAACCTATCAACACTTTTTCTGATGAGCGTTACAAAAAGGTCATGCTGATAAGTCAACTAATCTCTAAATCTGTAATACGCTGAATTCTTCAACTTCTGTGTCAAGTTTGAACAATTACAGATGCTTCTTCCTTTAATGGCAGTCACCAGCAAGTGCCACAGCGCCCTCCCGTGGCTGTTAGTGGGAAGATGACAAACACATGAGCCTGTTAACATTTTCAAAAATCACTTATGTCGCACCTGAGTGGAAGTCCCACCTCCAGCCAAACTCTGCAAAGCAAATGTGACCTATACTCTGAAAAACAGGGTACTCTATTACAAAAAAAAGTGATTGATCAGATTGGATCTACACCAGCACAGATATAAAACTATGAATATATGTCGAATAATGTGGATATACATTTATGGGAGTATCAGCTCTTTGAAGATGGCGAGTTATTCTCCCTACATGTCAAATAAAAATGACATAAATTAACAAGACTTTTCTTTTAGGGGTTTTTGAAGCAATTGGTAAAAACTCCTTGGTTTATTTAAATAATATATTTATTTATTTCCTTTTCAAACCTGTCCTCATTCATTTATTGAACCCAAACATCTTGTTTTTTCAGCTCCCTACACATTTTCCCTCCCCTCCATTTTGAATGTCTGCTTTTTCCATCTCATGTTCCTTTTTTGTCTTGTCCTGTTATCCTGTTTTTTCTCCTCCTCAGGACTTCCTGGAGACTCTGGAGGACTTGGACCTGAGCTACAACAACCTGGTGGACATCCCCTGGGACACCATCGCCTTGCTGGTCAGCGTCAACACGCTCAGCCTGGACCACAACCTCATCGAGAGCGTCCCTGAGGGAATCTTCTCCAACCTGCACAAGCTGGCCAGGTCAGAGGTCACCTGTTTTCTGCAGCTGCATGGAGAGTCCCTAACCTCTTCAATGGTTTTCTTGGTTTCTTTGAGGTTCAAGACGATGTAGGTTGTGAGTTGGTGCTTTAAATGAAACCCATAAAGAATAGGAAACACTTTTCTGTTTTGATGCAAACATTTCCATCTCACCTGTTTCAGGTGTTTGGCTGTGCTTGACTCATCAAACCTCCTTCGTTTACAGTAAATCATAAATGGCTTGAGTTAACCCTTCTTCTAAATCACAACGTGTCCTTTAATCCAGGAGTCCACTTCAGCACCATAATATGTTTTTATATAATTGGAAATAAACACAATTACCTCTTGTTTGGCCTAAAAAATGTAGAGATGGTTTTGTAATCAAACGACAATGTGGCTTTGATTTTAGCTGGATTTATTTATTATTTTTTTCTAAACATCACACATTATTATAACAATGACAAAAAGCTGATTTAGTCGGATGCATTGACTTGTTTTTGGTCAAATTTTCTGAACTAAGCAAAAATGAAACTCTTTCTAGATCAAGTTTATAGTTAAAAACCTCAGAAAAAAAAACTATTTGTCTGTACAAAAAACTATTTAGCAAACACCAGTGAAACCTCATACTTATACCAGGCTAATTGAATAAGAAAATATCAAAGTATAAGCTACTCAGAATGGGATTTTTATGTATTTATTGATGCATTCAAACATTGAAACAGATCAAATTCTCAACAGTTCTCTGTTCTTTTTAAACAAAGGATGTTCATGTAAATGAAAGTCACCTTTAAATCTTTTCTCATTGGAGCTCATTTAGAAGATACCCTCTACTAGAAACACAGCTTTAAAGCTGCAGGTACAGTGTTTATGCCCCCACTAATGCCCCCCCCACCAGCAGCTGCTCTGCACCAAAGAACACTGAGAGCGACCGTCTGCAGTTTGACCTCCTTCACAGAGCGGATCCAAAGCTTTATTGGTTTGGCCTTTTTTTAAATGTGCAACATAAGTGTGGGTTTCCAGAAATGAACAAACAAACCCAATTAACAGTAATTGATGGAGATTAAAGTCCTTCATCAGCACATGAAACAGCAATATCATGTGAACCTTTCATGCACGGTCTGACATTCAGAGGCTGAATGGATTAGTCTCGCCCTGGAGACCTGGCGCCCGTGTAGCGGCCGGCCGTGTGTGTGTTGGAAACACCTGTTCACACAAACACACCCCCCGCTGCCGCACATCAAACGCCGTAATTGAAATTTGTCAAGTTGAGCGTGCTCTCTGCAGCTTTTAGCTTCTTGTTAAGACACCGTTTTGAATATTTCTGGGGGGGAAAATAGACTTTTCCTGCGTTTGCTGTTTCCAGCACTGAACGCTTGAGTATCCTGCTTGATTGCCCGTCTTCAGGTCTATTATTTTGCAGGAAAAATGACCCTTCAGACTCCAAAGTGGATGAGAAAAAAGTGTTTTTCTGAGGCCGGGTCTCATGTTTGAAAGGCTGCCTCGGCTCTCCAGCCCTGTTCAGTTGAAAACGGGGATTAGCAGCTGAATGCAGAGAAAAGTCCCAACGTGAGGTTTAACCTCTGATCAAACTGCTTGATCCACGCCCTTAGCAGTACAGCGATCTAACGCAGCGCCGCTTGCCTCTGAAGTTCAGCCCAGTAACGGTAATGGAGCCATTTAGCACTTAGAGCGGCTTAAGCTTAACTCTCCAGCACTTGAGCGTTCTCAGCAGAAAACACCGTTTTCACTGCGCTGCTGCCTTTGCTTTGACACGTTTACCACATTTATTATATGACATTAACTCCAATGAATAGATCCCATGATTGCACTCAGAATTCCAGTCAACCTGATGAAAGCACAACACAGCAGCACAGAAGCTTCTCTGGCGGTTTGAACCTGCCTGTACGGGTGGATGCGGATGAAGGACCGAAAATGGAAATATCAAGGTTGTAGAAAAAGACTATGGAGGCGTCATGAGGTCACCTGCTGGTTGAATTTGGCCTGTTTGAGTTGTTTATCTATGTGGTCAATGCCGTTTGGAGCTAAAAAGAAAAAGGCAAACAGGCAGAACAAACATGCTCTCAGTTGGAAATGTAAAAAAACCACACCACGAATGTACCACAAAACTGCCCTAAGACAAAAAACAAGAACACGGTTCATAAAAAATCATCTCTGGACCTCTGACGTTCGTAGGGACAACAGTGTAAGTTTATCTAGGAATCTAATTTAACTTCAAATTCCGCCGAGCCGTTGCTCCACCAGGGTATTTGGGCCCGCTGTTGGAAGAATGCAGAGAATGCATCTATTAGAGGTTATGTGTTGGGGTCTTTTGGGGAAAATGCACCAATAAACGGTTAAAAATCCGTGTTTTTAGGACTGTTTTGCTTTCAAATGGGCTTCAATCTGGAAGTCAGATTCCAGGTGGTTTAGTGACTTAAATCAGGTTCTAAAAGTGTGTTACTTTAATCCTGTGACCATCGTTACCTGATGTGGTGGAATTCTGTGTTTTGGGTCAAATCTCTATCTGCTTATGTTTCCTCTGTTGGTTTTCAGACCAACCCACCAAAGTAGAAGCACTTCTTAGGATCAAGTGATTTTCTTTTTCCATTTTCCATCTTTGCTGCCGCCTTAGTTTGACTGGTCCAGGGCTGCGTATAATAACTTTGTGTTCCCAGTAAAATAAATACATGCTAAACTAAGAAAAGATGTAAAAAAGCTGTACATGTAATATTTCTTATTTTCTTATAAATAATTTTGTCAAGAAGTATTTTTTTTAATCTTTAGAAAGCCAAAGATGAATTTAAAACAACAATACTTTTGGTTATTTTTTGACCTTTAGGGGGAGAAGATGAGTTTATACTTTTACAGCCGTCCTGTCGTTTTCTCTTTTCATCTTTCCCTCTCTCCTCCAATTTCACCTTTTCGCCTGGCCCCCCACCAGATCGATGCGCCGCCCGTCTGCTCTGGCCTCCTGCTTTATCCTCTCAGAGCATCAGCAGCACAACAAAAGCAATGATTGTGGAGAAATGAGTCACCGGAGGCTTCACCTGCTCCGGCCAAGGCATTGATTAAAGTCAATGTTTCAAAGAATCATTTGAAAATTGCCCTGATGGCTGTTTCGACAAAGCTAATGAAGGAAATTGTTGAGGAAAAAATGTGAAACTATGAGGTTTCTCCCTTTGAAACGGTGTGACTTTTGGGACTTTCTTCCAGGTTTTATTCTCCAAACGCTGTTATTGATTTTTGTCCTCCTGAACCAGAAAGCTCATCATGTTTGGGTCACTTTTCCTCACATCGGTGGGAAAGCACAAACAGGGAAAAGCTAACATTTGTGTTTTGTCATCAGACTGGACATGACGTCCAACAAGCTGAAGAAAATCCCCCCGGACCCGCTCTTCCTCCGGATCCCGGTTTACGCCAAGATGAAGGGCTCGCCGCTCACGGCGCTGGTGCTGAGCTTTGGCGGGAATCCTCTGCACTGCAACTGCGAGCTGGTGTGGCTGCGCAGACTCACCCGAGAGGACGACCTGGAGACCTGCGCATCGCCCAAAGACCTCGCTGGCAAATACTTCTGGACCATCCGTGAGGTCTGTCACACATTCAGCTCACTTTGTACGTGAAGCTCCAGTTCTGCCCGGAGGTCGGTTCTGGACGGTGACAGCGTGACTGTTGAAAAACAAACTCTAAACAGATTTGTCTCACAATTTCACGGATTTCAACAAGGTTTTTACTTGATTTTAAGCTATTTTCAGCAATAAAAATAAAGAAGAAAGTCGGTTAAAAAGAACAGATAAATCAAAACCATTCAGGATAATAATTCATAAATTTATTTGAACATAAATTGAAATTATAATTCTTCTAAATCATAAATAGGTGCACATATATATAATGCGTTGAATCCAGCAAATAAGTTTGTCAAATAGTTTGATTGCTTGCTTAAAGGGGAGAGTGAGCAATCAAACATGCCTAATAATCTAAAACTAAATGTTGTATATTAGACACATTTTACAGCAGGGCTCTCTAACCCTTTTCAGGCCACAGACCAGTTTACTGTCAACATTTTCACAGCCTGAAATAGCCTCCAGTTTGAGGCTAAAGTTCATCTCCATCCTCTGTAAAGATTCTGAAGCTGCTTCAAACTTTTCTTGTTCTCTAGATTTCCTGTAGGAACCATTAAAATGTGACCTAGATTTTCTCTTAACCCATAACTGGAGATAAAAACAATCAGACGTCAAGTTCAACCTCGCCAGCGGTGAAAGTAGATTTTTATTTATGTCGGTAAAATATAACAAGTTTCAGCAACAAATATTTTTAAATAGCATTAAATTCAAAGTATAAAGATTAATCGATGAATTGATTTATCCAACCAAATGGATCTGTCTGATTCAATTTGTTAATTGAATCAAATCAGAATATACTATTATGAAATTGATTCAAAATGAAATAAATGTATTACAATTGTTCTTGGAAAATACCATTTGGATTGAGGTTTATTTGACTATAAGGTAAAAACAACCAATCACAGCGAACAACACTAATGTGATGCAGCAAAACATCGATCAGTCCATACTTCCAGTCCAAAGTGTGGAAAAACTTTGACCTTACTAAAGTCATGTGACCATCCAGTGTTCTAAGAATGTTCCCTTTGGATTCTTTGGATGTGAAAAAACAACAGGTCGTGTTGTTTTTGTCTGCGGCCCGGTTCCAACTGTCTCACGGACCGGTACCAGTTTCTAGAACACAATTTAACTGTTTTTAAAAAAGAGTATGCAAAAGAAAATCACAAAAAAACGAGATCATGAAATGTAAACCGGGGGCCGTTGTCATTTTAGTAATTTTAGTTTGTATCAACCTAAACTAAAATATGTCAATCTGGGACGCTTTAGTTGAAACTATAAATGTTGTCTTGTTTCTCCATCAGATCCAGTCTATTAGTTGGTTTAAGTTCATTCTTTTGTACCACGAGATCTGCACTTAAAAAATGTTTGAAGTTGTTGTGCAAGACTAGATAGATAGATAGATAGATAGATAGATAGATAGATAGATAGATAGATAGATAGATAGATACCCAAACTTCTCATTTTAGCAATCTTTAAAGAACATCTAGAGTTTCTTTTTGGTAACCAAAGGTTAGAAGCCAAAGAGACATCAGCAGCATCACAAAAGAGGCTGAACCTGTGGGGAGGCAGCCTTCAATAAGGATTTTCATGAGAGGACTCTGCTTCTTCAGACCTTCGGTCTTTGATCCCTCTCAGTTCTGAGAGCCACAGCATCACCTGAAGGTGCTCGTGAGCTAAAGTCTTCTCAAACGGAGCGGTGTGCTGTGGGCCTGCGTCTCCATCTGAAGGCTGTATTAGGAGGATTAAACATGTGGAGAGGGAACTGCAAAGACTCCTGTGCGTCTAAAGTGTCTTGGCTTCTTAACAACCAGGTTCGATAGTTCCTACCCAACTGTGCAGACAAGTGAGCCACCGCCGCTCCGTTCTCAGCAGGGAGGGACATTCCTTCTCTCCAATCAATGAAAGCTGCTGCTGTGGCGGAAAACTTGCAGAGCTGAGGAAGTCTGAGGGTTAGCAGGACAAACGCTTCGATTCTCCTCCGTCCTCGCTCTTCACTCACATCAGGGAAATTCCCAGAGTTTCCGCTGAGCTTCACGGGATCCGGCTGTGGGGTCAGAATGTAGTCCGCAGCTGAAAGGCAGGAGGGTTTCATTGAAGCTGCAGCCGTCAGGTCAGAAACCAGCTCTGCTGGGGAGCAGACTCGTGAGGAGCTTTGGAGGAACGATGAGTAAGCCGTGATAAGCCTCAGCGCCGAGCCGTTGCTCCAACAGGGCTTTGGTGCCCGCCTTACACCGGCTCAGGTGTCTGTGGGAGGTTTGGAAGACTGCACACTCTATTAGAGGATGTATAGAGACACATTAGGGTCTTTTTGGGGAAATGTACCAAATCCCAGGAGGTTTGTCACCTCTTATCTGTGACACAAATGAGTAAAAGTAAGACAAAAACTGCAGAGTGACCCCCGCTTTTAAACTCTGTTGGTAGCAGCTGATGTGATGTGCTGCTTTGTGTTTTATGTAGGCTATGATTATATTGTGTTACCCTTGGAAAAGGGGTTGCAATGTCAGCGTTACCTCCTGCACACACTGGACTTACTCTAACAAAATAACAGAGGAGGAAACGTTCATATTTTATTGCTCTGGTGTGAAAATCTAGTTTATCTGGAATTGTTTTTTTCCTGCCTTTAGTTTGATGTGAAATACACATAATAGTCATTTATACGACAGTAGGAAATGCTTTAAATGCAACATGGTCAGGGTAAAAATCAGATCAATAACGATCTCAGATTCAAAATGTTGAGAAAGTCTGGAATCCTTCAATCCTCATTAATCCGATTGTTCCCAACAGGAAGAGTTTGTTTGTGAGCCTCCTATGATAACCCGACACACCTCCAAGATGTTTGTGATGGAAGGTCAGGAGGTCAGCCTGCGCTGCAAGTCCATCGGGGATCCTGAGCCGTCCACGCATTGGGTCAGTCCTGACGGGAAGCTGATCGGAAACACTTCCAGAACCGTCTGCTACGAAAACGGATCACTGGACATCCTCAAGGCGTCCGTCAAGGTACAAAAACCTTCCAAACTCAGCGGTTAGTTGAATCCCCACTAAGGAGGTGTTTGGAAGCATTTTTGCCAAATATCCAAACTCCCTCCTGTGGCTCATTTTTCTGGAAGAGGCCCAGGTCTAAAACCCTCCTGAAAACCCATTTCTTCCTTTTCTTTTCTTTCCATCCATCCTGTAAAGATGGTTTGTTCCTCTGCTTGCCTTTATGAATCCAAGTTATATGTCCTTTGGGCGCTGAAATCCATCCAAGCTGCTCTAAGAATAAAAATTATCGGGGAAAGAAGAGTTGAACATTTCTTCATTTATACCACCAACTTTCAGAGTTTAAAAATTTAAGTTTTCTAAAATGTCTATTGATGGATCATCTATTTTCTCTGCATCTGTCATTTTGTTTGTGTTGAAAAACGATATTTATCTATTTCTGTTTCTCTTCTTCTCTGGAGGATTCTGGGAAGTTTACATGTATAGCTTCCAACGCAGCCGGTGAGGCTACGGCTCCTGTCGAGTTGGTTGTCAACCCTTCACCTCATTTTGACCCCAAACTGGACCCGGACCCGGGGCCCTCAGACATCCCCACATCCATCAAATCCAACGTCAGCGGGGGTCACCTCAGGCCCGACCAGCAGAGAGTCAGCGTGTCCGATCTGACCTCAAGCTCAGCGGTCATCCGATGGCCGCCCCAGAACCACATACCGGGCGTCCGCATGTACCAGATCCAGTACAACAGCTCCACTGACGACATCCTCATTTACAGGTAAGACGGCGAGGAAAACCACCCGCCACAACATGAAGCTAACGCTGAAGAAAAGAGGAAAGATCTGTGAAGAACAGAGGAATCCTCACAGGTTGTTGTATGTTTGTTAATAGTTTGTGTAAGGAACCAGAAAAAAAAGGTTTGTTAAACCTTTTTAGTTACATTTCACCAATAATAACCATTTATCTGCAAACCTTTTCCACAATCCTGTTAGGTTAAACGTTTAGCTTTAAGAGTTCAGCTCCTTCATGAAGCTGTGGCCTTTAGCTGCAGGATCTGAATAAACACCTGCAACCTAGAACCAAAACCTCCTTTTTAAATCCACAGTCCTTCAGGAGGCAAACCATAAAAACACTGGTTTTCTTCTGTTTTTTTTTTTAATAGTTTGAAAAAAAGCTTAAAAGCTACAAAATTGTTAAATAATTGATTTCTAAATACCATTTAAGGCAGTGGTTCTCAAACTTTCTGTCTTGTTCTTCCCTTTGCAGGAGGAACAATGTTCATTTACCAATAATTCTGTTGTTATTTTTAACTTTCAACCATTATTTAACAGAAAGGAATAGTAAGGAAATGCTTTATGATTTAACATGACTTTATTTTTATTTATATTTATCATTCACTTCAGCAAGATGCATACGCAAATATGTTGGATTTCAGTAAAGAAAGAAAAAAAACTTCTTTCCTCGTGCTTTCAGGAAAAGTTGCCCTTCTGGCTGCAGGCCTTCATTTTGCTGTAAATATTCCATCCATTCTGTGGGTTTCTGCATTATTTACAGCAGGAACGGCGGAGTTTTCTCCTCTGAACATCCTAACACCCTGATGGTGCAGAGGTGCAGCCTTCAAAGGTCAACCGTTTGATTCCTGAGCTCAGAGGAGAACTGCAGCAAAAACACAATTGTTCTCATCTGATTTCGTTCCCTTCAGTTGAGCATTTGCATTCTCCTGTGGAGCTGAAGCCGAAGGACGACGGATCTGTAAGCCTGCAGAAAAGACCAGATAGGGGTTCTTATCTCACTCAGGGAGCAGTTTTCTGTGCAAAAACAGAGCAGTTTGAGCATCCCTGCCCATTAGGAGCAGTTTTCTTTGCTCTCATAAACTCCACAGAACCATAAAACAGCTGCATTTTTCTTCTTGTCTCCACCAATAAACTAACAGTTCATGTCTGAGACTTGGATAATGATGTGGATCACGAGATAGTCATTCTGTAAAGAAGCTTGAATACCAACCATGAGCTGCTGCATTTTGATGTCGCTTTGAGGGGATTGGATCTGATTTTTAATCTAGTTGTTTTTTTAAATGTATAAAACAAGTCTGAACAGAGTTTAAGCAGACTGAGCAATAATCCCAGATCCACTGCCAACATCTTTGGATCTGATAATAATAATGATGCCGTTTTTAGTCAAATCTAAAAAACTGTCGGTTTCTAGGACATCGTTTTTCTGCAGAGCGGCAGGAGTTCATCAGAACTTCACCTCTGAGTTGTGGGCGGGACTTTTAGCATGAAGTCACCCCACCCCCCCTACCCAACACCCATAACTGGAAACTCTGTTTAGGCGCTCTCACGCTCGCTTAAGCTAACATTAGCAGGTGCAACAAAAATGGCAGAAATGTTGCAGCAATCCAGCTCAGACCAGGAAAACAAAGACGTTCACGGATCTGTTTGTCTGCAGGTGGATGATCAGAAAGGGGCGGAGCATGGAGCTTGTAGCTCCGCCCAGTGTATTTTTTCAGTTTTAAGCCTATTTATTTTTATTTGATGATGTCCTCCATCATTTTAGAAAATTGCCACAAGAACATGTTAAAAACGCCAAAATGACCATTTTCATGGGTTTTTATTAGAGTTTTTTTAAGGCCTTGTCTTGTATGAAATGTCAGTCTTTCGTTATAAAAGCCTGATATACATCATTCATAAGTGTTTCCGCTGTTCTTTATTCGATGATATGTGTAGATGTCCGTTTAGCACTTCGGCCGACGGGTTTTTACGTCAATTTGGTTTGGAGTTGATCAAATATTTGGTTGGTTGAGAATTACGCTGTTTATGCATATTTTACTTAGTTTATACAGAATTATTATGCAAGTTTTACGCCGTTGTCCAACGGCGTAAAACGGCGTACACAAATTTGTTTCTTTCCATGTCTGTTCCACGTATGAATATATAACATATATACGTACGTATGAGTATATAACAGACTTTACAGTGTGAACCACTGATGCATACATTTGATATCGCGTGTATGCTACACTTATCTCGTTCAAATGACATGATTGATGCAACAATCACTAATGAATTCCACATTAACAGCACAATAATCACAGTTCATGTTCTACGTCTTTGTGTGGTTCATTCGTACTTCTTCTGGGGTTTTAATCTGGTTCTTTTGTGATACATGGTAAAGATCCACAACTAAACTCACTTTTTCCACATATGTTCATGTATGACCAATTTTCCTCCGTGCAATATGCACAAAATGTACACAGTGGCTGTGTGACACGGCCTTAAAGTCAATGATTGTAGTGTTTTTTTGTCATTTCATTTGCCTTTTCCAGTAGACATGTGAACAGTTTCTCAGTTTTGCTCATATCAGCGTATCTTCTAACCACGCGATGCTGAAAAATCTTTACTTACATGTCAGCTGCGGTGCTTTCACACCTGTCTGTGTGCTGCTGCAGCGAAGTGTCAGTGTGTGGGAAATCCATCCGGTTTTCATCTGAGACAGAAACTCAAAGCTGTCGTTTGGTGTTGTTATGATTCAGCGTCCGTCCAGCTTCTTTCCAGTTTGTGACAATGACCTGTGAGCTCCGCTGTGGCTGACAGAAGCTGAATTCACTCTTGGCTCTGAGCTCTCCAGAAGTCTAGTGCAGCTTTTCTGGTGGAGTTGCGGCGCTCTCCGTGTACTCTGTAATCACGGAGACTCGTGACGCCCACTCTGACCTGTTGGGCCGGTCTCTGCAGGCCGTTCCAGGCAGAGCAGCCCTGAACTCTTCATCATCGCACACTGAGGCACTTACTGCACTCCACTACTCTGCACTTTTACTGTTGCTCTTGCTTTCCTGTCACCTGCTGAGCTCTGAATGCTTATTTGTCCTCTCAGAGGACTTTGAATGGATGGATCCCTTGATTTGTTCCGCCATGCTGAGTGCATGGGGCCTATGAAAAACGACTGTAGGTCTGCTGGGGGGGGCACTCAGCGTGCAACTGTCAAGGTTACATCCAGCTGTCATTGATTTGATTTATTGATTTATTTCAAGCATTGCAGTCAAAGCAGTAAATAATTTACACAGATTTGTTAAACTCATTACAGAACTGGAAATAAAACAAAAAAGTAACTTAAATCACATTTGCTTGATTAAATACATTGATGGTCATTGATGAGTGATCATTAACTAAAGTCAAGTAGACTTTGATTTAGGAAGCAGGAAGGAGTTTATATAATCCCACCCCTACTGAGTTCATTCATTTCATAGTTTGACAGTTTTGGTAATCCGGTTATGATCAGATAGATTCTTTTCAAGTTACTGAATCCAGTGCCGATTAATGATTGACGATCTACAGAAAACCTTCATTTCAGTAATTGTAACCCTTATGTAATAATCATTGATAATCATTAGAACACATGATCACAATAAACCAGTAGTTATTGCTACACATTGTAGATCAAGTAAATAAAATCAATAGTTATTGATTGTAATTTAAACATTTCATTAATCATTACTGCACATTACAATGTAACACTCATTGGTTGTAATTAAAAGAGCTTTGATTATTTCACCACAATCAAATTCCCACATGGATTTGGAATTATTCAAACGCCTGTTGATCCTTAAATCCTCTTATCTTCATATCCTGAAAAAAGAGTTTCTCTGTACATTTTCTTGAATATTTGGACATTGAGCTCATTACTAAACCCGTTCCAGAGTTTAGTGCCACACACCGACACACAGAAACTTTTCTTAGTGGTTCTTATCAGTTTGATCTTGAAGTTCCTACATCCCCTCAGTCTGTTCCTCCTTCATTTTCTAAGAACTGTTTCTGGATATTGAATGGTAACAATTTCCCACTGGCTCTGTATAAAAGTTGCGCAGTGTAAAAATCAACAAGGTCATACAGTTTTAAAAGTCTGGATTGATAAAATAGATTGTTTGTATGATCAAGATATCCGGCTTTATGCACAACTCTGACGGCTCATTTTTGAAGTAAACAGAGAGGATGTAGTGAACTCTGATAATTATTTCCCCAAATTTCTATACAGTAGGTGAAATATGGTAATATTAAGGAGCAGTACAATAAATATCTACTGTTGTATTCTAATATATGTTTAGATTTATTTAGGATTGAAATACTTCTTGAGACTTAAGTTTGTCTCTGATGTGTTTCTTCCAACTTAGTTTGTCATCAATAAAAACCTCTAAGAATTTGATTTCTGTGACACTTTCAATTAAGACATTATTTATTTTAATTAAGAGCTCAGTATGATGAGATGGAGATGGTAAATGTTTTTAGATCAGTGAAAATGTGTAATTTCCCACGGCACACCTGACCATCTCTCACAGCATAATGTTGGAAAACACTGCCTTAGAGGCTTAGAGATACTTTTAATGAGCTTTTTGCAAAAATCTTTGGATTGAACTTTTAGCTTTAAAAGATGCAAACCAGCAGGAGATATTTAACGTCCACTAATCTGTAAATGAGGAAAATCCTTATAAGTACACACAGAACGCTGCAAACTCACATCAACCAATCAGAACAGAGCTTTGGCGCTGAGCAGAGCATGGACGGTTCACTTATTTCTACCTTTTTCTCCCAAACAAAAAAAAAACTTTTATTAGCAGACTAATAAAAAATTCTGCTCAATTCTAGTCAAACAAACTTGTTGCTCTTAATAAATGTGTTTATTGCTTTATCTTGGAGGGAAAATACCTTCTTTAATCTGTTTTTTTCCTGTAACATTTATCTTAGGCTATTATGTTTCATATAAAGTGATTTTATTTAACAGAAATTAGAAGCATCACAGATAAAACATGACACCAGTGTTCTCAGTGATCGTAAAGCGTTAGCCACAAAGTATAAATGTTTCGTCACGCGAGCGTTCCTCAGGTGATGCTGGTTGAGCAGCTCCTCAGGATGTGCGTGGGAGGACATCACCTCACATGACAAGCCTGAGTGAGTACAGGTCCCTCTGGACCTGTGGTGGAGTGGGATGGGGCTCTAACACAGGGACATAACAGCTGCGGGGTCTGTCCATGCGACGAGCAGCGGGGACCTTCTTCTTCTTCTGGACCTCTGATCCAGGTTTGGCATTTCCAGGTCAGAGGTCATCGCCAACAGACACTTCTGTGGAACCGCCCAGCAGCACTGCAGACGCATTTCTAAGCATCGGGTGCATGCAAGCGGGGCCTGAGACCCGAAGCACTGACTTTGGGTCCATATGGACCACAAAGACCTGCAGCCTCGCTAAAGTTTGGGTTTTCTGCGATTGTGAAACCTTCTGCGCCGAGCTTCATCTCTGCTCAGAAATTCTCTTCCTCCTCCTCACTGAAGCGGCTCCGTCCGGCAGGATTCAGCGGTTTCGCTGCTTCCTGTTTCCTGAAGCTGTTGCCCATCTGCCGCAGGAGAAAGTCACTCGCTGCCATCTGCTGACTGGTCATCTCAGCTGCCCGCCGGTCCCTGAAGGCTGCCGCCGCCCTGTCAGCGCGGCGTGACGAACGCAGCGGCAGAAATCCTCAAAGTTCTGGGAAATCCAGCGACCAACACGCCGTCATCTCTGCCTTCCATTCTGCAGACACTTCAAGCCCAGCGTCACACAGATCAAATTACACCAAATTCCAGCAGTTTGACGCTTTTATTTCTTTAGTTTGACCTTTTTTTCTTTATTTTGCTCAGCAAGAATCTGCAGTTTTACTGGGCTCCAGTGTGGATTCACCCTTTTTTGTGTTTAGGACATACTGTGTTAAAACGTGTTACTCCTTCAGCCAGAAAGTCCAAGTCATTTGTGACTAGAAATGAACCCGGATGACATTTGAAACGATTTCTGTATCTTGAATAATGGGATCTATTGGAAGATGGGAGTTTGGGGCGCCTGTCTGTTTGTTTGTTTGTTTGTCTGTCCATGAAAAAGCTTTCGTACTTATAATAGGAAATGTGTGCGTCTGTAAAACTGTGTGTTAG
Source organism: Oryzias sinensis (assembly GCA_037389245.1). Taxonomy (NCBI): domain Eukaryota; kingdom Metazoa; phylum Chordata; class Actinopteri; order Beloniformes; family Adrianichthyidae; genus Oryzias; species Oryzias sinensis. Next base: position 689,718 of record CM074488.1, read on the forward strand.
AGACGTCACGTGCACACACCAACATGTGCAACTTACAAATACAATTCTTTTGGTTCCCAATAATTCAACCAATCAGGAGCCTTTCTCTGTCACCCAATCAGTTTGCTGATTGAAGCAGCCAATCAGAAGCATGCTATCTATTGCAGAGGGAAAAAGTGGTGGAAGAAACCTGAAATACGGTCGAATTTCACACTTTTTAAAAGAAAAGAAGTCTTGATCTTTATAATTTTCTTAAGAAAGTTCTGATCATATTTTGTCTTCTTGTTATTTATTTTTAGGGGAAAAGCAAAAGCTGTTTGTTTTTCTTATGTTACATTAAAATGGCCTCTTATTTAAATATTGATTTGATTTACTGATGTCTCTTAGGCATTAAGTCCCACTCTGATCATCTTTTAAACTTTTTTCAAAGCATTCCTGGTAGTTCTGATTATGCTGTTTTTAGCCAAACAGACAAGCAAACAAAGATGAACGTGGATCTATTTGTCTGTAGTAGCTTCTATTTCACACCTTCAAGCTTTCACAGAAAACCTTTTCTTGTGCATAACGCGCACACGTCACCGTATCTTATTACAGTTTCCTTTTTTCGGACGGACGCTTTAGCAGCAGATCTAACTTCCTACGCTTCGTGGCTCGCGGTGGAACCCGCTGGTGCATGAAGCTGCTGCTGCTGATGGGCTGCCAGGACATTTGTGAAGCGTTCCCATCACGCGGCGCTTCCCTTTTAGCCGCTGAAGACGCTGAAAGCTGCCAGCGTCTGGAGTCGGAGGTGTCTCCCTGCAGCAGCTGTACTCTCTCAATAATAGAGCCAGATGACAGCTGATAAATCACCTGTCAGACTTCTGGCTTGTTTATGAGACGAAGGAGAACAGCTGACAGCAGTTTGGGGAAGGCATTAAGATGAGGATCAGGAAGCTGGACGCAGAGCACGGAAAGTTAGTTTGGAGGTGCGAGTCGTTTTTTGCTTCGTCTTGCTGCGGTGGCATCAAGTGGAGGCATGGAGATAACAGCTTGACATGTTCTCATCCTCCCCTGCCTCGGCCTGCATGCGCAGCTTTCTGACTGTCTGACCCTTGAAAAGGAGGGAGTGGGAGGAGAAGCTGTGTTTCTGCAGCCCTTTTTCTGGACTGTGCCCCCCGGCTGGAGGAACCTGACCGTCTTCATCCTTCACCTCTTTCCCTCCCTCACAAACACAAACACGGCTGCACTTAAGGATTACGGGAGAGCCGCCTCTGCCAGCACCAAGAAATGAGTCTATTGATTCTCCCTCCTTTCTCATCCTCCTCTGCTCTTTGTCTGTGTGCCTCACCATGTGTGTCTTTGTTTGCGCAGCTATTTGCAAGTGAGAATTCCTGCTTTGTAATTGGGATTTAGGCCTTTTTTTCAGAGGAGAGGAAACTGTAAGGATGGAATAAGAGGCTGAAGAATGGCTGTGAAGGATCTTTTCTTTGACTTGGCTTCAACAGTTGAAGCTGGTTTGCAGGAGGAGGTGTGGGAAAACAGGAAATGACCGTCCTCTGATGAAATATTGGATTGCCGCTCTTTACTCCTCGTTCTCTCATCTGCTATCATCTTTTTGTCGTCCCGTCAGCACTCGCTCACCTCTACATCTTTTACTGTCGGAGTTCATCTTTTCCCTCCATCCGCTGGGAGTCACTTCCCCGCAGTGGATGACAGCGGGGCTTTTAGGCATCTCTGGATGTTTTATTCTTTTCAATCTCAAAACTCGGACAGCATGAAGTCAACGTCATCCACACTGACCTGGTCTGACTGACACAGGGGAACAACAAATGACAGAAGACCAAGAAATATCACTTCCAAAAGAACAAACCATCCCATGGGTGTCACACAGTTAGGTGTGTGAAGTTTGTTCTCACCATTTGACCCCTCCCCTGGGGGAAACAGAAGCGCTTTGGAACCATTTGTGGGGTTAACCCCCCCCAATCCAACCCCTTAATGCTGAGTGTCAAGCAGGGAGGCATTTAGTCCCATGGGGATTCAGTTGAGGATTTGAACCTACGACCTTCCAGTCTCAGGGCGAACACTCTACCACAGGGCCGCTGAGCTGGCCAAAGACTTTAGTCACACATAGGTTGATTATTCTTATGTTATCCTGGAGGTCTGCAGCATTCAGGTGTCACCAAAAACGTCACACAGTGATCACCGTCGATGGACCGCTGAGGCCTTTCCTGCTGCTTTAGGGGTTAAAAACCGTGTCTGGGTCAAAGGAACCTCGGCACTTCCACCACTGGAACATTATTCAGGAGACATATGGAAAAACTCCACAGCCACAGGAACCTCACATACACGCAAAAAGCAAAAAGCAAAAAGCAAAAAGCAGAGACAAACAGAAGGTCAGGACCGGTGGTGGAAGGGTCATGATATGGGTTTGATCACACTTCACTTTACAGCTGAGGTTTTGCAGCCTGAAACTGCCAGACCCCACCCACCCCCCTCCTGTAAAACCAAAATAATAATCTCATCTTGAAACTTCTTGCACATTTTTGCCAAATTGAATGAAGTAATATGGAAAAAAGATTAAATAGTGGACCACTAAAAAGCTACTTTTTATGTCTGACTGGCTCCACATCCAGGATTCAGTTCATGTTTAGAGGAAGGTGGATCATTCCGCTGGTGTCGGGGGGGGGTTTGGGCCGGAGCTGTTTGTTTGTGCTTGATGGTATTCACTTATTTGTAGTGGAACAAAAGGCTGTAAAGATGAAACATCTGCTGCTCTGGTTGTTTTTTTACATATTAATAAACTCAAACTCTGTTTTCATTTTAATCTCTTCATTAAAAGTTAATCTGCTTTAAAAATTTAACGTTTTTGATCTCAGATTTGTCGCGGCTTTCATTACTGCTTCACTGAGCTCAGTTCAGTGTTTTTATCTGAGGCCTCATCTCTCAATGGGGTTAATTTAAATTTCCAAACACATCTGGAGCCGTTAGGATTCTCTGTAGAAGAAGAAGAAGAAGAAGAATCTTTATTTCTATAGCACTTTTCTCAGAGCGGGTCACAAAGTGCTTTACAAAGAGCATAAAAGCATATCAACACACAAAAAGTAATAAAATACAATAATAATACAATAATAATAATAGTAAAATAAAACACAGTAAAACGTGGTAAAACTAGGACTAAATCAACTAAAAGCTCTCCTAAATAAAAACGTCTTGACCTGAGATTTAAAACACTCAACGGAATCGATCTGACGCAACGACAATGGGAGCGAGTTCCAAAGACGAGGAGCAACAGCTTGAAATGACAGATCTCCTCTAGTCTTATAGCGGGTTTTTGGAACGCTTAAAAGATTCTGGTTGGAAGACCTCAATGATCGGGCCGAAGAGTATGGGGTTAAAAGGTCAGATAGGTATGTCGGTGCTTGACCATGCAAGGCTCTAAAAACTAAAAGTAGAATTTTAAAATCAATTCGAAATTTGACAGGTAACCAATGTAAAGCAGACAAGAGAGGAGTTATGTGTGTCCGTTTACTTGTTCCTGTTAAAAGCCTCGCTGCAGAGTTTTGGACAAGCTGAAGACGGTTTAGGGAACGTTTGTTAAAACAGGTAAAAAGAGAGTTGCAGTAATCTAAACGAGAGGAAATAAAAGCGTGGATAATCGTTTCCAGGTCTGATCGAGACAAGATACTTTTTAATTTTGCCACGTTCCTCAGATGATAAAAACAGTTTTTCACTATCTGTTTTGAGTGACTTTCCAGAGACATAGATCTGTCAAACAACACCCCAAGATTCCTGAGGCTTGACTGGACAGAAGAGCTCAGACACCCAAGGTGTTGACTGATGGACGGGATTTTATGTTCAGGGGCAAAAATAAGTGTCTCGGTTTTCTGAGTATTTAGGACTAAATGATTACTGTTCAGCCATGTTTTAATGCTTGTTAAGCAATTCAGCAAATTTTGTAGTTTGTAGGAATCATTTTCCGTGAAAGAACAGTAGAGCTGGATGTCGTCTGCATATAAATGATATGAAATGTGGCTAAATTGATTAATAAGTTTCCCAAGAGGAATCATATATAAAATAAATAAAATAGGGCCTAGTACAGAACCCTGGGGAACGCCACAAGTTATTTCTCTAATGTCCGAGCTTGAAGAACCGACAGCCACATTAAATGTTCTTCCACTAAGATAAGAAATAAACCAATTTAAAACTGACCCAGAGAGACCATAGTCATTGTGAAGACGTTCAATTAAAATGTTATGATCCACAGTATCAAAAGCAGATTTCAAGTCTAAAAGCACAAGGACGGTATACTGGCCAGAATCAGCTGCCATAAGCACATCATTTGAAACTCTAAGGAGAGCTGTCTCTGTTGAATGGTTCTTCTTAAAGCCAGACTGAAAAGAATC